>SJYF01000057.1:6039888-6051942 GCA_006410515.1 Procapra przewalskii | reverse complement strand
AGGCATAACTGGTATATTTTTGTTTATTCATAATGGGATAATCTGTCCTTCACTACTATTTAAAAATGTTTCTACCATTACAAAGCCAAATCTGAACAACATCTTTCTCTGCTTAAACTGTTATTCAGTTTCTTCAAGGTTTAAATTTGTAGTGAAAATTACGTGAGAAGAGTATAAAATTTCAACTTCAAAATTATACATAAAAGTAATACTCCTATATTATGAACATACCCAGGCCCTACATATTTGTTTGTTTATTTATTTATTGCCTCATAGTTTGGCATGTGGGATCTTAATTCCCAGACCAGAGAATGAACCCATGACCCCTGCATCGGGAGCGTGGAGTCTTAGCCACTGGGCTGCCAGGGAGGACCTGGGCCTTACATATGTTATATGGAAATCCATCTTAGAGTTAGGAAGCAGTGACACGCATGACTGAGGGACTCCTGTTACAGTTCAGTTCAGTCGCTCAGTCATGTCCGAATCTGCGACCCCACGGACTGCAGCACGCCAGGCTTCCCTGTCTGTCACCAGCTCCTGGAGCTTGCTCAGACTCGTGTCCATCAAGTCAGTGATGCCATCCAACCATCTCATCCTTTGTTGTCCTCTTGTCCTCCCGCCTTCAATCTTTCCCAGCATCAGGGTCTTTTCAAATGAGTCAGTTCTTCGCATCAGGTGGCCAAAGGATTGGCTGATCAGCTCCAGCATCAGTTCTTCCAATGAATATCCAGGACTTATCTCCTTTTGGATGGACTGGTTGAATTTCCTTGTAGTCCAAGGGACTCTCAAGAGTCTTTTCCAACACCACAGGAGTGGCTTTGCTGTTAAAAGGAAAATTGTGCAAAAATGTTCAGTTGAGCATAACCTTGTTGATCGATCTTGTTCCCACTGGCAGTGTTTGGGGGTCAATCTCCGGGTGATTTCTGGGTGATTTCCTGTCTCCCTGCTGCTAGTTCAGGTACCCAGGGCCTCCTGTTTGACTCCAGTAAAGAATTCAAGAAGTGAAGTCAGCTTCACAGCTGACACACTGGTGCATGCCCAGCCAAGCCAGGCCAGAAGTGGCCGGAAGTGGCAAGGAAGAAGTGGCATCAGGTCACAGGTACTTTGTGCTGACTTTGTGGTTTATGTGGGTGAAGCCAGGAGACAGCCAAGAGCAAGAAAGACACATCTCTGGCCCTTGCGGAGTCTGTAGACCAGTCTGGGGTATCCGTTATGCAGGGGTTACCCTGACTACCAGACAGGCTTTTGGGGACACACAGGGGGAGAATGGGTGCATGTAGGGCAGAGCAGGTTTTCCAGGGAAACTCGAGGGTGGTGACCTCAGGATGAAGGGCACAGGGTGTGGAGGGGCGGGAGGGAGAGATTTCAGGCACAGGAGAGAGCACAACGGAGTTCCCTGAGTATGAGAGAAGCTAAGCTGATGGGTTGAAATGGACAGAAGCCCATTGTAACTGGGAGCAGAATATGAGAAAAGAGGCTGAAGGTGGGGCTGGAGGGGACCCGAGCCTGGTCAGGGTGGACCTCCTGGGTCTTGCCAGGATCCTTGGCTTGGGGCTACTTGAGAATTATAAGTAGGGAGGTGACAGAATAGATGGAGAAGAGATTGGAGTGAGGTAAGAATGGAGCGATGGGAGGCTGGCAGGGCAGGTGAGACAGGATGCTAAGGAGAGCTGGGAGTTAGTAGCGAATGTCCTGAGAAAGGGATGCCAGTGCTTCTGTGGCCTCTAACACAGTAGAGATTGACAAGTGGGCCCCAGTTTAATCCCTCTTCCATCTCTGATTTGGGAAGTTGATTCTTGCACAGCCCGCAAACCTGTTGCAACTTTCTCGTCACAGACTGACCGCTACTCACTTTTCTTCCAATCCCAACTTTTGTGTGAAGGCTCTGATACAAAGTTAGTCCCTGAAACAAACACAATTTTAAAAATAAACTCCGAGGTTGCTTTCCCTCAAAGATTAGGAAACTGTAAAAAATTATGAGGAAGTAAAAAATTCCTTAAATTAAAGGATTCTGCAACTTGAAAGAAAGAGGAGAAAGCAGATGGAAGTTTAAAGTAATTCCTGGAAACTCTAAAATAAGTTTCTTGTATGAAACAGAAAGAAAAATTAGATGACAGCTGTTAACCATTTTCAGTGAAATAAATGCTGGTACTACAAACACGAAAGACAATCGACTGGGATGAATTTAGACAAAGCACAAATAAATCATCGTTGAAAGTAGTGAATAAAAGAAAACTGAAAAAAAAACCCTCAGAGTAATGAATATAAAGACCACTTGAAAAATATATGTAGATAGTAAGAGAATTTCCAGAGAAAGGAATATAAAGAAAGATGGAAGCCAAAAATAGAGAATAAGACCAAAAATCCCAATTATTATGAAATATTGTTATGTTGTAGCATGTATCAGTACTTCTTCTGTGGTGGAATAACAATCCATTGTATGGATAAGCCACATTTGATTTATCCATTCATTAGTTGATCAGATTGAGGTTGTTTCTACTCTTTGGCTGTTTTAAATGATTCTGTGAGCATTCATGTACATGTTTTTGTGCAGGCATGTATTTTTATCTATCTTGGCTATTCATCTATAAGTGAAATTTCTGCAGCATAAACTCATTTGTGTTAATTTTTGAGAAACTGCCAAGTAGTTTTCCATAACAGCTATACCATGTTATATTTCCATCAGCAATATATGAGAGCTCCAGTGTCTATACATCCTATCAACACTTGTTATTGTCTGTCTTTTTATTTGAGTCATTCTAGTGGATGTGAAATGGTATCTCATTAAGATTTTGATTTGCATTCAAATGAGTAATACCCTGGAGAAGGAAATGGCCACCTACTCCAGTACTCTTGCCTGGAAAATTCCATGAATGGAGGAGCCTGGTGGGCTACAGTGCATGGGGTTGCATAGTCGAACACGACTGAGTGACTTCACCTCACTAATAAGTAATGATCAGCTATTTGTATATCTTTTTTTGAGAAACGTCTACTTGAATCCTTTTTCAATTTTAAATTGGGTTGTCTTCTTATTGTTGAGTAGGAAGTGTTCTTTGTATATTTTGTATATAAGTTCCAAAAAATTTGCCATGTTTTCTACCATCTGTAAGGTTTTTTCTTTTTTTGTTTTTTTAAATTTATTTATTATTATTTCCCTACATTACAATACTGTATTTGTTTTGCCATACATTGAGGTTTTTTTCTTTCTTGATGGTGCCCTTTGAAGAATAAAAGTTTTCAAGTTTATTGCAGTCAAATTGATCTACTTTTTTCTCTTGTTGTTTGTATGAGTCTTTCATTGAGATTCATGGCCACTTTGATTAGGAAGGGGTCCAGCTTCATCCTTTTGCTTGTGGATATCCAGTTGTCTCAGCACCATTTATTGAAAAGTTATTCTTCCTCCCACTGAACTGTGCCACCTCCTAGACCAGTCACTCTGACGAAGGTCAGCAGAATTACTGGCTGTTAAGAATGGAGAGGGTGACAGGTAGGTGGCCTAGACAACTGGAAGAAAAGTTGTGAGCCAAACAGCCACCTTACTTTGTGACTCTGGGCTTTCAAGGTCTTCCCTTGTGGCTCAGCTGGGAAAAAATCCACCTGCAGTGCGGGAGACCTGGGTTCGATCCCTGGGTCAGGAAAATCCCCTGCAGAAGGGAAAGGCTACCCATTCCAGTATTCTGGCCTGGAGAATTCCATGGACTAAGCCCATGGGATTGCAAAGAGTCAGACATGACTGAGCAACTTTCACTTCACTGGGCTTTCAGTGGCTTCATGGAGACTTCTCGTGTACAACGTTTCCTATTGAACACATATGGGGACTTCATAGAAAGAAAACTCCCAAATTTGCCCTGAACACACTCTATCTGCAAGTCCATGTAACAGAGTTCCTTTTTCCTGGTCTGCATCTGGGAGTCATTTTGAGTCTAGTGGAAATCTTTTTAGATGATTTAAACTTCATATGAGTTGCTCTTCCCCATGTACTTTATTCGACACACATGGCTTCCCTGGTGGCTCAAGAGTAAAGAACCTGCCTGACAATGCAGGAGGTTTGGGGTGGAGTTCAGTGGCGTTAGGGAGAGGGGGACAGGCCTCTATTTCTATCCCTGAGTTTGCTTCATAAGCCCAGTGGTTCATCAGACCTCCCTGGTGGCCCAGTATAGTTAAGACTCAGCACTCCCAAAGCAGGAAACTTGGGTTCAACCCCTGGATGGGAAGATCCCCCTGGATAAGGAAATGGCAACCCAGTCCAGTGTTCTTGCCTGGGAAATCCCAAGGACAGAGGAGCCTGGAAGCCTACCATTCATGGGGTCACAAAGGGTCAGATACGACTCCTTGACTAAACACCAATAAGTTCAAAACCATACATTAATTAAAGTGATTTAATAGAGCTTATTGCCTTATTTCATTAAAAAGTTGTGCGAGTCTCCCAGTTAATAGTTGTGTATTTTGCAATGCCTTTCCTTTTTCTCTTTCATGTGCTGATATATATCAATGCCTGAATTAGATGTTGTTTGGGGATATCTTGGGATCCTCTACATCAAGAAACAGTTACCTGCTTGGTAAGTTGAGACCTTTTAAATATTAAGATCTTTTTAATATTTTTTTTCATGCATTAACTTCAGATTGAAGCTCTCTATCAGGGAATCATTTAAAACTGGAAATAGCTCTATATAAGCTCTGTACAATGACAAAAATTATGGAAAATAAACATTTGCTTTTGCTCCTTTCTTAACAGTAGGCAAAAATGACACAGCTCTTCATTTAAGCAACTCTTTTCATTTATGCAGAGACTTTCCAGACATATTTCCATTTCATGGCTCTAACATCTCTGCCAGTTAGGCAGGACAGTTGCTGGTTTTCACCCTAGGAGGGTCCCCCAACTGGAACACGCTTGTTACTTCCTGGGTGCAAGACCAGTTTTAGGACTCAGGCTTCCCAGATGGCTTAGTGGTAAAGAATCTGCCTGCCAATACGGGATGCAGGAAATGCAGATTTGATCCTTGGTTGAGGGAGATCCCTTGGAGGAGGAAATGGCAACCCACACCAGTGTTCTTGCCTGGAAAATCCCATGGGCAGAGGTGCCTGGTGGGCTACCCTATGTGGAGTCCCAAACAGTTGGACATGACTGAGCACATATGCACATGCAAGAATGTACACGTGGAAAGCTCTGGACTAGGCCTCATCTGGCTGGTGGGGGCTGCAACCCTCCAGCCACGTCACCAGAGCTGACCATCCCTTTAAGAATCTTGCTTGGGAGCTGGAGGGCTGTCCGCTTCCCCTTCATAAGCAGCCTCTCGTTTGAAGGCGGGTCAGGTGAGTATTCTATGGCTTAGGAAGCATTTTTGCACATGTGCTCAGTTGCATCCAACTCTTTGTGACCCCATGGGCTGTAATCTGCCAGGTAACTCTGTCCATGGAATTTTCCAGGCAAGAATATTGGAGTGGGCTGCCATTTCTTCCTCCAGGGGAGCTTCCTGACCCAGGGATCTACCCAGAGCCTCCTAAATCTCCTGCATCTCTTGCACTGCAGGCAGATTCTTTACTACTGAGCCATCAGGGAAGCAGAAACCATTTTTACCTATTGATAAAATAGGTAAATGGGAGGATTTTCCCTATTGGAGCTGATGGCAGTGAAACTCATTGGTGATCTTCCACCACTTCCTTGTGGGAAAGGTGTATTTGTGGCATCAGTAATAAAATCATGGAACATTCCAGAAGTGGGCAGTCATAATTGCCTTATGACTATTACTTTATTACAGGCCTCACTCCTGACAGATCCAGAGGTGAACCGCTTTATGAACGATCACGTGGTAAGTGGTCCCGTTTTCTTTTTGCCAGATACCAACACATCCTCTTCTGATCAAGCCAGAATGCACTGAAGCCGTGTCATAGGAGATAAACCCCTGAAACACAAAATATTTTAAAGGAAAATGAGAAGAACAGTCTTGCATAAACTTGTTTTGCCCATCACTGAAAAGCTGAATTTGAGGCATTAAAACTCACTTGAAATTTATCAGGATTCAAAGTATCAAATCTGCCTGAGAAAATTAGCACTGACCTCCCTCCTGTCCCAGTCTGCAACATTTTCTAAAAATCCCAAGCTTTTATGAGCTCCTCTTTACCCTCTACCTTCAACTGTACTTTTTAGCAAGCAGAGAGAGCTATCAGTTATTTAGTTTCTCCCTTTTATAATAAGTTTTCTCATTTAACTATCATGATGGCTCTATAAACCAGGAGTATTATCAGTTTTCACAGAAGAGGTGAGTAACAACTCATGATGTTTGTTGTGACACAAAATGCTCACCCTCTACTGATTGTTTGACAGTTTCCTCCTTCAGCTTCACAACCATCTTGACAGGGAGCATTACGTTTCTTCCCATTTTGCAGATGAGCAAACTGAGGCTTAGTGAGCTTCTGTAACTTGTTCAAGGCTTCACGGCCAGTGTAGAACTTTGATTCCAGTGGGGAGTGGCAGACACAGGACTTAGAGAGAGATCCGTCAGACTCTGAAGCTTCTGCTTTTCCCAGGCCACTTGCCAGAAAAATTGTGAAATTGACTCTCTGATCAGAGTTCTCTATTACAGTAACACAGGTATTAATGTTTCATTGCACTCAATATCTGACCATCCTTCAGCTTACTCCCAATTTGTCTGAAGTACTAAAGCTTAACAGTATGAGGCTTGCTTACAAGAAGTGCCTAAGTTTAGACCTCCTTCAGTGCGCCGTTTTGAAAGAAATACAGTTATTCTAACAATGTGACCATCACTGAGAACAGTTTTGAACACTTGTTTTTGGAATCACCTGCAGATTCTAGGGCCCGTTCTTTTCAGCGTCGACAGTGGTAGAAAGCATGTGCTCTTGGATTTACTTTTGGAAATAAATTCAGTTAATTAGATCAATAACCAGCTTCGGTGAATTAGTCGTCTGTTGTTCTGTCGCTAAGTCATGTCCAGCTGTTTGTGACACCATGGACTGCAACACACCAGGCTTCTCTGTCCTCCACTAACTCCTGGAGTTTTGCTCAAATTCATGTCCATCTACTGTGGTGTGTCAAATGACCACACAGCCTAGCAGCTTAGAACAGCGAACATTTATCGTCTGATAGTTCCTGGGTCAGGAACCCGGCAGGAGCTTAGCTGGGTGTTTCTGGCTCAGAGTCTTTAGAAGGTGGCAGGGAAAACATTGACCATCGCTAAGACCTCATCTGAAGGCTTGACTGGGCCTGAGGGAGCCACTGCCAAGGTTACTCAGGTGGTGGTTAGCAGGGCTCAGTTCTTTGGGGCTATTGGATGGAGGGCTTTGGTTTCTTAGCATACGGGCCTTTACCAGGGCTGTCTGAGTGTCCTCAAAGCATGAAAACTGACTTCTGCCAGAGAACGTGATGAGAAAGAGTGGGAGAGAGAGGAATGAACAAGCCACAGAGCATCCAAGACACACGGTCTTTTATTTCCTGATTTGGCAAGTGATATAGCATCACGTCTGCATAGTTTATTAACCGCACACACTGACCCTGGTCCGATGTGGAATAATACTCAAGACTGTGAATTCCATCACGTGTCCATCTTGGGGGTGGCTACCACACTGGGAAAATGTCTTTTGGGACAAATATATATATATAGAAATTAATGTGACGGATCCTTTTTATATTCCTTGGAAGATAATCCAAGAGCTGAATTCTAAAAATATTTTGGGCTTTGGGACCATTATTGACTCGGATGTGCAGCTATCTCAGAGATTGCTTTGAACACGACAGTTCAATTTAATTCAACAAATGTGTGTGACAGGCCCTGGGCAGATCCCACGGAGAACGGAAGGACCAATGTGACATCCCTGCCCTCGAGGGCTTACAGAGCTGCGTTCAGCTGTAACACCGGGCGGGCGAGAGTGAGGGAGGCTTGACAAGGAAGATGAGGTCATCGTGTTCCTGGGGAGCCTCTTGGCAGTAGGGGCTCAGGTGGTGCTGGTCATAGTCCTTCTCATTAACGCATAGTCACGCAGTCTGCGTTGTCTGAGGTCTAGATGTGAATGACAGAGCCCGTCTATTCCCTTTCTGTCTTCAGAGATGAGAAGAAACTTTCCTCTTGGAAATAGAAGGTACTCGAACCCGTGGCCCAGAGCAAGAGTAAACCCTGGCTTTGAGTGACAGCCTTGAGGTAAGGGAACACGGCTAAAACCATGTGTAATTAGAAATAGAAGCTACTGGAAGGAATGCCTGATAGCTGCTGCCCCTGCACCTCCAGAGTCTGCGATCCACTTGTCGGCTCCCGTCTTGCCTCCCACCTCTCTTCCTCCTCCCGGACCCTGACCCTCAGCTGTCCCTTGACTCTGCCCCGTGGCTTTTGCATGTGCTGCTTCCAATGTGTTCATATTTCTCCACTTTAAGAGCAATAATTAAACAGCGAACAAACAGAACAGCCCCTTTTTTGACCCAGCCTCTTCGCCCTAACAGCTGCCTCCTTCTCTCCCTCCTTCCTCGTCAGATAAGTTTTTTGATGATGTGTGTGTATTTGTACTTAGTCACTCAGTCGTATCAGGCTCTTTGCGACCCCCACTAGGGACTGTAGCCCACCAGGCTCCTGTGCCCATGGGATTTCCTGGGCAGGAATACTGCAGTGAGTTGCCATTTCCTTCTCCATGGGATTTTCCTGACCCAGGGATGGAACCTGTGAGATGTCTCCTCTGTCTTCTGCATTGCAGGCGGATCCTTTACCCGCTGAGCTGCTGGGAAAGCCCTAAGCTTCTTGACAAAATTGTGGTCCAAGGCTGCTGCTGTTACCTGCCCACCTCCCGTTCACTTTTTGGCTTTTTCCCGACTGAATATTAGCCCTTCAAATCTCTGATGTCTAATCTGCCTTCCTTTTCTTGATCAGTCGCTTAAATCCTGGCGCCCGTTCTTGCGATCTCCTTCACCCAGTTCTTCCCTCCTCTGTCACCTCTTCCACGTGCCTGCTTTCCAAGCACACATTGCTCACCTCGCTGTATCCTGAGATCCAGGCTCTAACATCAGCTGCCCACTGCATGCAGTCGCAATCAGCATCCTTGAGCCCTTGACACTCAAACGGCCTCCTCTTCAGTCTTAGTAGAGGCATCACCACCCACTGCATTTTCTCCTGTTCAAAATTTTGCAGTGCCATTTGCTCTTTAAAATTTTTGTTGAAGTATAGTCAGTTTACAGTGTGTGTTATTATGGTTTCAGGTGTATAACAAAGTAATTCAATTATATACATATGTATCTATTTTTTAAAAGATTCTTTCCCATCATTGGTTATACAGTCTTGGCTCTTCTTTGCCCTTCATCTTCTCCCAACATCCACAGGGGTCTGATCCTATGGATTTTGCCCACACGTTTTCTCTGGCTTTAGCCCATCATTGCATCACCATCACCACTCACATCATGCCATCTTGCCTCAGCTCCTGATTCCACACTGTCCACTTTGCACGTGGCCTTCAGGTTTATCTGGAAGTGCAGAGACTGACCCTTCTCTATGCAAACCTCATGCACTCAATTCACTTATAGGACAAAGTAGAGACGGACCGTGAGCCGAGAGGAAGGACAGCCCACTTGCCCTTGTGCTGGAGGCTGAGCCCTGGTTCTGCAAAGCCACACTGGGCACCACTGGACCTCATGCATGTGTATAATAAACTCCCAGCTACCAGGGCCTGGAACAAAGGCAGTTTTGTCTTTTTAACGCCTCCCAAGTACTAGAGGAATGTGGCGAACACACTTAAAAAGGGACTTTTGGATAAAAGTGTACTTATAGACTCAGAGAACATTCATTCTCACACACAGACACACATAAGTTAATCATGAAGCCTGGGTTGTCACAGGTTTTAAGTTTACATAACACTGTATGCTTTCAGGATAAAGTCCAAATTCCCTAGTGCGGCCCACAAAGGCCCTTGTGGTCCTTCCCTTGCCCACTTCTTCAGCCTCATCGCTGCCAAATCTGCCAGCCCTGAAGCTCCGGTGACACGGAATTACCTGCAGTTTCTTCTGCTGAAACGTCTATCTGGAGCATGAAAAAGTGAAGTGAAAGTGTTAGGCGCTCAGTCATGTCCTACTCTTCTGCAACCCCATGGACTGTAGCCCACCAGGCTCCTCTGTCCATGAGATTCTCCAGGCAAGAATACTAGAGTGGGTTGCCATTCCCTTCTCCAGGGGATCTTCCCAAACAAAGGATCAAACCCGGGTCTCATGCACTGCACACAGATTCTTTACCATCTGAGCCGCCAGGGAAGACCTACCTGGAACATCCACCTGGCTAATTTCTCCTCCTCACTTACATCTCAGCTCAGCTCAGCTCAGCGTTACTTCCCCTTAAGGGTCTCCCCAGGTCAGAGTAATGTCCCTTTATGGGCTCCACTATTGCTGGGAGAATTATCAATAACCTCAGATACACAGATGACACCACCCTTATGGCAGAAAGTGAAGAGGAACTAAAAGGCCTCTTGATGAAAGTGAAGGAGGAGAGTGGAAAAGCTGGCTGAAAACTCAGTATTCAAAAAAGAAAGATCATGGCATCCGGCCCCATCACATCATGGGAAATAGATGGGGAAACAATGGAAACAGTGAGAGACTTTATTTTCTTGGGTTCCAAAATCACTGCAGATGGTGACTGCAGCCATGAAATTAAAAGATGCTTGCTCCTTGGAAGAAAAGCCATAGCTTGCTCATAAGCAACCTAAATAGCATATTAAAAAGCAGAAACGTCACTTTGCCAACAAAGGTCCATCTAGTGAAGGCTATGGTTTTTCCAGTGGTCATGTATGGATGTGAGAGTTGGACTATAAAGAAAGCTGAGTGCTGAAGAAATGATGCTTTTGAAATATGGTATTGAAGAAGACTCTTGAGAGTCCCTTGGACTGCAAGGAGATCCAACCAGTCCATCCTAAAGGAAATCAATCCTGAATGTTCATTGGAAGGACTGATGCTAAAGCTGAAGCTCCAATAATTTGGCCACCCAATGTGAAGAACTGACTCGTTTGAAAAAACCCTCATGCTGGGAAAGATTGAAAGTGGAAGGAGAAAGGGATGACAGAGGATAAGATGGTTGGATGGCATCACTGACTCAATGGACATGAGTTTGAGTAATCTCCAGGAGTTGGTGATGGACAGGGAAGCATGGCTTGCTGCAGTCCATGGGTTCGCAAAGAGTTGGACACGACTGAGCAACTGAACTGAGCTGAAGTCCCCATGACAGGGCACTGCAATTACCCATTTCTTCTCTGCTTCATCTGACTCCTCCATATCCCCCAGGGAAGGGCTGAGATAACTTCTGTTGCCAGCGTCTCCCAGGGCCCCACACAGAGCCAGGCACCCAGCAAGCAGCAGAAAGTACTTTTTTTTTTTTTTTGAGTGGATGACAGAATCTTTCATTTTGGATATTGAGCTTCTGTTATCAAAAAAGTCAGCTGAGCTTAGTGTGATTAATTTTTAACAGCCAGAATTTGAAACAGGTCAACTGACATTTTAACTAAAATCGAAGAGAAATTTACCAGTGAAGCTGTATAGGATGAAAGGTGCAAATGGCAGATTTTCTTTTGAATCTATGCGCGCCCTGAAAGTAACAACTAGCTTCAGGCTGAGATCAAGAAAGTACTCATTACAAAGAAGCAGACTCTTCAGATTCCTTTTTTATAAACTTAAAGCATATCATTTGCTTTACAGAACATTCTCAAGGGGAGAAAATACAACTGTATATTACTTATTAATGATTATACTGGATGTATATATACACATATACTTATATTTAATGATTATATTATATATTATACATATTATTAGATATATATAATGATTATACTATATATATATAATGATTAATAATGATTATACTGGATGTATGTGTGTGTATGTGTGTGTGTGTGTGTGCGAGCTCAGTTCAGTTCAGTTCATTTCCGTCACTCAGTCATGTCCGACTCTTTGCGACCCCATGAATCGCAGCACGTCAGGCCTCCCTGTCCATCACCATCTCCCGGAGTTCACTCAGACTCACGTCCATCGAGTCAGTGATGCCATCCAGCCATCTCATCCTCGGTCGTCCCCTTCTCCTC
>SJYF01000057.1:5978751-6004937 GCA_006410515.1 Procapra przewalskii | reverse complement strand
GTATTAAACCAGCTAATTTTGTTCCATAGTAAATGATGGCCTGAACTTTTTTTCCTGCCCCTTTTCTTTTTGTTTCACATTGAATAGTTTTTGTTGCTTTGTATTCACAGTCATTTATCCTTTCTCCTGTAGCACCTATTTATATTAATTCTGTCTAGTGCATTTTCCGTTCCAGATATTGTGTTTTTCACCTCCAGATGCTCTATTTGGGACTTTTGATATGTTACAGTTCTTGCCTCATCATGCTCTTGTTTTCTAATACCCTCACAGACGTTTTATCATCCTTTTTGCTAGTATTAATATGGCTCTCATTTCTGGCTCAGTTTCTGCTGACTACATTTTCTCATGATCTGTGTTTATTAGCTTCTGATGGACACAGGGCATTATCATTTTTTTGTTCTTGAGTGCTAGATTTTTTTTCTGTATTCCGTCATTAGTGCTGCATTTTATTCTATCAGTTGGTTAGATTACTTGGGATTGGTTAGATATTTCTAAGCCTGCTTTTAAGCTTTGTTAGGGGTCATCCAGGAAACTTTAAGTCTGGAGCTAATGCCCAGACTAGTAGCCCCAATACTAAAGCAACACTCTGAGAATTTTACCCAAGGCCCCATACGTCACAAGGTCGCTCCACCCTGCATGGGGGCAGCGGGGCGGGAGCAAAGCTAGTCCCAACTCTGTGGACTTGGGGAGTCCTCCTGCCTCCACTTTGGCTCTTGCCCTGGACTCAGTTTCTTCTCACATAGTCGCAGGTCAACGTGCGTGCATGCTGTCACTTCAGTCATGTTCAACCATTTGCACCTCTGTGGACTGAAGCCTACCAGGCTCCTCTGTCCATGGGATTCTCCAGGCAAGAATACTGGAGTGGGTTTCCATGCCCTCCTCCAGGGGATCTTCCCGACCCAGGGATCAAACCCTAGTCTTATACATCTCCCACATCAGGCAGGTTCTTTACCACTAGCGCCACCTGCGAGGTCCCCACTGGTCAACATTCAGCGCAAGATTTGAAGGCTCTTCCCTGGCAGTCTCCAGAATTCTTTCCCTCAGTAGCTCTTTCCCTTCTAGTATTTTACCAGGAAAATTCTAGCCACTTTTGCCTTTCCAAGCTTTGATGTCTTTTTCCTCAACTCAGGGAGACCATTGGACTCCATTGGGATTTCCCCTTTGATCCTGCTGGTAGCTCAGCTGAAAAAGAATCTACCTGTAACACAAGAGACCCTAGTTTGACTCCTGGGTCAAGAAGATCACCTGGAGAAGAGATAAGCTACCCACTCCAGTATTCTTGGGCTTCCCTGGTGGCTCAGCTGGTAAAGAATCTGCCTGCAATTCAGGAGACCCTGGTTCAATCCCTGGGTTGGGAAGATCCCCTGGAGAAGGTTGTGGCTACCCACTCCAGTATTCTGGCCTGGAGAATTCCATGGACTGTATAGTCCATGGGTTCCAAAGAGTCGGACATGACTGAGAAACTTTTACTTCTGTCCTGCAGCCTAGAAACTGTTTCCAGCTCATAAACTGGGCTGATCTTAGGGCTTATTTTTTTTGTTTTCTTCCTCTCCGGGAAACTGTGTTTTCAATTACCTACTCTCTGAAAGTACATTATGTCATATATTTTGATCATCTATTAAGGTCTCTGTTAATCCATCTTGGCTAGAAATGTCCAGTAATTGTTCTGGATAGTATAAAAATATTTCATAAAATGAATTTTTAACTTTTAAAATTTTACTTCAAAGAAATAAAGGTATAATTACAACTACGAGAGTAATCTTAGAATTCTAGTTTACATTTCTAACTTTAACTCACAGTAACTGAAGTATAAAGCTCTCATGGGGAAATTAAGTTAATAAGCCACCGGCTTTTCTCAGTTTTGTACACCAGCAGTGACTCCTTCCAGCTTCATGAACTTGGTTATAATTTCCACTCCATAGGAATCTGTCAGATCAGTAAGCTTCTAGCCTCTGTTCCTCCCTGAGCTGTGTAAATTTATTTTTAGGAAGTAGAATTGAAAATGAGCCCTTTGTCCTTACTGTAGTGATGGACTAGGTCAACCCCAAATCTAATAGTGCTGAAAACCCAGTAACTTTCTTTTGAAGACCATATAACAAACAGCTAATATTATTAATACTTAGATAGCAACAGAGAAGTGATTAGAGAATTCTATGTATATTGAACTTCTGGCATTGTATTTCACAATGAATTTGTAAAATTTTTACACATACATATTTTATGCCTCGTCTATTGGCTGCTTTTGTTTAAATATAATTATAAATGTTTTCCTTTTTCCAGAAAGTTACCTTATGTAAATTTTAGTTTTACAATAAGTATCCAAACATTGGTACTGATTATATTGAAGTCTATACTGATTTCAAATGTTTTGCATTGCCTCCCCTATCTGGGTACAACCCTCTCCATGAATATTTTCCATTTTCTCTTACCCTTTTGACTTGGCTTCACTGAGAACTCAAAAGGCCCTGTGTCTAAAGCCCTGCAAATGGAAGCTAGAGAAGACTTGGTGAAATTTTCTGAGAGAACTTCCCTGGTGGCTCAGATGGTAAAGAGTCTGCCTGCAATGCAGGAGATCTGGCTTCTATCCCTGGGTCAGGAGGATCTCCTGGAGAAGGAAATGGCAACCCACTCCAGTATTCTTGCCTGGAGAATCCCATGGACAGAGGAGCCTGGGGAGCCCCAGTCCATGGGGTTGTAAAGAGTCGGACACTAATTTCTTGCTGTTTTCTTAATCCACTAACCACATTATACTATAATCCTCATTCATCCTTCCCCAATATTTCATCCCTTTTAAAGAAAAGCTTTTATGACTTCAAAATCCTTTAGAAATAACTTTTGTGTAACTCTTTTATTCTCCCCAAGCTACTTTGAAACTTTTATTCTCTCTCTCAAATCATAAACACAGCATTTCTTTTCTTTTCAAAAGCAATAAAAATATCTATTATCTATTATTTCTCTTTGAATCGTATTTTCAAAGTTTAAAACAGTGTTTGATAAAAACATGACAATCTGAATTTATACCGATGTTTATAAACTGCTTCACTCAATGGCCACTTGTATCATTGAAAACTTATTTAATAAGCTCAAATATTTCAACTATTAAAAAGTTTCCTTTTTAGTAAGGACTTTTAATCAGTCCTTACTATACTAAACAAACCAACACGTTTGGAAATATTAGGTAGTCCTAGTACGATACATTTTTGCTTTTTTGATATTTTTAATTTGCCAGTCTTTTTTGTAAGTGCATACATCATGCCTTATAAAGATTGCCAGTTGTGGTAGCGACTGCTATTTTTCCTGAGCAATATCTATTCTACTGCCTTTCTTTAGAAAATCAGATTTTAGTCACTTGGGATAAATATTACAGTTCCCAACTCTTTTTGAAGGTAGACGCAGCTATGGGACTAAGCCCCGGTCAATGTGGTGTAAGCAGAAGCATCGCTGGGGCCTCACAGGCTGCTGCACGGGGAAGCACGCCGCCTTTTTTTGCTTCTGCTTGTCCTTCTTCGTGATAGCCTGGAACTGAGACTGACGGAGCTCTGGTCGTTGTCCATCTCGGACTATGAAGCAAAAATGAAATGGAAGCCAGGGATTAGGGAGGTAGAACAAGAAGAAAGAAGGGGCCTGGGTCCTTGAACATCATGAAGCTGTGACACCAGCCTGGATGGCTGACCCTTGGCCTCCTTCTAAGGAAGAGAGAGAAAACCTCCTCTTTTCTCACCATGGAAACATCCCCTCTGGGAGGGCTCTGGGTAAGAGGGGCAGAGCTGAGCTTGCTCAGCTAGCCTTGAAGAGGGGCACCTTGCTGTGCACAGGGAAGTGCCTCCAGGCAGAAGGAGGAGGGCTGATGTCAGTAATGCCTAACACGGGAGCTGCGTTACTGACAGGCTGACATCACAGGAGTTGCACAGCGCCCTGCTCTGCACAGGTGTTGGTACCTGTTGTTTGCGTGGACAGAGAGACCAGCTGACTTTGGAGTTAGATGGGCCTAGGACTTGACCCTGATCCACCAACTATATGACCGTTTGGACAAACTGACTCAAAGTCATTATATCTCAGCCTTCTCATCTGCAAAGTCAGGACAATAAAACTCCCCACAAAGATTGTTCTCAGAACCAAACGAGGAGTGGAAGTCCAGAGCTTCACTCAGTGCTGGGTGAGCACTGAGAATCTGCCAGCAAATACTCCCGCCTCCCAGAGAAGAGCGATGCGCATCTAGATTGCGGCAGGGAGATGGCTCAATCAGCTCAGGTTATTATAACGAGTTACCGCACATAAGGGGGCTTACACACCAACATTTCCTTCTCACAGTTCTGGAGGCTGGAAGTCCAAGTTCAAGGCCCCAGATCTGGGGCCTGGTGAGGAACCGCTTCCTGGTCTGTAGATGGCCATCTTCTCATGGTTTCCTCACACAGCAGAGAGCAGAGAGAGACCCCAAATCTCTTCCTGTTTGTATAAGAGCACCAGTCCCATTCATGAGGGCTCCATTCTCATGACCTATCACCCCTGCAAAGGCATCACCTTCAAATACCATTGCGTTGGAGGCTTAAGCCTCAGCATAGGATTTAGAGGGCAGGACATAGACATCCCATCCATAGCACACTGGACTCTAATCCTCTCCCCTGCTATTTCTCTAGCACCCCGCCATCCCAGTCTGCACCAGGATGAGAGACAGACTCAAAGAAACCTCTGAAGAGAGTAACCTAGGCACAAACCCACAGGGTTTTTGTAGAACCAGCGTACCACTTTGAGGACTAGAAAGGTCAGCTGGGGGAGTGGAAGACGCTGGAAAGGGGTGGAAAGAGGAGGAAGGGACAGAGTCTTCCCAGTGTGGAAGAAGGAGGACCAGCGGGCATCCTGAAGGCAGAGTGGAAGGGATGCAGTTGGCCAGGTGGCCTTCTTCAGTACAGACCCCACTGACACACCTTCTGGTCCCACAGGCAGGGCCCTCTTAATCCCACCTCTGAGCAGAGGGTGGAATCCGTCCACCTGGCCCCAGGAATGGCCTGTGAAGTGTAAACCTCACCGTCTGACCAGGCAACAATGGAGAAGGACTGGCTGAGAAGAGCCCAGAGGCCAGGGCAGTGGTGGACATCTCCCCCTGGCCCTGTCCCAGGTCCTGACTCCACCCTTCCTCTGCCAGCATGCGATAGAGGCAGATGCTGGACTGCTCCCTCACAGACCCTTGAAGAATGTTGTTCACAATGGCTTATCAACATGTATTTGGGAGACGATATATGTTGGCAGATTTTTATTTTTTTAAAATGACATTAAAAGAAACAAACCACCTTGTCTTAGCACCATCAGTTGACCAAACAGAGGACATGTTAACATAAAGGACAATTTCAGAAGGGCACTATTAGACTAAAAAGACATTAAGTGGAAGAAGTTTGGTTTTCTTCAAAATTAGCAGCTTCAAGACACAGCCCTGAGTCAGCGGAGCCAGCCTGTGCCCCATTCTGGAGTGGGAACCCCTCTGATGATCTGTTAGCCACGAGCCACCTTCCCTGTGGGCCCTGGCCCAAGGGTCCCACTCCTGCCTGGCCTCTGTGCTTTGGTGCTGGTGTCTGTGTGACCTCAGGAAAACTTGTGTGGCTTCCCTGGTTCACAGCTTCCTCCTGGGCAGCACAGAGTGTAAATGTCCACTGAATAGAGAATAAATTAGGTTAATAGCTGCAAAGCATTTAGCATAGTGTCTAGAATGAGGAAGGGGCTTAAGAATGGCAACAATGGCTATTTTTCATTATTTTAGTTTTAGACCATCAACAACTGCTAGGAATTACTGTTTACTAGTAAGTCAATGAGTGAAAAAAACGAGCTTAAAACTAAACATTCAGAAAACTAAGATCATGGCTTCCAGTCCCATCACTTCATGGCAAATAGATGGAGAAACAATGGAAACAGTGACAGACTTTATTTTTTTGGGCTCTAAAATCACTGCAGATGGTGACCGAAGCCATGAAATTAAAAGATGCTTTCTCTTTGGAAGAAAAGCTATGACCAAATGAGAGAGCATATTAAAAAGCAGCGACATTATTGTACTGACAGAAGTCCATGGGGTCAAAGCTATGGTTTTTCCAGTAGTCATGTATGAATGTGAGAGTTGGACTATAAAGAAAGCCCCTCAACAAAGGATGACCCAAGCAGCAAATTCTGCTTTATTTCTCACTCTTATCCTTCTTCCGCTTTTATCCCGACTTTTGGCTTAAATCTTAAAGTGGAAAAGTGCCCATGGGAAGCTTATTTTAAATATTAAAAAAGCTGGACATATGAATTATTTTCTGTAACATCCATATGAAATGCTGAAGGCATGGGTACTCTCTAATGAATTGCTCAAACAATGTTATGAAATAAAAGATCAGATATACCTTCCTCTTAGTTTATGCGTGTGAGCACATCCCCATGATTTACAAGTCGGGAAACAAAAGATCACAGTTCAGAGCTCTGATGGAAGACGTTCCTCAGAGACACCCCTCCCTGTGATGTTCAGTAATGTGAATGTTGCAAAGAAATCCTGGAATTATGTAAACAATCAGGGAATCCCTGGAGAGAGGGAGAGATGGAAAATCAGGCAGCTTAGAAATGGAAAAAGAATCAAGCTGTAGCTGAGAAACCTCATCTTTTGTCATGATGGAGAGCTGGCTGTGATTGGTGTAGAGAACACAGCATCCATGCTTCATCATACGGAATTCTTTCTAATACTGTTGGGTTCATTGTATCCGATTGCTAAACACACACATACACACACATGCCCCAATAAACAGCAAGAGCCTGGGAAAAGCTGGAACCAGAAAAGAAGAAGGAGAAAAAAAAATCTGAAGCACCCCTCTGAGTCCGATTCCAGTCTCATTTCTTTCGTTTCCTGATTGGAGTAGGCAGCTTTCTGTAGTCAAATCTGATTAATTTAAAGCCTACAAAGAGGTAATTTGTGCTGGCTGGATTTTATGTTTTTATTTGCAAGCTGGGAGTTTTGTTAAATCCCTCATTTATCCATTGAACAAGTATTTGCCAAGGACCCATATTCCTCTGAGTGAGAAGTAGAAAGGAGCGAAGACCACCTTTTTTCACTGAGTTAGTAGGGGGAAGGAAATTAATAATAAATTTTAAAAGCCTTTTGTCAACTGAAAAAAAAATTCACCCCCTAAATGCTGACAGTTGTGTTTTATTTGGGGGACACTCTTAAGACTTCAAGCCTGAGAGATGGCATCTCAAATTAGGCTGAGAGATTGCTCTGAAGAGAGGGCAGGAAGCCAGGATACACAGGCGTTTTTGCAACAAAGGCCAAGTAGTTGAAACATCAAAAGATTACTGTTCATAGAAAAAAACACAGGTTATCTCAAGATAAGCAATGTAGTGCTTCTCTGTGCATGGGAAGATGCAAGCGTCTGGGCTCACTGAAATCTTCCCTTTGATATGCACCTCACCTATCTGGGGCCCGTGTCCTCTTTTCTTACCCGAGTTTCTTCAGGCTCTCTACTGGGAGTAGCTGCAGTGGCTATAATGTGATGGCTTAATGGCTGCACATCCTTTGTTTACTGATACAGCAGGAGTATTTTAATTCTCACTTTACATAACATCATATATTAGATCGTTCTATAAAACAAAGATCACAGGACTCAAAACTAACTCTTCCGCTGCTGCTGCTGCTAAGTCGCTTCAGACGTGTCTGACTCTGTGCGACCCCATAGACAGCAGCCCACCAAGCTCCCCTGTCCCTGGGATCCTTCTGCACCTAAAGGCTTATTTATCGTTTTGAAACTATGAGTAATTAGTAAGAAGGGAGGCTGCTGTTTTTTTCAGCTGCACCCATCAAAAGTAACACTTTGGGGAAATCCCATCAATATCGATGGTCTTCCCAGGTGGCTCAGTGGTGGAGAATCCACCTGCCTGCCAATGGAGGAGACTCAGGACACGGGGGTTTGAGCCCTGGTCCAGGAAGATCCTCTGCAGGAGGAAATGGCAACCCACTCCATGATTCCAGGATTCTTGCCTGAGAATCCCATGGACAGAGGAGCCTGGCGGGCGATAGTCCATGGGGTCCTAAAGAGCTGGACATGACCAGGTGACCGAGCACGCAGGCACTCATCAGTTGCTATACTCTGAACCCCCACCTGCTGGATTAGCAATCTCTTTGTGATGTTTCCTTGCCCTATCACTCCTCCTTGGAGCCCGTGGTAGGAACAGAAAGTGGGTCTCACATGGTCCTGCGGCTGCTTTTAGAGCCTTGGGCGGGTGTCCATCACCTTGTGCACCCCCATCTGTGTTTGGGGTCCCTGGCTCGGGAAGGAAGGCTCTTCACACTGCCAGCCACTTGCTGGTTCCCCCATGTCCCTCCTCCAGCCTCCACACCAGGCTGTGTGACCAGCTTTTCAGGACATCCCCTTCATCATATTGTCCGTTCGTTTTGGTTGTAGAGGATAGGAAGATACTATACATAACAAGCTAGTGTCTCCCTTCTACTTGCGTATTTAAAAGAAACATTATAATAAAAGCATGTGATTTAGTTTTCCCTTTGGAAGGGATAGCATTTAGACAAAATTGAGAGACAGAATTTTCTAAAATGATTGTGATATAAACTAGACAGTGTCTTCACAGAGAAAGAAATGGGTTCAGAGAGAACGCGACTTGCACCAAATAATTCAACTAGCCTCCGAATCAAAGTTGTATCCCCTTTTCGCATCTCCAGTTGTTGCCCAGGCATGTTCTGCACAGAACTAGGATTCCAGGGCATGAATTACTGTGAGTGCGGTGGAAGGACACCATTAATAATCGAAAGGAAAAGCGTCCTAACACCCAGAACTGTTCTCTGGGTCATTCAGGAATCGAGGAGCGTGTTGGCTGCAGAGACGGGGTCGAGATTCCCTGACCCCAGAGGTGATGCGGGAGAGAGAAGATGTGCCCTGTTACCAGAGGGTCCTGGCAGGTCTCCCAGGTCCTTCCTGGGGAGAGGCTGTGAGATCCTGGATGCAAAGGTGAAATTTGGAAATCACACAATGGGAAGAGCCACAGGAGGATGTGGACAGATGCTAATGAAGGTGTGAAGAGTGACAGGGAGACGTCTTTGTCCTCATCAGTGGAAGTCATCTCCAGAGAGCAATGAGCTGATTCCTGAATATCCTGTGTGGCGTAAATAAATAAATAAATGGCCCAGAAATGAAATTCTAATAGACTTGATGGGAAGTAATTTGCGAACAAATCTTTCTGCTGCTCTGGATGCGAACTGCGTCTCTGGGAGAGGTCGTCAGTATCTCCAACACATTTTCTAATTACTGATGCTAATTACTTGCATCATCATTTGCATACCATTATGAGGCAGACACTGCAGAGGGCTGAGGCTGTTGGTTTTTTTTCTGTCTCATTCATTCGGGAATGAAGAGACTGCCATACAAGTTACGCGTTTGCCAATAGACAGGATGGCTGGAGCAGGCTTTGCCCCTCTCCCATGTTCTTTGGGAGGCTGGCAGCTTCTAGCTCTCAGATCTCAACATAAAGGCAGCTTGATTTAAGTCTATGTCTGTTTATCTGTCAGTCTATCTATCTATTGATCATCTATCTATCAATCTACCCATCTGTTCATTCATCTATTCATCTGTCCCTTTATGAATTTATCTATTATCTATCTAAGTATCTATCTATCCCCATGGCCAATTTGCAAAGCCTTCTCGGTACTTCCGGTTCTTTGAGCCCCCAGGTTAGGTGTCCAAGCTGTGGAGTCAGACTGTGACTTAGCCGGATGAGCATAGCTCCAGGTCCAGAGCAGCGGTAAAGAACACACCTGCCAATGCAAGAGACACAGGAGACTTGGGTTCGATCCCTGTGTCAGGAAGATCCCCTGGAGGACGAAATGGCAGCCCACTTCAACATTCTTGTCTGGACAATCCCATGGACAGAGGGGCCTGATGGCTCACAATCCATGGGGTCGCAAAGAGTTGGACACGACTGAGCACGCACCACTACCAGGTCAGAATAAGCTTCAGTAAAGACAGGTTCCTGTCGCTGCTAGTGCAGGAGTAAGGTTGACTCCTGCCCTGCTCCATCAGTCACTCTTTTTCTCCTGCTTACATTGGTGGTGAGTTGAAGTTCCCTAATGAGTTCAGTGGATGTCAGCCTTGGCTTCTTCTGCTTGGAGCTACCCCTTCCTCACAGGCTGGAGCCTCCCAGGCCACAGCAGCCTCAGCACATCCCTTCTCTTGCCGTCCCTGCTGCCTGCTGAGAGCTCCAGTCTGAGACGGGAGGTGGAGAGAGTAAGTGATGTGGTGAAGGCTTGGTGGGGAGTGATGGGATCTGGACCTACCTGGTCCAGGAGACAGTTTCTCCTCAGTGGCTATGCCTCTATGGCTTTTTGGCTTCTGTTTTTTTTTTTTTTCTGGTTAAATAAAAGCAGCAGGAAATTGTAGAGCATCTTTTCTCTCTTTCTTTTTTGAGTTCAGAAAATGGAGCGTGTCTTTCTACTTCATCTACGTGGGTGCTCTCAGTCACTCAGTCATGTCTGACTGTCTGTGGCCCCACGGACTGTAATCCTTCAGGTTCCTCTGACTATGGGATTTCCAGGCAGGATACTAGAGTGGGCTGCTGTCTCCTCCCCCAGGGGAACTTTCCGACCCAGGGATCAACCGTGCGTCTCCTGCATCTATTGCATTGGCATACGGATTCTTTAGCACTGAGCCACCGGGGAAACCCCCATACTACACTCGCCCTTAGCCAAGATACTGAGAAGTCGTCCATGTACATAGACTACCCTATGGCAGAAACTTCTCCTTGAAATTGGTCTTTGGCTTTTTGTCTCTATATTTGACTACCTTTGTGAGTTTGTAAAGTGAGAATCACTGTGGATGGTGACTGCAGCCAGGAAATAACAAAGACTTTTGCATCTTGGCAGGAAAGCTATAACAAACCTCAACAGTGTGTTGTAAAGCAGAGACATTACTCTGCCAACAGAGGTCCGTATAGCTAAGGCTATGGTCTTCCCAGTGGCCACATATGGTTGTGAGTGTTGGACCTTAAAGAAGGCAGAATGCCAAAGAATTGATGCCTTCAAACCTTGGTGCTGGAGAAGACTCATGAGAGTCCCCTGGACAGTAAGGAGATCAAACCAGTCAATCTTATGGGAAATAAACCCTGAACACTCATTGGAAAGACTGATACTGTAGCTGAAACTCCAGTATTTTGGTCATCCGATGCAAATAGCTGACTCACTGGAAAAGTCCCTGATGCTGGGAAAGATTGAGGGCAGAAGGAGAAGAGGGTGTCAGAGGGTGAGATGGCTGGATGGCATCACCAATACAATTTGGGCAAACTCCGGGAGATGGAGAAGAACGAGGAGGCCTGAGATGCCGCAGTTCATGGGGTCACAAAGAGTCAGACATGGCTGGGCAAATGAACAACAAGGACAAAGCTGTTTACATTACAGCCAATTTACCTTTGTTGTTCTAACCCTCAGGATTAAGAATCAGTTCTTTTAAAAGTTTCACCAAGCTTCCAAGGTGGGGCTGATGATAAAAGAATCCACCTTTCAATGCAAGAGACCCGGGATCGATCCCTGGGTTGGGAAGATCCTCTGAAGAAGGAAATGACAACTCACTCCAGTATTCATGCCTGGAAAATCCCATGGACAGAGGAGCCTGGTAGGCTATAGCCCAGGGGGTTGCAGAGTCAGACATGACTGAGTGACTAAGCACAAAAGGGCCATACAGGTAAGAGAACTAAAGAGAGAGGGTATGCATAGCGTACATCATAGAAAAAGTGTCTGAGATATTTAGCCGTTTGTATTTTTTCCAAAAGGAAAGGTGAGAATACAGGTACAGACTTCAAGGAAATATGTTTTTTAAACATTTAGGGTCCACACGTGTGCTTTCCTTCACATCTAAACTAATTATGAAGCTCTCCAGGCAGTGGTTTCGGCTTGGTTTTGATATGTGTGGTAATGGGTTCCCATTGGAACATTGCCTCTTTCAGCGTTGCCCTTGGATCAAAAGTCCTGCAATGAGATGGGCTGCGCTTCCCAGGCAACCTAAAGCCAGAGGTCCAAACCCAGCTTCCCTGGGTACCAGGAGCACATCTTTGAAATCCTTAGCAACTTGCTCTTGTTCGTTTTTGAAACAAATCAGTCTAGGCGTCCTGGGTTTCCTTCGGTTCTGCGGCTCACTCATCACCCGGAGCAGTGAATTACAGCTCAGATCACGGTAGCCTCCTTCATTAGAAGGTTTGAGTTTATGTGGAGTTCAGTGGGCGGGCTCACAAGGGAGAAGGAATGTAAATACTTAACTAGTGCGTTTTATTTTATCCCTGTTCCATTATAAATGACCTTGTAATCCATGGTGTAGAATTTGAATTTTACTCTAGGCAATGAGAGTCATTAAAATGTTTTAAGCAGAGGAACATCGTGATCAGATTTGCATTTTGGAAACCTTTGGCTGGGTGGAGGATGGATCTTGGGGGAAGAAGGGAGGTGGGAGGAGGGATTATTGAGCTGGGACAGTTATCCAGGAGAAAGAAAATGGGACCCTGAGTTAATGCAGTGATCATAGGGTGGGTAAAGGGAGGTGGAAAAGACTCTAGAGATCTGAAGAGCAGACCTAAAGGGATTCAGCAATTGGCTGAAACTGAAGGGCAAGAGAAGAGTCACGGATGGGTTGTGGGTCTGTGCTTGGCAACTGGATTGGTGGTAAGTCATTCACAAGATGAGGAGGAACAGGTTTGAGAGTGAGAATATGAGTTAAGGTTGGCCATGGTGAGTCGGGTGCTTCCCTGGTAGCTCAGCTAGTAAAGAAGCCACCTGCAATGGAGGAGACCCTAGTTTGATTCCTGGGTTGGGAAGATCCTTTGAAGAAAGGAGCGGCTACCCACTCAAGTATTCTTGCTTGGAGAGTTCCATGGATGGAGGAGCCTGGTGGGCTGCAGTCCATGGGGTTGCAAAGCGTCAGATATGACTAAATGATTAAGCACAGCACAGAGAGGTGTAAGGGTCCTCACTGAAGTGAACAGCTCAGCAATGAGTTTTTCTGGTCCCCTTTTGTTATTTCTCAGACCAGCCCAACAGGTAAAGGGTTGTATGTTCCTTTTGTGCTCATTAGAGAGCTTCATCACAAGGCAGGCTAAGGGCACCGTTTGTAGACTGCTCAGGAATGTGTCCAAAGCTTGGATTCATTTTCCTCATCTTCTCCAAGGCTCTTTGTAAACCTCTCTACCATGTTTCAGCCATCAACTCTACCACATTCTCAGTTACCAATCCTATCTCTTTCTAATTAAGTCCAATGTAAATGACTTTTGATTCATGGGGACTTAAACCATAGGAACAAATGACTGGTTCAAAGTTAGGAAAGGAGTATGACAAGGCAGTACACTGTCACCCTGCTTATTTAACTTATTTACAGAGTACATCACGTGAAATGCCTGGCTGGATGAAGCACAAGCTAGAATCAAGATTGCTGGGAGAAATATGAATAACCTCAGATATGCAGATGATACCACCTTAATGGCAGAAAGTGAAGAGGAGCTAAAGAGTCTCTTGATGAAAGTGAAAGAGGAGAGTGCAAAAGCTGGCTTAAAATTCAACATTCCAAAAACTAAGGTTATGGCTTCCTGTCCCATCACATCATGGCAAATAGATGTGGAAACAGTGGAAACAGTGACAGACTTTATTTTGGGGGCTCCAAAATCACTGCAGATGGTGACTACATCATGAAATTAAAAGATGCTTGCTCCTTGGAAGAAAAGCTACGACCAACCTAGACAGCTTATTAAAAAGCAGAGACATTACTGAGAGCCAAAGAATTGATGCATTTGAACTGTGGTGTTGGAGAAGACTCTTGAGCGTCCCTTGGACTGCAAGGAGATCAAACAGTGAATCCTAAAGGAAATCAGTCCTGAATATTCATCGGAAGGACTGATGCTGAAACTGAAGCTCCAATACTTGGGCCACTTAATGCGAAGAGCTGGCTCATTGGAGCAGACTCTGATGCTGGGAAAGAAAGACTGAGGGGCAGGAGGAGAAGGGGACGATCAGAGGATGAGATGGTTGGATGACATCACCAACTCAATGGACGTGAGTTTGAGCAAACTCCAGAAGTTGGTGATGGACAGGGAGGCCTGGCATGCTGCAGTCCACATGGTCACAAATAGTCAGACAGGACTGAGCGACTGAACTGAACTGAACTTCCTGACAGAAACCTCAGGGTCTGCTTTGGGGAATAAAAAGATGAATCTCTATCTCAGAGCTGGTGTGAAGGTCACGTGACACAGCTTGCATAAGCTTGCATCTAGCTCAGCTTCTTTGCATCTCAGATAGAGGCTCAGACTACCAGCCTCTTTCCCGGGAATTCTTGGGTGAGGGCCTAGGAATCAGTGTTTAAACAAGTGCCCTCCATGAGTCTTCTCTTTGGGGAGTGGAGAAACACAGGTGGTCACAGGCAGTGGGCTCAGCCTCGGCTGCCTGCGGGAATGAAATACAGGAAGCCTCTGTTGGTGATGTTTGGTTACTGACCACCTTCGGACACCATCCTCTCCTTCCTCCTCTGCCAACATCTGCGCAGGCTGGCAAGAAGGTTGAGCCCTCCACCTCCCCCTGGCACAGTGAAAGTGAAAGTCACTCAGTCATGTCTGACTATTTGCAACCCCATGGACTATACAGTTCAGCGAATTCTCCAGGCCAGGATACTGGAGTGGGTAGCTTTGACCTTCTCCAGAGGATCTTCCCAACCCAGCGACTGAACCCAGGTCTCCTGTATTGCAAGCAGATTCTTTACCAGATGAGCCACAAGGAAAGCCCATGAATACTGAACTGGGTAGCCTATCCCTTCTCCAGTGAATCTTCCCGACCCAGGAATCAAACTGGGGTCTCCTGCATTGCAGGTGGATTTTTTACCAACTGAGCTATGAGGGAAACCCCCTTGGCACAGTGGGGATGCTCAAATCCTAGCCCAGGTGTGGAACCCCAGTCTGCTGACTCCCTCAACCAAAGCCACCACCAATGTCCCCCCAGCCCCTAGGCTGGCTTGCAACCAACCCAGTCTCCCCAAAGTCTTATGATGTGAGTGACACACTCTCCCCTGTCCTCCTGGGCCCCAGTCTTATCCTAACCAACTTAGAATGGGAGTTGAGCCCACCTTCCATGGGGCAACCGTGCACCAAAGACCTTTAAAGCACTATGTCTGACTGGGAAGAGTGAAATGTGAGCGTCTGTGGCCGCCTGGCTGTGAGTTTCCAGGCCTCCCAGGCAATGGTGATTGGCAATAGGGATGAGGACCCCTGTCCAAGCCCTCCTCACCTCCTGTCCAGTGAGTGCACTTGGCTCCTAGCCAGACTTGCCTCAACCCCATGAGGGCAGAGGCTCTGCGTATTTTGTTACTTTCTCTTCCTAGACCTTAGTATCATGTAGACAACAACTATTTAGTCAGTAAATCATGTTCGACTCATTTGCAACCCCATCGACTACGGCCCAGGCTTCCCAGGCGGTGCTAGTGGTAAAGAATCCGCCTGTCAATTCAGAAGACACAGATCCAGTCCCTGAGTCTGGAAGGTCCCCTGGAGGAGCGCGTGGCAACCCACTCCAGTAGTCCTGCCTGGAGAATCCCATGGACAAAGGAGCCTGGTGGGCTACTGTCAATAGGACTGCAAAGAGTCAGACACGGCTTAATAGGCACTCACGGGCTGTGGCCCGCTAGGCTCCTCTGCCCATGCGATTCCCCAGGCAAGAATACCGGAGTGGGTTGCCATTTCCTTCTCCAAGGGATCTTTAGGACCCAGGGATCGAATCGGCATTTCCTGAATTGGCAGGCAGATTCTTTACCACTGAGCCACCCTGGAAGCCGTATAGGGAACAGTTAAAGTGCTTAATAACCAGGGGAAAGAAATGAGAATAAAATGGAAGCTTGGATACAGGGATATATATATCAAGAGGCAGGCTCAGCTCCATCTTATGTTTCTACCTCCTACTCCGATTCATTTTTGGAAACTTTGGGGTCAAGGAGCAAGTTTAAAAATATAAGGAATGAGACAATTGTGCAACAGTTGCTCAAAAAAAAAATGCACCAGGAGTCCCTGGGAGGCTGGATCTGGAGAAGGGATTCCTACAATGAGTGGCCCCTGGAAGGACAATTTTCGTGGAATCTTCCAGGGTCCCCAGGCTCCTCTGACCAGAGCTGTTGAGTCCCTCAGTTCCTCTTCTGGACACTAGATGGCGTCCAGGCAACAATTAGGGCTCAACAATAAAGGCTTGGGATCTACAGCCTCTGTTTGGCTGGGGCCGCCCCCACGATGACCCCGGAGAGGTGGGTATTGTCATCCTGACCGTGGGCAGGAGGCCACAGAGGGTCACCGGGTCGCACGAGGACCTCATAGCTCTAAGCCCGCATCTAACCCGTGAGCAGGGCTGGGAAGCAGGCCAGGGCAGGAGCTTTGCGTGCTGCCGGGAATGGAGGAGCCGATCTGAGCCCGTCTCTGCAGCCATCAGCGACGGTCTCGCTAGCCTTGGAGAGGAAGGGCTTGCGAACCCTGATGAGGCACTGAGCTCCAAGTGGGCTACCCTGCGTCCCCCAGACGGCTTTTAAGGATGCTTTAATCATTTGCTGTTGTTCAGTCTCACAGTTGTGCCTGGCCCTTTGTGACCCTGTGGACTGCAGCCTGCCAGGCTCCTCCGTCCATGGGATTCTCCAGGCAAGAATACTGGGGTGGGTTGCCATTTCCTTCTCCAGGGGATCTTCCTGACCCAGGGACCCATCTTTTGGGTCTTCTGCATTGGCAGGCAGATTCTTTCCCCCTGAGCCACGAGGGAGACCCTTGCGTTAATAGTGAAGACACCTATTAAAGCTCTTACCACCGACTAAGCATGGTTTTGAGTTCTTTCCATATGTCACGTCTTCAATCCTCACAGTAATGCTATGGGGGCAGTGTCATTGTTGTCATTTCACAGATGAGGAAATGGAGGCTGAGGAATTAGGGAGCTTGTGCAAGGTCACACTGTTAGTAGATGGCAGAGCTGGGATTCAGACCTGGGGCTCCTGGCCTGGAATCATTACCCTATGTCATTTGGTGCTGATTTTGACATGATCGGTATGGACAGATTTGTTCAGTTCCGTTCATTCATGGACCGGAGGGTTCTCTCCATGGCCTTGAAGTTACAGCATCAGAGTGGACCCAGCTGGCAAGTGGGGGCAGGACCTGAGGCCAGGCCACTGACGTACCTGCTAGTGGGGTGTACGCAGCTGCTCCCCAGGCTCGGCCGCCTTGCATGAGTCCCTCAGACTGTTTTCTAGAAGAATCCTGCACACGGAGCAGAGTGCTGCAGCTGTTTCTGAACAGCCTTAATTAAGATCAGCAAGATCGTCTTTTGTGAACAGTGTGAAGGCAGAAGATAAAGTTACCACGAGGAAGGACTCCTTTTTTGTGAAGACTTCACCTCTGGCATCACTTTCAAGGTCAGAATAACTCTCCAGACCTCCAGGGGATGAAGCAACTGATCCCCTCTCGCAGGAAGTTTCTATGACTTTAAACAAAGCTGTCAAATTGCCATGCTTTTGTTCTCGAGAAATTAGAGCTACCTTAACCCCAAATGCCTGAAGGTTACATTTGCAGCGGTGATTCATCTCATTAAGGTGAGTTATTTCTTAGGTAATGATGCCAAGTTTGGGACATGAGTTGGGTCTTGGTGCAATTATTGAAAGGAGACTAAAATGAATTCCACAGCCCAGTACTATCAGGTCAAGCCACTTAAAGCCCTTTAATTCTGGTAAAACTTCACCTGGTGACAGGCTCAATGTGTCCCCACAGCCCCATCAGGCCGACTCAGGGACACAGTCCCATTAACCACAGGCGCTGGCCATGGACTGGGACATTCTGGGCTCAGTCTGGTCCCGCTGCCCAAAGGCCCCTGGCTGACAGGGATGGAATCTTCTGCCCTCTCAGTTCTTTCCAAGAATGACATGCAATCGGAAGGCAGCTTGGGGACACCTTATACCTGGCCTAGAGACTTAAACTAAGGAAAATTTAAACTCATTTTTCCTTTGCTATTGGTGCTATAATTCAAGCTATTTTCTCTTTCAAATTGTTTTGTAAGCATCAAATTTAAACTCCTAGCGAGATGATGCGAGACCAGCGATTCAGGATGTTTGAAACGGTCCTCAGATTTTAGCTCAATTGTCACGTTCTTAGGAAAGCCTCCCATGACCAATCCCTCCTATCCCCTCCATCATTCATCAAGTTCTTCTGTGACCCCCTCCCTGCGCCATGTTCTTTTCCTTTAATAACATCTTAGCTTGTTAGCATTTACTGGCGTCTGTGGTTATTTGATCGTTCTTCACCCCCTTCCCACCACGGACAGCACATCAAGCACCACGCTTGTTTTAGGAGAGTGGTTAGGAAATGCTGTTGAACCTCCAAACATCAAGTGCTTGAATCACTAAAAGGAGAATAAAAATAAATGGGACATTTCATTAGAGAAGAAGAAAAAATTTTCCACATAATTCAGGCCCTGGTCACATGATAGGCTGATTAATTACATAATGGCATTGATATCCAGTGGGAATTTTGTAGTCATTAAATTAGTAGCAGTTTATAAAGCAATCCATGAGTCCATTAAAAATTACAAAAATGTGGGACTTCCTTAGTGGTCCAATGGTTAAGAATCCACCTTCCAATGCAGGGGATGTGGGTTCCATCCCAGATTGGAGAACTAAGATTCCACATGCCACAGAGCAACTGAGCCTGGCAACACGCTGCAACTAGAGAGAAGCCAGCACACAGCAACGAAAGATCCATGTGCCACCACTAAGACACGATGCAGCCAAAAATAAATACAAAAATGCGTTGACATTTTACAAAATTGTGTGTACTAGATAATGTGTGAAAGCACAGACTCTAGAACATTAAGAGCTCTTCAAGGCACCAAACACAAACAGCAGCCTAAACCCCTCCCCCCGAACAGTGTCTACAGGGCGTTTCAAGTGAGGTTGGACCCCGGGGATGGACTCAGATGGAGGGAGAGATCTTGGAGATGGCTGGGAAGAGCTCATCTCTGGGGGCCTCTCCTTGGGCAGTGTGGTGACAGGGGCGTATTCCCAACATGGGGGCTGACTGGACCTGGGCTCTGTCCAGCCGCATCTGTCTTTCCTACTAGAGGGCAGGCTCCCTCCCCACAACCTCAGGTGGATTTCACAACCTTCCAGGCTCTCTTCCTACTGAAGAAGTCTCATTCTGTCATTAAGATCCAGTCCTGCTCACTAGTTTCAATCTCACATTTGATTTTCTGAGCAGATTCCAATGGCTTCAAATGGGCATTCAGTCTTTTCTTCCTGGTCTGGGGTTGGGGCATTAGGGAGGGAAAGGAAAAAAACCTGTTCCCTTCTCTACATGTATGTGTGGACTGACTGTCCCCTCCTGGTTTGCTGGAATGATTGCCCCTTTTTATGGCAAGCCCCTCTCTCTAGAAGCAAGGTGCTGGCCTTGACCACATGGTCTTCTGTCTGTGTGGAGAGTCAGGAGTCCCATTTCTGCCCCAGGCACCCACGTGCTGACTCTCACAGGTCCAGGCATGAGAGGCCCAGCTAAGACTTGATAGGCTTGTCTATCCACCCACTCCCACCACTGTGATCCGTCTCATGACCTTCTGCTTCTGGATCTCTTGGTGGAGCCATTTTCAATGGCGGGAGTCTCTAACCAGTTTTGGCTTTTCTTTCCATGGGGACAACAGAGAGTTTCAACCTAAGCTCATCTCTGATGGTGGCCCTGGAGAGGTCAGTCATCTTCATGGCAAGTGCCACGCTCTTGAGCAGCTTCAGAGGGCAAGGAAAGATCTTGTCAGCATCTCACACCCACTTCCTTCTCCAGAGGGTCTTGCTGACCCAGGGACTGAGCCTGTGTCTCTTACGTCCCCTGCATTGGCAGGTGAGCTCTTTACTGCTACCGCCACCTGGGAAGCTCCTGTCTCTCACCATCCTGTTCACTCCACAGATTGGTCCAATCTGTGGCTTCCACTTCCCAGATCTAATTCATAGAAAGTCCTTCTATGAACTGAGTTGAAGACTGTCATCTTTTAACTTCTCCCCAGTGACTCTGGGGCAAAATGAATTGTTTGATTAAGTGAAGAATACAGAACTCACTTAAGACTAAGAGCATTTCCTTGGAAGCATTGGGCATTATATTAAAAAAAAAAGAACCAGAAATAAACATAACTAGGGTCCATTTATGTCGATTCAACTATCTTAAGAAAAGATCCCATACAGTCAGTGTTGATCTACAGAGCAGCAAAAACAGCCAACACTGCAATTAATTATTTAAGCAATAGCATCTCTGAGTTGCTTAAGTGATATTTATGGTACTTTGCCATGGCAACTACTCTTGTTTTGAATATTATTAAAATTCTGTCATGCTGTGGTAGTGGACTTCTGGTTTGAAACTGTAATGGGCCAGCAGTCCTTGAGTCTTTGCCAACTTGCTATTAAAATTCCTGTTGAAGTTGGAGAAACTAGGATTATAGCAGTTTGGCTGTGGGCTGGCCGGTCACCGGGACCCTTGGGCAGAATGATCCTATCTCCAAAGGGGACAGCTGTCCCTGCTCAGGGTCAGATGAGATGCCGTTTCTTACACATGCATTAGTTTCCTGTGGCTGCTGTAGCAAGCCACCACAAACTGAGTGGCTTTAGAGAAGCCGCACAGTTATTATATTACAGCTCTGGAGGGGCATCATAAAGTAGGTTAGCAGGACTGTGATCCTTCTGGAAGCTCTGGAAGGGACTCTGCTTCTTTGCCGTTCCAGTTTCTAGAGGCCACCGGCACTTCTTGGCTCATGGCCCCCTCCTCCATTTTTCCAGCAGCACAGAATCTTCAAATTCCCCTCGCTCACTTTTATCCGATCTTTCTGTTTCTCTCTCAGCTTTGCTTCTGTTTTTACGCACCTCCTCCTCTGACGCCCCTGTCTCCTTCCCATAAGGATGCCTGTGTTTACGTTGACTCTGCCCAATAATCCAGGTTAATGTTTCCATCTCAAAACCTTTGACTTAATCACACCTGCAAAGTTCTCTTTTGCCATTTACATTTGGGAGATCACATCACAGACATCTTTTTCTTTGGCGGGGGAGGCGGTTTGTTATTATTCAGCCCACTACACATGGGTTCACATTTCCTGTTCTGGAAACGTCAGGATCTCCCGGGAATGGACTCGGAGAAGCTTATCCCCATGGAAACCTTAACAGCTCCCTAGGACCAGTCTAGCCCCTTCTGCCTTTGAGCCCTCTCTCCTCTTGTGCCCCCGACTCACCTGCACCCACTTGCCTGCCTTGAGCGTGCTAGCCTGTTCTGTGCCTCTGTGTTCTTATAGACACCTCCCGCAGCCGACACGTCCACCCCCTTCTACCCTGGGTGGGCACATACTTCACCGTAGAATCTGCTTGCTTTGGGCCACAGACCTGTCCAAGCCCTGCGCAACTGGGAAACAGTGTCAATGTATTAATAATAAAGAGCCCAAGTGGCTTCTTGATCTAATAAATAACCTTCTGGTCTTATTGAAGCCACACATAAAATTTGTATAATTGCATCGTGGTAAATGAAATGTTCTCTGTGCTCTCTTTTAAGTCATCTCCACTTCTGGAATCCTATTTTGGTTTCAAATGCATCCATGAGTTTAATCAAGGGGCATGAGAGACTGCCCACTGTTGGAGTGCAGTCACCTAGGGGCGACATTGTTCTGACTATGAATCGTTACCTGAGGCCTCGTTGCTGATTATTAAATTGGTGTTTATCAAGGTGCTTCTAAATTGCTTCACCCCTCAAAGGTTCTTGGGGAAGGCTGGATTATGAAATGGCAAAGCTCATTGATCCCAGCAGCCTGGCTTGGGGTCATAATAAAATGTAAGCTGATGTGCAGGGAGCCCTGGAAGAAACCCAGCATTGGTGGGAAAACCAGCTTGAGTGAAGAGTGGTCCAGGTGCCCTGGATAACGGCAGGGCTGGCTTCTCTATCAGGCACAAGGGGAGCCTTGCTCAAAGCTCACCATACTTCGGGGGCTCACAAAAATGGTGCAATTCCTTTTAAACTCAGAAGAAAATAAGCTTTAGAGTTAAAGATATTTTAATTTTTTTTTTCCACATCAGAAAAAAAGTGAATTTTTTTAGTGCCTGTATTAGTTTGCCTGGGATGTCATAACAAAATATCATAGTCTGGGTGGCTGACTTGATTGACATTTATTTTCTCACAGTTTTGGGGCTGGAAGTCCAAGAACAAGGTGTCAGCAGGGTCGGTGTCTTCTGAGGCCTCTCTCCTAAGCTTGTGGATGGCCACCCTCTCGTTGACGCTTCACAGGGTCTTTCCTCTGTGAGCACGAACACCCCTGCGGTCTGTGTCCTAATGTCTTCTTACAAGGACACTGATCAGATAGGATTAGAGTTACCCTCGTGGCCTCATTTCATTTTAATGACCTTACTAAAGGCTCTCTCTCCAGGGCCTGCCCTTGTAGTCCAGGGGCTGAGAGTCTGCCTGTCAATGCAGGGGTTCGGTCCCTGGTCTGGGAAGATTCCACGCGCTCTAGGGCAGCTAAGGCCAGGCACCACAACTACTGAGCCCACACGCTCTGCCTGGAGCCCTTGCTCTGCAAGAGAAGCCACTGGAATGCGAAGCCAGCACACTGCGACTCGAGAAAGCCCATGTGCAGCAATGAAGACCCCGCACAGCCAGCCAAATATATGTGTGTGTATATATATATATATTTCTATCTCCAAATACAGTCACATTCTGAGGTCCTGGGGATTAAGGTTTCAGCATGTGAATTTGTAGGAGTGACGGTGGGCCATATAATTCACCCCATAACCAGGGCCACAAAAATCCTGTTACGACGGGATGGGCCATAGAAGTTGTGGTTTGGCTCCCATGATAGCAGACTGCTTTGGTTTCCGCAAGGAGGCGGGTGGAGCAGGAAGGTGTCTGGGCAGAAGAGACATTCGAGAATGATCAGCGGCCCCACAGCAAAGGTTTCAATGCATTTACCAGCAGCATCCTTAGCTACTTTGCTGGCTCAAGCTCAAAAGAACACAGGATCAGCGAAGCACGTTGCAGTTCACATTTCATCTTCTCCTTAAAGGATCTTACTGTTTGCTGGACTGTCTATAAAAAGAGAAATTTAATACCCTGGACTCATTACACATTGAAGTCTTTTCTACTAAACTGTGGAAAGCTGAGCCAGGGCCTCAGCTGAGCTCAGGAAAGGAAACCATCAATGTGTTTCACAGGCCCCGGAGCTGATGAGAACACAGCAGGGAGCGGCCTGGTGACTCAGGATGAGGCACTCGGCCCAGAGCCTGTTTCACTCCGGCCGGGGATGACCACATCCTTCCTCCTGCTTCTGCTTCTCGTTAAACAGGCTGTCGTGTGTGTTCAAGAGTTCTGCAGACGTCCATCACCTGTACAGACATTAAAGGAGACTTTCTAACGTGGAGGAGTGTGTGCCTTCCCCAAGGTCAGCGAAAGCCAGCCAGAAGGTCAATGCAAAGGGAAGAGAGCCGTGCTGCCCAGGGGAAGGTGGGCACTGAGGAGGTTACGTCACCCCCTTTACCAAGGAGCACACTGGCTGGGTTTCCTCACTTGGCCTCGGAGGCCCCACTGATTCTGTCACAGGAACGTTGGGAGGAGGAAGGAATCTTGGGAGAGAAGGTTCTAGCAAAATATCCAGTGTGGTACTTGTGAGATGTGTGCAGTGCTGCTTGTTCGTGTTCTTTCTTTCTTCTGTTGGCTGTCCCTGGTCTGTGTTGTTGCATGGGCTTTTCTCTAGTTGCTGTGGGGGCTATTCTCCAGGTGTGTGGGCTTCTCACTAGGGAAGCTTCTCTTGTTGAGGAGCCACGGGCTCTAGGGTGTGCGGGCTTCAGTGCTTGCAGCTCCCAGGCTCTACAGCAGAGGTTCAATAGATGTGGAGCACTGGCTTAGCTGGGGACGACGTGGGATCTTCCTGGACTGGGGACCAAACTCATGCCTCCTGCACCGGCAGGCAGATTCTTTACCACTGAGCTACCAGGGGAGCCCTTGATCGTGTTCTAGCATGCTTTCTTCCATCTAGGGGCAGCTCTCAGGCTGAGTGGCCGCTGTATACAACGGATGGTATGTGACCAGATGACCCACCATAAGACTCACTGAGCTGCTTCCAGGAAGAAACTGGGGGTTGACTTGCCTCAGCTGCTGGAGAAGAGGTGAGGGCCTTCTGCTGCCGTTCAGTGGCCAGACAAATGCCAAAGGCCTTCGGGGATGTTGGCAAGGCCTGGTGGTTCTTTCCTCCAAGGTGAGCCTCTGTGGGAACAAGTGCCTCAACCCAGACCCAGGGCTGAGCCGGCAATGATCTCTAGCAAGTAACCTGTAAGAGAAACCTATTAAGACTAGTAAATAATTAACAGAGTTCATGGACACGCTCAGCGGAGCATTTCCAGGGCATCTAACCATTCACAGTAAATGTTCGTCCACATCTTGATTATAAACTCAGATAATGAGATCAAGTGGACTGTCAAAACTCCCAATATTGCTTTCCCAACCAGTTAAGTCAGAATAAAATCTTAAACTCTTCGGAAGTGCTTTTAAAAAGAAAATTGGGTTTCTTATTTTTTTAATTGAAGGCTAATTGCTTTACAGAATTTTGTTGTTTTCTGTCAAAACTCAACATGAATCAGCCAGAGCATTTCTGCTCTGATAGGTGGGAAAACTTATTTATAGAGTGGCAGGAGTGAAGGTGGAATTTGCCCTCCATCACCAAGCTTGGAGAATTCTTTGTGATGAATCTGTGTTTAGCATAAGGCTGGCTAAACAGCTCCCTCTGGAAGCTTAAGTACAACTCTGCTGCCAGATTAATGATTAAATGAAGCAATTTTCAGATTAATTCAGTAGGATAGCCTGAGTTTGGGTGCACAGACAGGAAGCTGCACCTGTGGGGTAGCCCCGTGGTTTCCTGGATACTGAAACTCAAGCCCAAGCATGCTGCGTTACAGTGAGTGTTGGGTAGCTTGCCATCAGCCTCAGGCACTCTCCCCAGGCCTTCCCACTTTCTCTAGATGTTAGAGGAGCTTCTTCAAGAGGGCCCAGCCGTGTAGACTCCACCCTCAAGAGAGCGATTTCACACGGAGGGAGGCATGGCCAGACACAACAATGCTGAGCCCACTTGCCTTTTTGAACCTCACTTGCCCTGATTCTGGGGTTCCCTCCCAGATGTGTGACGCTGGGAGGCCAAGCTGTGGAAGGGAGGAAAGGCGAATCGCACCCAACTCAAGAGATCTGGTCGTTGCTGCCTTGACTTTCCAAGCATCTTCGTGCCTTTAGAGTCAGTAGGATTGTTCTGACCCTTTCCCCAAACTTGCAGCACAACCTCCGTCTCAGCCCATTCTCCCCACAGCTGAGGCTGCCCCTTCCCTCATGCCATGTGGCTTCCCTGGGGTCGTAGGGTGACTTCCTGGGAGAGGAAAACCACATCAGATACAGGGAGATGAAGGGAAACCTGCTCCCTGCCTATCCTGAGCCCTAGAACGCTGGACAGGAGCCCAGCGGGCCTTCCTCTGTCCATCTGTCTATTTGCTCACTGCAGGCTGCCACACTGTTTTGTAGGGAGGGGTAGGAAGTGGATGTGATCTAGCCGGACATGGACAGGTGGCCTCTCCTTCCTCTCACCCGGACACTGATTTCCAGAGCTTGTGGGTAGCAAATGGCCAGAATAAGTCCAACAGGAGGCTCTGGTCATGAACTTCACCTGGGCCAGAGCTTGCCTCAGTGTTTCAGGCAGAGAAGGCAATGGCAACCCACTCCAGTGTTCTTGCCTGGAGAATCCCGGGGATGGGGGAGCCTGGTGGGCTGCCGTCTATGGGGTCGCACAGAGTCAGACACGACTGAAGTGACTTAGCAGCAGCAACAGCAGTGTTTCAGGGAGCCAGAACCACTTATGGGCAGGGGGCCTCCTGATAGCTTATTTATAACAGTCTCCTCTTTTGCTGCCTCAGTGAGACCCGCTAAGCTTCCCTGAAGCTCCAAGAGTTTCTTGCGTTCAGACGAGTCCTAGCAGATTAAGAGTGCAGGCAGAGAGCCCGGGGTGTTGGAAGGACTTCCAGGCAGAGCCTCTTTGCAATTAAAATATTAGTTTTAATAGAGGAAAGAACTGTGTGGCATGGGTAAAGACAGATGAACATCGTCCTGGCCAACACATGGATTGGGAACAGATTACCGGTGCTGGCAGCAGC
>SJYF01000057.1:5944056-5960144 GCA_006410515.1 Procapra przewalskii | reverse complement strand
ACAAAGCTAGTGGAGGTGATGGAATTCCAGTTGAGCTGTTTCAAATCTTGAAAGATGATGCTGTGAAAGTGCTGCACTCAATATGCCAGCAAATTTGGAAAACTCAGCAGTGGTCACAGGACAGGAAAAGGTCAGTTTTCATTCCAATCCCAAAGAAAGGCAATGCCAAAGAATGCTCAAACTACCGCACAATTGCACTCATCTCACATGCTAGTAAAGTAGTGCTCAAAACTCTCTAAGCCAGGCTTCAGAAATACATGAACCATGAACTTCCAGATGTTCAAGCTGTATTTAAAAAAGGCAGAGGAATCAGAGATCAACATCTGCTGGATCATGGAAAAAGCAAGAGAGTTCCAGAAAAACATCTATTTCTGCTTTATTGACTATGCCAAAGTCTTTGACTGTGTGGATCACAATAAACTGTGGAAAATNNNNTGTATGCAGGTCAGGAAGCAACAGTTAGAAGTGGACATGGAACAACAGACTGGTTCCAAATAGGAAAAGGAGTATGTCAAGGCTGTATATTGTCACCCTGCTTATTTAACTTATGCAGAGTACATCATGAGAAATGCTGGGCTGGAAGAATCAGAAGCTGGAATCAAGATTGCCAGGAGAAATATCAATAACCTCAGATATGCAGATGACACCACCCTTATGGCAGAAAGTGAAGAGGAGCTAAAGGGCCTCTTGATGAAAGTGAAAGAAGAGAGTGAAAAATTTGGCTTAAAAGTCAACATTCAGAAAATGAAGATCATGGCATCTTGTCCCATCACTTCATGGGAAATAGTTGGGGAAACAGTGGAAACAGTGTCAGATTTTATTTTTGGGGCTCCAAAATCACTGTAGATGCTGACTGTAGCCATGAAATCAGAAGACGCTTACTCCTTGGAAGAAAAGTTATGACCAATCTAGATAGTATATTCAAAAGCAGAGACATTAGTTTGCTGACTAAGGTCCATCTAGTCAAGGCTATAGTTTTTCCTGTGGTCATGTATGGATGTGAGAGTTGGACTGTGATGAAAGATGAGCATTGAAGAATTGATGCTTTTGAACTGTGGTGTTGGAGAAGACTCTTGAGAGTTCCTTGGACTGCAAAGGGATCCAACCAGTCCATTCTGAAGGAGATCAGCCCTGGGATTTCTTCGGAGGGAATGATGCTGAAGTTGAAACTCCAGTACTTTGGCCACCTCATGCGAAGAGTTGACTCGTTGTAAAAGACTCTGATGCTGGGAGGGACTGGGGGCAGGAGGAGAAGGGGACGACAGAGGATGAGATGGCTGGATGGTATCACTGATTCAATGGATGTGAGTCTGAGTGAACTCCAGGAGTTGGTGATGGACAGGGAGGCCTGGCGTGCTGCAATTCATGGGGTTGCAAAGAGTCGGACACAACTGAGCGACTGAACTGAACTGAACTGAATGGCTTAACCAACAGAAGTTATTCTCTCACAGTTCTGAAGACTAGAAATCTGAGACCAATGTGCCAGCAGGGCTCCGCTCCTTCCAAAAGACCCAGGAAGACCTCCCTTGTCTGTTCCTAGTTTCTGATGCAGTCAGCAGTCCTTGGCATTCCTTGGCTTGAACCTACAGTGACCCTGATCACTCCAGTCTCGGTCTGCAGCATCTCATGGCCTCCTTCCCTCTGTGTGTCCAAACTCCCTGCTTCTTGTAAGGATACCAGTCACCGAGCTTTGGCTCACCCTAATGCAGTGTGACCTCCTCTGCACTTGACTGCACCTTCCAAGCCCTTGTTTCCAAACAAGGCTGTGTTCCCAGATTCCGGATAGGCATGAGTCTTTGGAGGGCGTGCTCCAGTGGTCAGGACAGTGGTCCATGGACAGTGCTTCCCGTTTGTCACAGTTGCCCTTTGGGGTAAGTGTGTCAACCATTCTGAAGACAGTTATCCTCTTGAGGGTCATTCAGAGAGGAAGCTGGGAACTAGATGCTCGAAGCTGTGCGTTCCAACTCCAAGACTGTTGCCTGCTAACACCAGCAACACTGCTGGAGAGGCTATTTGTGCCAGAGGCCAACAGGTTAGGAGAAGGAGCAAAAACAAAGGACCTTCCCATCCAGAGGATGTCAAATCTCTAGCCCTGTGAGTTGCCATGACCTCACTCCTCTCACTCCTTATTTTCTCCCTCAGAAGAGGAGGAGGAGCCAGGGGATGGGGAGAGAAGAGAAGGGTGCTGAGCAGGGGTCCCTGGGAGCTCCAGGTGGGAAGGCCAGGAGTGGCCCAGCAGGGGTTCAGGAGTCCTTCCAGCTGCAGTCAAGATCCAGCTGTGGGGCCGCAGCGAGTCCTGGGGCAGGTGGGCCGCCGGGTGGCTCTGGGAGGTGATGATGCTGATGGCGAGAGAAGGAGCAGCTTTCAGCCAGTGCCACCTCCCTTTCCTGATGGATTTTGCATCTCCCCTGATGAGGACACATGGGCTGGCTTAAAAATAGCATCAATGGAGCCTCTCTTAGCTTCATCATTTCCACTCTCACGTCCTGAATGAGTGCCTCTAAATTTGGAACTGACAAAAGCCTGCCAAAAGATTTCCTTATTTCCAGAAAATAATGGGCTTAATGGGCCTTTTGACAAATGGCTGAGGTTTCATTTTCTGCTACCCTTGAGTTCAGACTATTTTTCCCTTTTTTTTAAAAAGGAGGTGCCCTGTGCATCTTTGTTTCCAATAATTGGATCAGAGTGAAAGGGAAAAATCTCTGTGGAATGACTTCCCTATGAAACCAGACCTTGGTCTTCTGAAATATTAGTAGGACTCTGTCTGGTTTAAAGAGTCTAGTTGTGAGAAAATGGTCTTCCCACTGACTGCCAGCAGAAAGGCAGGAAGAAGGCTCGGGAGAGTGAGGAGGCAGAGCCATGTCTCAGAGGGGCGGGCCCATCGTCCTTGGCTTCTGACAACCCCAGATGCTGCTTCTCTGGGATGGAAGCCGGGGGCTTTTCTGATCTTGCTCCTTTATAAGCATGTTTGGGCCATATCCATCTGGTTTTGTTCAACTTCTAGCAAGAAAGAAATACCCCTTTTGGTAGAATGTGATCAACTTTTCAGTGAAAACGCTGGATGGAGCCTATGCATGGAACATGGCTTTTACCCCTTCCATCCTCAATTTCAAATCAAAAAAGTCATCTAAAAGAGAACACGCATTAGCCCTGGAACCAGGAATTGTGCATTTCAAAAGCATGCCATCAACTTCACAGGATCTCTGCAAAGATCATGCAGTGGAAATCAGATGGGGGGTGTGGGGCAGCTTGCCGGACATGTGGGTCCCACCCTTCCTGGGAGGGCTCCATCTGCCCTTATGGCTCGCGCTGCAGAGCAGAGAGGCAAGGCGGGGGTGCAGGGGGGTGGGAGGAGTGGTGTGGGTAGGGATGAGTTTGTGCAGCAGAGAAACTCTTTTGGGGCAGCCCTGAAGCCCCTTAGGGAATGCAACCTCTGACCTATGTGAAAAGCAGGGTAAGTCATGGCTTTGCTTTCTCCCTTATCTTGGCTTAGACACTTTCCACAGGATCCTGTACAGAGGGTCCTCATCTCTTCCAGAAACCACCACCAGTGCTTCCAGGCATAGCCAGAACCCCCGCCCCTACATAATAAGCAAGCTGAGAAATACAGCTGGAGATTCCAAAGATGATGCTGGTTCCAACAGAAATCAGTCTAGAGATGCAGAGCAAACACCATCCTCATCATGCTCCCTAACTTCTGGGCGTGAAATACACTATTGAGCCAGAAAGAGAGCTTTAGAGAGTTCCTAATTTGTGTTCTCAGTGGATATTAGCTCTGTGAATATTAATAGAATGGTATGGGCTTCCCTGGTGGCTCAGAGGTTAAGGCGTCTGCTTGCAATGCGGGAGACCTGGGTTCGATCCCTGGGTTGGGAAGATCACCTGGAGAAGGAAATGGCCAGTATTCTTGCCTGGAGAATCCCATGGACGGAGGAGCCTGGTGGGCTACAGTCCACGGGGTCGCAAAGAGTCGGACGTGACTGACCAAGAGACTTAACTAAACTATGAGAACAGAAAAGGAGGTTTTCTGATGACAAGTACAGCCCTTGAATTAAAAAAAAAAATCACTGAAAGTAGGAAAGTTTAGATCAGGTGCTCCAAAATTCTCAGAGGAAGAGTCTGCAGAGTTTAATGAGAAAAGCAAAATTAACTAGATAAATAAATAAATAAATGATATATAGAGATAAATAAAGGACACAGAGGACAAATTCAGGAGGTTGAAAATATCTATCCTCAGGATGGGCTTCCCAGGTGGCATTAATGGTAAACAACCCACTTGCCAATGCAGATAACTTAAGAAATGCTGGTTCAATCCTTGGGTCTGGAAGACCCCTTGGATGAGGTCACGGAAACCCACTCTAGTATTCTTGTCTGGAGAATCCCATGGACAGAAGAGCCTGGTGGGTTACAGTCCATAGGGTCGCACAGAGTTGGACAAAACTGAATCAACTTAGCATGGCAGGGCACTCCATTTTTCTTGATTATTATGGTTTCCATTCCTAAGAATTGCCCATTTATAAGGATCACCTGCAGTCCTTGCTAAGAATAGATTTCAGGATCTTTCCTCAAATGTTTTACATTTGACTTTGAGGAGGTAGAAGGACCTGGAAATTTAATTTATCCAGCATCAGACATTATCTTCAGTTCAATTCAGTTCAATTGCTCAGTCGTGTCCAACTCTTTGCGACCCCATGAATTGCAGCATGCCAGGCCTCCCTGTCCATCACCAGCTCCCAGAGTTCACTCAAACTCATGACCATTGAGTTGGTGATGACATCCAGCCATCTCATCCTCTGTCATCCCCTTCTCCTCCTGCCCCCAGTCCCTCCCAGCATCAGAGTCTTTTCCAATGAGTCAACTCTTCGCATGAGGTGGCCAAAGTACTGGAGTTGCAGCTTTAGCATCAGTCCTTCCAATGAACACCCAGGACTGATCTCCTTCAGAATGGACTGGTTGGATCTCCTTGCAGTCCAAGGAACTCTCAAGAGTCTTCTCCAACACCACATTTCAAAAGCACCAATTCTTCGGCACTCAGCTTTCATCACAGTTCAACTCTCACATCCATACATGGCCACTGGAAAAATCATAGCCTTGACTAGATGGACCTTTGTTGACAAAGTAATGTCTCTGCTTTGGAATATGCTATCTAGGTTGGTCATAACTTTCCTTCCAAGGAGCAAGCATCTTTTAATTTCATAGTTGCAGTCACCATCTGCAGTGATTATCTTAGGATCATCTAAATCTGGGTAACTGGTATATTACCATGTCTTTTTCAAATAACTGATTTTTGATTTACTTAGCACATTTGCTGTCTTTGTAATTCATTTATTTCTGGTTTTGTCTTCATCATTTTTCCCCGGAGTTTTGCTTTCCCCTCCCCCATCCTTTTCTAGATTTTTCAGGTAAATTCTGATAGTTTTCTTTTTTTCTCAAGTGATAAAATCTTTTAAAATATAGACTTTTCATTGGGGGAAATTTTGTCCAAATTACATATCTTTTGATTAACAGAATTTGCATGGGTATTATTTTCTAAATAAGTTGTAACTATGATTGATCCTTTTTATTAAGCAGTATTGTTTAAAATCTTTTCACTTGATTTTTAACTTTTAAAATTTTTTTAAAAAATTTCATTGCCAGGAAAGGCTTTCAGTTCTATAACCAATTAGAAGAAATATAGTCAACTGACATCTAATCAAAATTATAAAGTTATTAGGATGGGTGTATAAATTTGTAGATAAGAGACATTGCTAAATAGAATGAATGGAATTAAATACGAGAATACATCAATTCAGAGCAGGGTTTCTTCACCTTAACACTGTTGACAATTTAGAATAAGTTAGTTCTTTGTGATGGGGGCTGCTCTGTGCTTGTAGGAGGTTTAGCAACATCCCCGGTCTCCACCCACTGGATAGCTCTATTTGTGCATGCTCAGGCTCTTCAGTCGTGTCCAACTCTTTGCAGCCCTATGGGCCATAGCCCACCAGGCTCCTCTGTCCATGGGATTCTCCAGGCAAGAATACTGGAGTGGGTTGCCAAGCCCTCCTCCAGGGGATCCTCCTGACCCAGGGATTAAACCTGAGTCTCTTACATCTCCTGCATTGGCAGGAGAGTTCTCTGCCACTAGCGCCACCTGGGAAGCCCACCTGTATCAGTATTAACCCCCAAACCTGTGTTCTAGGAGGTAAAAACACCCCGATTGAAAACCACTGAGTTAGAGAAAATGACTTCTATCTTTTTTCAGGGATGAATTTGGGCACCTGCAGGTTTTAAACCCACCATCCTTTTCCTTTCAAAATCCTCTCTCCAGAACAGGCTCACTCCGCTGGGCTTCAGTAGGGGCAGGGAGCAGGGAGGAAGAAAGAGCTTGCTTTGAAAAGCTCGCAGTAATGTGCTTTAATCAATTTATTGATTTCTTTTCTGTCTGGGAGAGCTCACAATCCCTTTTCCTCTCCATCCTTGGCAGCAGTGTCTTAAGCCAGTATTATTAAAATAACAACAAAAGTAGCTGAAACAATTCCCACAAGACAGTTATGCAGCAGGTCCACAATGCGTGCTAACGGTTTCTCCAAAGTATTTATTTTACATCACTGAATGGTGGGCATTTTTAAAATTAACTTTTAATAAACTATTTCATTCACTTTATTTTTCATACAATTTGAAAGATTACTTTCCATTTACAGTTGTTATGAAATATTGGCTATATTCCCTCTGTTGTGCGATAAATACATCCTTGAGCCTCCTCGATTGTTTGCATAGCCTAGTCCCTGGCCCCTCTATTGCTCCTTCTCTCACCTCCACTGCTAATCATTAGCATGTTCTCTAAATCTGCGTCTGTTTCTTTTTTGTTAGATTCACTAGCTTGTTGTATTTTTCAGATTCCACATATAAGTGATATCACACAGTATATCTCTTTGTCTGATTTCCTGCACTTAGTGTAATGCCTTCCAAGTCCATCTGTGTTGCTGCAAATGGCAAAATTTCATTATTTTTTATGGCTGAGTAGCATTCCATTAAATATATACATACATACATATATATATATGTATAATATATGGATGGACCATAGCCTGCCAAGTTCCTCTCTTCATGGGGTTCTCCAGGCAAGAATACTAGAGTGGGTTAACCACGCCCTCCTCCGGGGCATCTTCCCTACCAGGAACTGAACCTGACTATCTTATGTCTCCTGCATTGGCATGTGGATTCCTTACCACTAACACAACCTGGGAAGTCACATATATACCACATCTTCCTTATCCATTCACCTCTCACCTCTTGATAGACAATAAGTTATAGACATTTTAAGCCCTCTCTGTATTAAATTAATTGAAGCCCCAGTAGATTAAAGGATTGGTCCCAGGATACATAAATCTTTAAGAGGTGGGTGACTGGAGATAGGACCCCAGGGTGGTCTGATTCCCACATGAATGCTATGACTTCTTAGCTGAGAGAGAAATATGTTTACTGTGTCTTATTTGCCCCTTCCCTAGTTCTCATAAAATTGCACAGAAAGGTCATAAAACTACACTGCTTTTTCCTTCTATTTTACAAAGTTTATATTCTGTTGGATGAAAGATAAGGCAAAAAGGAAAGTCAGAAAATGTTCATGTTGTTTGATCCACTAATTCTGCTGATGGCAGGCCATCCTAATGAAATGCAGTGAAGTTACCTTGCAATAAAATATTTCTCATATGTATGACAGTAAAACCTTTAGGGAAGTACAAATGTCCAAGATAAGATAATCAGTTATAATTATGATTCAGCTACACAATACAGTCTTACAAAATATTTAAATTACTCTTATGAAGCTATTTTACTAGATTTTTTGTTTTAAGATAGATGTTAATTGTTTTTATTTAGGTTTATTTTTATTTATTTAATATAAATTTATTTATTTTAATTGGAGGTTAATTACTTTACAATATTGTATTGCTTTGCCATACATCAACATGAATCCGCCACAGGTGTACACGTAAAAATAAAGTAACAGAGCATAAAATAATGCAAATATGAAAGTAAAAATTCTGTTAAGTATTCCAATGTGCAGTATAGTAATCATTAGGGCTATTGATACATTCACTGGCTTCCCTCATTCTGGATATCGATTGAACTTGCCCACCCACTTCAACTTAGATGTGGTCATGTGACTCATTTTGGCCAATGAAATGTGACCATCTGTGAGCTTGCCCTTTTCCAGCACGCTTGTCACCACTGTCATCAACCACCCGTGATCTGGCAGCAGATGATGGGCTTTCCTGACGGCTCAGCGTGTAAAGAATCTGCCTGCAGCACAGGAGCCGCACGAGGTGCAGATTCCAGCTTTGGGTTCTGAAGATCCCCCTGCAGGAGCGGTGGCAGCCACTCCAGTGTTCTTGCTGGAGAATCCCAGGGACAGAGGGCCTGGCGGCCTACAGTCCAGAGGGTTGCAGAGTCAGACACACTGAGCAACTAAGCATGAAACATTTACATTTTCTTGTTGCCTTTCTTTGATTTTTTAATAAAGTTGAATCACTTCATGTAGAAAGTTTATAGTTATCCTTTTGTGAACTAATTCCACAAGTCACTTAACTAATTTCTATTGTCAGTATACTTTGCATCTTGACCCATTCGCTGCCAGAGAAGTTGCAAAGATTTTATTTCTCTCATGTTTTCTTTCAACTTTCTCATGCTTTCTTCACAAAATAGTGTTTACATAGTCAAATTTTATTCTTTATCTAAAAGTTGTGGTCTTATGACATGCTTAGAAAATGCTTCCTCACTTCAAAATTATGAATAGTCATCTAATGCTGTATTCTAGTGCTTTGATGTTTTAAATTTTTGATATTTAATTTTTGTATAATCTAGAATTTTCTTTGGATTAAGGAGAGAATTCTAGTGATTGAATTTTATTTTCCTTTTCAACTACTTAACATATTGTTCCAATGTCATTTTCCTTTGTTTGTTTTGTTAGGTTCAGTTGTGTGTCTTTGTGGTCCCATGGACTGTAGCCCTCCAGGCTCCTCTGTCCATAGGATTTCCCAGGCAACAATACTGGAGTGGGCTGCCGTTTCCTCCTCTGGGGGATCTTCCCAACCCAGGGATGGAACCAGTGTCTCCTGTGTCCCCTGCCTTGGTAGGTAGATTCTTTACTATTAGCACCACTCGGAAAGTCCCCAGTGTCACTTTCTCTAAGTTGATATGTTGTATTTTCATTTTTATTCATTTCAGGGAATTTTCTTTTCCTTTTTTTGGCCCCTTGGCATGGGGGCTATTAATTCCCTAACCAGGGATCAAACTTGCATCCCCTGCAGTGGAAGCACAGTCTTAACCACTGGACCACCAGAAAGTTCCCCAATGTCATGTATTAAAGCATTTCTCTTACCCCCATTGACTTAAAATTATGCAGAGTGTTTGATGACATGGGAACATACTTCTCACAGCGCCGTGTGTGAAGAGCCGACTGAAACAAGGCTGTAACTGACAGAATGCCTCCTGTCTCAAACAAATGTATTTATAGAAAAGTTTTAGAAGGAATTATACAATGCTATTTGGGGGAGAGAATTTTTACTTTAATATTTTTGTATATTTTCTAAAATTCCCACAAAGCATTATTTCATTTCATAGTCAGGAAAAAACATATATCATTTTAAACTATTATGCTCTTAAATGAAGGAAGGAAAGGAGCCTATAAATTCAGCTTGTTTTCCTCTTAGAATTATTTTCCATGCCTTAGCAATATTGTTCAAAGTTCTCTGAATTCTGGCAAACATTGCTAGCTAATTTTCTACTCTAGAGTGCTTCCATATCTCAAATTCATCACCCCATAAACTTTCCAAGCAGTGGGAATAAATGTGAGTTTTCTCAAGTGAAGAATTATAGTGCATCTTTAGTAAAAATGCAGAATCTTAGGGATGCAATTGGATTGTGCAAAGAGAGATAAAGTGGAGATTTGCGGTGACAAAACTCAGCTCACTCTCCTGCTGTTTAATGTTTTTTTCCTTTTACTTCTTGTCACAATAGATTTTGGAAATAGCTTGGCTTTACTTTTTTGTTTTCTTATTAATGCTTTGAGAAGTCAAGCCACTTGCCTTTATGAGCATCATGATAAATATCAGCTCTTACAATTCACAATGAGGTTTTATACAGCAGTGAAAACAACTATATCTGGCCCTTAGAAATATATTCATATGAATATGTGCATATATGTTCATATATTTATGATGGATTTCACAAATGTCACTTATGTACTTATTAAAACAAAAATGTGGGCAAAATAAGCAAATCACTGATCAGCAAGATACTTTTTATCATAAGTGTAAAACATATTAAAAAGTGCTCTCTATTGTTTAGGGATGATGTAGGAATGATATAAAGAAATGCATGAGGTGAATGATAGCTGTCTTTTCAGGCTAATGGTTCACTCTGATGGGGAGTACACTGGGGAAGGCCACGTTGGGGGTGGAAGAAATCCTGAGAACCTTGACTCTTTGTGAAAGAACTGAATCTGCACTGAGAAAAGGAGAGGGTTGGTGATGGCGAACCAATGCACCAAGGTCCAGAATGCAGGAGAAGCCTGGTACCCTCTCCATTCTTTCCCCTTCCAGTCTGTGCCCAGTCAGGCTGATGTCTGTGGATGTTTAAGCTGGGCTCTATCACCCTGTGACTTCTGATTGGGTTTGGCTTTGGGGCAGCACCAGCAGAGATTGGAATGTGGGAATGGGCGGTGATGAGGGTTTTATTGTTATTAATATTCCCGGGACCCCTCCCTTCCAGGCTGCAGGCCCTTTCTCGCTGAGTGCCAGAGCGGCCTCTCGCCTCTTCGGCCTGGCAGGGCCATGACCCTCTGATGTTGCTCACCCGAGGGCACAGCCCCTTTCCTTGGTGATCTTCTACGTGGTCGTTGTCCAGTCCCTCAGTCGTGTCCGACTCTGCAACCCATGCACCTCCAGGCTCTTCTGTCCTCTGCGATCTCCCAGAGTTTGCTCAGACTCATGTCCTTTGAGTCCGTGATGCCATCCAAACATCTCATCCTTTGCTGCCCCCTTCTCCTTTTGCCTTCCATTTTTGCCAGCATCAGGGTCTTTTCAGAGGAGCTGGCCCTTTACCAGAGTATTGGAGCTTCAGTTTCAGCATCAGTCCTTCCCATGAATATTCAGGGTTGATCTCCTTTAGGATGGACTGGTTTGATCTTCTTGCAGTCCAGGGGACTCTCAAGAGTCTCCTCCAACACAATTCTAAAACATCAGTTCTTCAGCGTTCAACATTATGGTCCAGGTCTCACATCCGCACATGACTACTGGAAAAACCATATATATGATCTTCTATAACTGTGCATGCACATATCTTGAAAATGGATCATTTATTAAGCTGTCCTCAATTACCTTTTTTGAATGAGCCATGAGGCCTGCAGCTTTTCTGACTCATGTAAAGAGTATGATGGATTAGCTTCCTATGGCTGCTGTAACAAACTATCACAAATTCAGCGGTTTAAAGCAACTTATATTTGTTTTCTTGTGGTTCTGGATCATATCACATTCTTATATTGAAGCCGATATAAAAGGAAGACATAGCTTGACTTCTCACATTTGGTTTTGCTAAATCCTATAAAGGAAGCCATCTTATTCATCTTATTCAACACTTATAATAAGCCATCTTATTCAATAAGCCATCTTATTCAGCACTTCTTGTTCAGGTGGTCTTAAAGGCACTCCTGTTCCTCCCTGAGCCTGCCTTTTCTATCTCACTAATATGAAAAAGTGAAGTGAAAGTGTGTCAGTTGCTCAGTCGTGTCTGACTGTTTGTGACCCCATGGACTGAAGTTTACCAACCTCCTCTGTCCATGGAATTTTCCAGGCAAGAATACTGGAGTGGGTAGCTATTCTCTTCTCCAGGGCATCTTCCCAATTCAAGGATTGAACCCTGGTCTCCTTCATTGTAGGCAGATTCTTTATCATCTGAGCTACCAGGGAAGCCCCTTACTATATAGACCCTCTCAATCTTATAGTCTCGTAATTTTAGGCAATGGTTAAATAGAACCAAAGTGAATTATAGCACATTTCAGATCGAGTGACCTCATGTGATTGTTTTTAAGAGTTGCAGATGCTGTGTTCAGTCAGTAGAGGTACATTGATTTTAAGTTAGGATTAGCGGGACTTAGAAAACTGAGCATTTTTATATCATAACAATAGCTTTTACAAGCTTAGATTATTAATTAGTTTAAATGTTACTTGTTTCTTTTGTTTTCTAGATGTCTTTGAACTTACATTTTGTTTGCCTTATTTTGCTTATTTTTGACACAGTGATGGAATAATTTATCAGGGTGTTGTCAGCTTAAAGATGGTAAAGATTCAGAAGTCTATTAGGGTCCTTACAACATAAAAAGTACATGAAAGCATTAGTACCCAGGCTGTTTTTCCAGTTGACCTCATGCGCCACAGTAACACACCACTAGCAGAATGCTCATTCTTAGTAAAATTCAGCTCAGTAATCACGTACTGAACATATGCATTAAGGAATACTAGGCACTGAATGGGCTACATCTTCTTCCCTTATGAAGTTTACAGTCAGATGAGTAAGGCAAACGGGAGCAGAAATAACCTTAACAGAGCACAGAAATAAATGTGTCTCTTTGTATGCATTATCAGCAATGGTTTTAGACTGATCGTCGCAGCCTTCCCATCTGATATTCATTATTATACATGACTGCCATTTGGTGACAGCTGGTTGGAATCAGGGGTGTAGTTTGTGGCCATGGAACAGTGGGCTAGTTCTAACCAGGGTCATGGTCCTGTTAACATAGTATTCTAACCAGCTGAGCTCATCAGACAGAGATATACAAATTTGCCCCAGAAAATGGTACTTGTGATCACCTTGAAAATAAACAAATTTTATTGAAAGGGGAGAATCAATAAGGATTACTGGGTTCCTTAAAGGACTGTTTCAAAATCCAACTTGATGTATAATTAATATCTCTTATGAGTAAGTCACTGTGTTTGGCTATGGGGAAGATTGTACAGTGAATAAGTTGAGAAAAGCACAGTCTTGCTCTCAAGAAACTGACAGACTATTTGTGGGGAGTAGCCTTGAGGGCAACTAAGGCAGGATGTGACAAGGGCTTTGGGGGTGTGCTGGGCTATGGGGCCTGAGGCAGAGAGAATAGATGTGGTTGAATGGGTTAACAGAGAGGCCAAGGAAGCCGGGCATTTGAAACAGATGTTGAAGAATGTGAATATACTCAAATATACTCAAGTATATTTGAATGTACTCGAATATACATGTGAATGTACTTGAAATATTGCATACGCCTTAACATCTATTTATTCAGTTTTACTTACATCTTTCTTGATTTTCTGAAGCTATTTAAAAATTAACCAAGTGGTACAAATTACATTATCATAAAATGCAAACACAGAGTCAAATACCAAAGTCTCCATCACCATGACTCTTATTTCAACTCCTTTCTCCACAGATTGATTTATGTATTATTCAGAACATCTCCTATTTACTTACATTCATTTGCACTTACACAAATACATGGAAAACATTGCCTATGTACAAACTTGCTCAGCCGGTGGCTTTTTAAACAATTTAATAATATGTTTTGCCTTTTCTCATGTCAGCTCTTTTAAATCTATCCCTTTTTTAGTGTCTGAATGGTTATCTCTAGACCCATGCCATCCACCGTGACTTCCACTAGCCACTTCAGATCTATTTCAACTTAAATTTAAGGTAATTAGAAGAAAATAAAGTTTAATGTTCAGTTATTCAACTGCACCTACCATATTTCAAGTGTTCAATAATCACATAGATACTGTGCCAGACAGAACAGATACAGAAAATTTCCATCGCTGCTAAACATTCTACTGCATGGGGCTTCTCTTGTGGCTCAGACAGTAAAGAACCTACCTGCTGACGCAGGAGATGTGGGTTCAATCCCTGGGTTGGGAAGATACCTTGGAAAAAGGAATTGTTACCTACTCTAGTATTCTTGCTTGAAAAATTGAATGGACAAAGGAGCCTGGTGGGCTACAGCCTATGGTGTCACAAAGAGTTGGATGCAAGTGAGCAACTGAGCACACGCACACACACTACTCACTGCATGGAACTATGCCACACTACGAATGCATCAATATTCACTTATACACTCAGTCTCTGCTGAAGAACATTTAGTGTCTTCCCACTTTTCACTATAATAAAAATGCTGCAGTGAACACTTTGAATACCTATCTTCTATACATGGGGGAATTTTGTGTGGAAAAATTTCTAGCATAGAGATGTCGGGGTGGCTTACAAGGATGCTTCAGTTAGGATTGCTAGTGCTGAATTTTCTCTTAAAAGTTTGCACTAGTTATATCACTTTAGACCTTACTTGAAAGCTATTTTTTAAGTGTTTACCAGCCATGGAGATTGCAAATCCCTACAATTTTGCCACTACGATGGACAAAGAGAAAAAATCCTGTTGTCTTTTTCATTTGAATTTTCTGATTTTTCAGTGAGATTGAGCATTGAAAAATAATTTTTAATTGCCTAAAGAAATGCATGAAGTTATTTTTTTTATAAAATATTGCAATTTCTTACCTGACTGGTTAACAGTGTTCCAGAAAAATAATTTATCTCTACTGCAAAGATCACAGATATCTTGACCTAGACAAATCATACAGTAAGAAACACAAACAGGCAATAAGCACAAGAAAAAAAATGCAAGTTTCTACTAGCACCAGTAGAAATGCAAAGTGTAATACAATGTAAAAGAAAGAAGTGGAAAGTAAAGTGTGTATGCATTGAAATGTAAAGTTTATATATGCATATATTCAAGTTTTATTGACTATAATTGTTCCAGGCACTAAAAATCAAGCATCTTTGGAGTTTAATATAAAGGATTAAATTTGCTGTTGTTTTCAGTCACTAAGTCATGTCCAATTTTTGTGACCCCATGGACTGTAGCACGCCAGGCCCCCCTGTCCTTCACCATCTCGGAGTTTGCTCAAACATATGTCCTTTGAGTCGATGATGTCATCCAACCATCTCATCCACTGTCACCCTCTTCTCCTGCCCTCAGTCTTTCCCAGCATCAGGGTCTTTTCCAATGAACTGGCTCTTCTTATCAGGTGGCCAAAGTACTGGAGCTTCAGCTTCAGCATCAGTCCTTCCAGTGGATATTTGGGGTTGATTTCCTTTAAGATTGACATTAAATAATATTGATGAATTATCTGAATCAGTAATACAACTAGGATAGTCTTACAACATGTTCTTTCAGTTAGTTGGTTTTTACTGGGTGGGGGCGGGGATTGGAAGAACTTGTTAGTTTCAGCTTATCTGTAATGACACGTCTTGCCAATGATTAGTTTGAAAAACCTGAGCTGAGAGCAGCAGGCAGAGAATCGATTGACAGGCAACAGGGCAAACAATCCATTGTTGCTAAGAAACGCCATCCTTAGAAGAACAGCAACGCATTCACCCCCATATGAAAGCCGAGCCCAGATTCACTCCAGGGAACCTGCTCCGTGTGGAAGATGTCAGGCAGCCACGGTCCTCCTGGCCATGGATGCTGCAGAAGCAGAAAGTAAGATTCTGCAGCAAAGGTGCATGAGAGGAATAAATAAAACCCAACTCTGGAAACCTGTTGAATCAAATCAGTATAATTCATAGGCTGTCTAAAGAGGAAGTGACCTGTCATTGTTAAGCCACAACCACTAGAAACAGTGAGATTGCTGAAATAACTGTATGGCCTTGATTAAGACATAATTAAGCCATAATGCCCATTGGCTTTGGAGCCTGGCTGAACAAGTATTTAGTGGTGTTAAAAGGATGTTGTCCCCCATAGGGAGGCAAGAGCTGTGAGAGGGTACAGAGATGGGGCCTCTAGATGGAGGCAGAAGGATAACATAGCATGTGGTTAAGTTCACTGAGACTGCCAAGAGTTCATGACTTATACTGTTGCTTAGTCACTAAGTCATGTCCTATTCTTGGTGACCCTGTGGACTGTAGCCCACCAGGCTCCTCTGTCCATGGGACTTTTCAAGCAAGACTAGTGGAGTGGGTAGCCATTTCCTTCTCCAGGGGATCTTCCCGACCCAGGGATTGAACCTGCACCTCCTGCATTTACGGGGGGG
>SJYF01000057.1:5921193-5937877 GCA_006410515.1 Procapra przewalskii | reverse complement strand
ACTTTGGCCACCTCATGTGAAGAGTTGACTCATTGGAAAAGACTCTGATGCTGGGAGGGATTAGGGGCAGGAGGAGAAGGGGACAACAGAGGATGAGATGGCTGGATGGCATCCCTGACTCAATGGATATGAGTCTGAGTGAACTCCAGGAGATGGTGATGGACAGGGAGGACTGGCGTGCTGCGATTCATGGGGTTGCAAAGAGTTGGACATGACTGAGCGACTGAACTGAACTGAACTGAACATGAATTCATTGTCTTTATTCAAACAGCCTTTTATCCAGAGTTCAGTTTGATGAATTTTTTATTCAGTTCAGTTTGATGAATTAGTTTTAATGCACTGCTGTATTTGGGCACTGAGAATTTTAGTTGGAGATTTTGCTCCTACGTTTGTAACTGAAATGGGCCTATGGTTTTCTTTTCTGGTGTCATCCTTATCTGATTTTGGAATCAAGAATACAGATGACTTTTAAAGGCAGTGGCATCTTACTCTTTCTTTTGCTTTCTGGAACCACTTGTTTAACAGTTGTATATATGGAAATAGAAATTAACTATTTCTATTTCTATTAACTGACTTCCCTGAAGCTCAATTGGTAAAGAATCTGTCTGCAATTCAGGAGACCCTAGTTCGATTCCTGGGTCAGGAGGATCCGCTGGAGAAGGGATAGGCTATCCACTCCTGAATTCTTGGGCTTCCCTTGTGACTCAGCTGGTAAAGAATCTGCCTGCAATGTAGGAGACCCTCGATTCTACTAACTAGTTGTGTCAATAGAAATAAAAATTAACTATTTCTTGAAAGTTAGGTAGAACTCATCAGAGGAACTATCTGGAGCTGGGTTTAGGGAAGAGGTTCAGATGGTAAAGAATCTGCCTGTAATGCAGGAGACCTGGGTTCAGTCCCTGGGTCAGGAAGATTTCCTGGAGAAGGGAATGGCAATCCACTCCATTATTCATGCTTGGAGAATTCTATGGACAGAACAGCCTGGCAGGCTATATGGGGTCACAAAGAGTCAGACACGGCTAAGCAATTTTCAAGGTCTTTAAGGACAATTTCAGTGTATTTAATATTATCACTCTATTCATGTTTTATTTCTTCCTGTTCCAATTTGACATTTTCTTGCCTCCCCCTATCCCTGGGAACATATCCACCCAGGTTTCCACATATTAAATTGTGTATATGCTTACAATATGCTTTTTATTGTTTTTAAACCTGTTAGGCTGTAGTTATTTTTCATTCTTTATTTTGACTATTTGCATCTTTTCTCTTTCTTTTTTGCTTGATCAGCCTTGCTGGAGGTTGTTTATTTTAATAATCTTTTGGAAGAGTCAGCTTTTCACTTTGTGAATCTTCTCTGTTGTCGGTTTATTCTCCTTTGCTTGATGTCTGCCACCACCTGCATCATTTCCTTCCGTTATTATTATTATTATTTCAGTTTGTTCTGCTGGGTTTTTTTCAACTTCTTGAGTTGATAACTTCATCAATTTACTTTTAACTTGCTTATTTCCCAATGGTGGTGGTGAGTTAGTTGCTCAGTTCTGTCCGACTGCCACCTTTCAGAGTATAGCCCTCCAAGATTCTCTGTCCATGGGATTCTCCAGGCAAGAATACTGACCTGGGCTTCCATTCCTTTTTCCTGAGGATTTTCCTGACCCAGGGATTGAACCACATCTCCTGTATTGCAGGGGAATTATTACTGACTGAGCCACCAGCGAAACCTTATTTCCTGAAAATGGTATTTAAAGTGATGAATGTCTTTTAAGATACTATTTTAGGTCTGTCTCATATTTTTGAGATGAAGTGATTTCACCCTCATTTAGTTTAACATGTCTTAATTTATAATTTCCTTAACTCTAGACTTTTATTGTTATTTTTTAATTGTGCTGCGCTGTGGCTGGAGAACACATTATGTAAACATTAAGTTCAGTTCAGTTCGGTTCAGTTGCTCAGTCCTGTCCTACATTTTCAAACCCATGAATCGCAGCATGCCAGGCCTCCCTGTCCATCACCAACCCCTGGAGTTTACTCAAACTCATGTCCACTGAGTCCGCGATGCCACCCAACCATCTCATGGTCTGCTGTCCTCTTCTCCTCCTGCCTTCAATTTTCCCCAGCATCAGGATCTTTTCCAAAAAGTCAGTTCTTCTCATCAGGTGGCAGCATCAGTCCTTGCAGTGAATATTCAGGACTGATTTCCTTTGGGATGGACTGGTTGGAACTCCTTGTAGTCCAAGGGGCTCTCAAGAGTCTTCTCCAACACCAAAGTTCAAAAGCATCGAACAGTATGAAAAGGCAAAAAGAAATTAATGTATATAAACATTAATTTCTTATTACATCTTTTATGATAAATGCATGCATATTTTTGTGTTTTAGATTTGGTTGAAAAGGACATGTATTATTTATTTGGTGCTGCATTTTGCATATATCTAACAGTTCAGGGTTATTAGTGGTGCTGTGAATGTCTTTGGTATCTATTATTTTTATTTTTAATTTAAAAAATTTGCCTACTATGTCTATCATTTTCAGGAACAGATGTGTTAAACTCTCCATTACTGTTGGTTTGCTGATTTTTCTGCCCTGCTGTCATTTGCTGCATCTCAGATTTTGAGGTTGTATTGTTTGATGCATATATGTTTGTGAGAGATATACCTTTTTATTCTATAGTGCCTTTTACTAATATACAACTTATAAAACATCCTTCTTTGCTCCTTATGACACTATTTTCTTTAAATTCTTTTTCATCAGATATTGTATTTTGTATCTTTGCTTTCTCCTGGTATTTAATTGGCTTATCTTTTTCCATCCTTTCATTTTCAAGCTCCATGCAGCGTTTTGCTCAAGTGTCTCTTACAAACAGCACGTTGTTACAAATGTCAAAGTCCAGGCCCACAGGTGTGTGGACCCAAGTAATTTGGGAAGTCAAGACTGAGTGCAGAGTGGAGCCTCCTGTATCACAGGCCGTGAGTATCACTCCTCCTGCCACCATGACTTTGTCTGCTCCTTTGGTTGTGGAGGAGCAGCCCTGAAAAGGGCAGTCCCTTGGGTTGGCATCAGCACTGGTGGCTTGGCAGTGGAAATGGAGAAGTGATTGCTTGAGAGAGGCTGGCCAGTCTGTACACCTGTTCCCATCAACCCCCACCTAGCAGGCTTTCGCCTTGTCCTGGTGATACCCCAGTGTTGCATAAAACGAACCAAAGATGGTCTCTGTGTGTCTTTGTCATTCAGTTGCTAAGTCGTGTCCAACTCTTTGCGACACCACGGACTGCAGCATGCCAGGCTCCTCTGTCCTCTGCTATCCCTTGAAGTTTGCTCAAACTCATGTCCATTGAGTCAGTGACGCCATCCCATCATCTCATCCTCTGTTGCCCCCTTCTCCTCCTGCTCTCGATCTTTCCTAACATCAGGGTCTTTTTTCCAATAAGTCAGTTCTTTGCATCAGGTGGCCAAAGTATTGGAGCTTCAGCGTCAGCAACAGACCTTCCAGTGAATATTCAGTGTTGATTTCCTTTAGTGTTGACTGGTTTGGCCTCTGTGTACCAGCCTCTAGAATGTTTATTTCTTCACTGCACTATGAGACACACATCAGTGCCAAAGCTCACTCCCAGGCTAAGTTTTTAAAAAATTTCTCCTTGTGGTAGAAGTCACATAATATAAAATATACTTTTTAAACCATATTTAATTGCTCAGCTCAGTGGCCGTAAGTACATTCACATTGTGCAACTCTCACCATCATCCATCTCCTGAATTTTTCACCTTCCTAAACTGAAACTCTATCTTACATATACAATTATTTTTTTAAAAAAATAGCCCCAATAAGCAAAATTTTATTAATTTAAAACCTACCTCCTTGTGAATCCTATGACACCTCACCTGACAGCTGTTACCTCTTAACATAGGGCCTGTGTCAATAATTATTAACATAATGCCCTAAGTCCCCACTGGCTTTCAGAGCTCTCTGATGTAGAGCCCCTCTGTTCTCACCCAGACATGGATGCTCCCTGTCTCCCTGAGTTCCCTGCCTCCTCCTACTGAGGAGGGCTCAGACTAGCTCCTGCCTGAGGGACTTTCCCTGCTGTCAAAGCATCACAAGACAAGGCTTGTGTACCTGCCACCTTGTGGCCACGTTTTTTCCTGGCATGTGTGTGCACTCAGGCTTGTCTGACTCTTTGCAACTCCCTGGGTTTCCAGGACTTTGGGGGACACCAAGCTACCGAGGGATCTTGGCAGGTTTATCTTTCTAACTCCCCATCCAAAACATAATGCACAATTAGGAGGAGTTGCCTTTAAAATGACCATTTGGGGGCAGCCAACAAAAGACATTCAACTACTCTTTGTGACCTCACCAGGCTCCTCTGTCCATGGGGTTCTCCAGGCAAGAATACTGGCGTGGGTTGCCATGTCCTCCTCCAGAGGATCTTCTTGACCCAGGGATCAAACCCTCGTCTCTTGCACCTTCTGCATTGATAGGCAAGTTCTTTTCTACTAGCGCCAGGATCAGCCTCCAAGTCCTTCCAACTCCTACCTATGCTCATGGATCCTAGAACCAATGGAACAGGCAGCAGCGGCTGATTTCTGCATTAAAGGTAGTGACTGTCAGGACGATACTGGCAGAACTCAAAGAACTAATTTCTAAGTGGTCTTCCTGCTGCCACCTCTGACCATCTCCCACCCTAGAGGGGACCCTGCCCTGGACCACAGACATGAGTTCAAGACAGCCTCCAGTCCCCATGGCTTCTTGGTCTCTCACTGGTGGTGGTGGAAACAGCGCATGGTTCACTTATTTGCTTGTCCTCTTGCTTTTGCAAGTTAAATAAATTTCTTTCTTCCATTATCAAAGTAATGCTTAGATTTTTTTTTAACTTTGAAACAAGAGTCGAAAAATTGTAAAAATGTTTGTCACCAAAGACAAGCATAGTTAATGGTTGAGTGCATTTCCTTCAAATCTGTTTTTTAGTTCAGTTTTTGTCTTATAGTTATTAAGACCATGTGGTACATTCAGAATCGTGCATCGTGACATTTAAGTCTATTTTTTCCTGTTTATAAAGGAATTGCACGCTCATCACAGAAAAACTGCTTATTGGTAGTTAGTTGACTGTTCTCATCTGAAAAATATCCAAAGATTTAAGCCCATCATTATGAGTTTTGAAGATGCAGAAAATCACTGCTCTAGTTTTTGGCACTGAAAATGGCCATTTTGTTGTTCTGTGAATCTATGCTCTTTGTAGAGGGAGAAGAAAAATCTTTTTATTTAGCTATTCTTACATCAAAACTGTATAGAACTTAGGTGCTATTAGCGAGTGCCAGAACATATTTATTGCCAGAACAACTTGTTCATTGTTCAGGCGCTAAGTCATGTCTGACTCTTTGCCACCCTGTCGACTGCAGCACGCCAGGCTTCCCTGTCATTCAGTCCTTCACTATCTCCCAGAATTTGCTTGAACTCATGTCCATTGAATCGGTGATGCCATCCAAACTTATCATCCTCTGTCTTCTCCTCTTCCTGCCTTCAATCTTTCCCAGCATTAGGGTCATTTCCAATGAGTAGAGAGGAGAAGGGCTGAAGGTGGAGTTAATTATGAATGGTCAATGATTTGATCAGCCAGGCCTCCATCAAATACCCCATATGATGGGGTTGGGAGGGCTTCCAGGTTGGTGGACACATGGAGGTGCTGGGAGGGGTTCTCATCCAGAGAGAGTCTGAAAGCTCTGCCCCACCCCCATGCCTACCCCTACCCCTTGTTTCCATCTGGCTGCTCCTAAGGTACACCCTTCATAATAAATGGGTAATAGGAAGTAAAGCAATTTCCTGGGTTTTGTAAGCCATTTCTCCAACAAATTACTAAACCCAAAAGGGGATGATGGGAGCCCCTGAGTTATAGTCATTTGGTCAGAAGTACAGGTAATATTCTGGGACTTGTGACTTATATCTGATGTGTGGGCAGACTTGTGGGGCTGACCCCTTAACTTGTAGGGAATGCAGTAATGCCAGGCAATTTATTTCAGAACTGAATTATAGGGTCCTATACCCCATCGATAGGAGAAGGCAATGGCACCCCACTCCAGTACTCTTGCCTGGAAAATCCTGTGGATGGAGGAGCCTGGTAGGCTGCTGAGAGACTTCACTTTCCCTTTTCACTTTCATGCATTGGAGAAGGAAATGGCAACCCACTCCAGTGTTCTTGCCTGGAGAATCCCAGGGATGGGGGAGCCTGGTGGGCTGCCGTCTATGGGGTCGCACAAAGTCGGACACGACTGAAGTGACTTAGCAGCAGCAGCATACCCCATCGGTATCTGGAGAGCTGCAGAACTGATCAGTGTATAGAAAAAAACCACCACACATTTGTTGACAGAAGTGCTGTGAAAGTGAAAGTGCTCAGTCGTGTTCAACTCTTGTGACCCCATGAACTATACTGTCCATAGTATTCTCCAGGCCAGAATACTGGAGTGGGTAGCCTTTCCTGCTCTGGGGGATCTTCCCAACCCAGGCATAGAACTCAGGTCTCCCTCATTGCAGGTGGATTCCTTACCAACTGAGCTATCAGGGAAGAAGTGCTGTGAGTAAAAGAAAATGGATTTTTTTCTTTACTTGGTATCTTGGATGGCAAAGAGATCAAACCAGTCAGTCTTAAGGAAATCAACTGTGAATATTCATTGGAAGGACTGATGCTGAAGCCGAAGCTTCAATGCCTTGACCACCTGATGTGAAGAGCTGACTCTGATGTCTGGAAAGGTTGAAAGCAGAAGGAGAAGAGGGCAGCAGAGGATGAGATGGTTAGATAGCATCATTGATTCAATGGACATGAACTTGGGCAAACTCTTGGGGATGGTGAGGAACAGAGAAGCCTGGCGTGCTGCAGTCCATTGGGTCACAAAGAGTCGGACATGACTTGGCGACTGAACAAAAAAACATTTGGTATCTGGCCACCCTGGACATCTGATCAAATCCCTCCCACACCCCAGTTTAGATATCTTAATCACCCTGGCTTGCTTCCAGCAAAAATTTTATCAAGTCTGTTTGACCAGAATCTCTTACTTCTGATGCTTTCTCTTAGTAATTTTCCATCCACTGATCCCACCCTGCTCCTTGCCTCCTAAATAGTCTGCCTCACTGTTCTTTAACAAATGTCATGAATAATTTTACTTTAACATAACCTGCCATGCCTTTATAATTAGAGCGTATTTAAAGAGCTGGTTAGAATTCCTCTGCCCAACTGATTATGAATTTTCTATATATAAAACAGTAGATCTATTTTTTCTACCTTCTCTGGAAAGGCAAATCATTCCATAATGTAGAGGCTGCAATCAATGTGAAATAAATCCTTGTTTAATTAATACATTCTTTAATTTGGATGAACTCTTTATTGTAACTGCCTCATATGACCCACAGGAAGTTTCCATGTTCCTTGCTTTGTGGTAAAGTGAAATTATATGCAAATCTAGCTGGAACCATGTTGAAACTTGTACTTGCAATCCAATGAAAGCCCATTGAAAAAGATCTCTATCTCTTTCTGAGAAACATATGTCTGAAATTTACATCCTGCTTCAGTGAACCCTTTTGGTCAGTTGACCAACTTAGTATGAGCTTAAAACTAAAACACTCCATCTGTCAAAAGCTTTGAAGAATGACTTTCCCTGCCACTAGCGGAAAGAAAAATGGTGCAAGAGTTTCTTTATATAGTTGTTCTTGATATAAATTAGACTTACATGAGAAAAGGATGCTTAAATCTATATTCCAAATAATACAGCAGAGGATTACAAGGCAGACTGTGCAGACTGGAACAGAATCCACAGCTATTTTTACTACCGATAAATGAATTGCTTGAGAGAAAATGTCTTCCTGTTCCCTTTCTCTCTCTTTCTCAATATATCTCCCTCACTCCCTGCCTTCTGCCCCGAGCCTCTCTCCTTCCCCCATATTCACAAAACTGCATTTACACACAGAAAAACACACTGTAGCTTCAAGTTCAAGGAATCCATCCCTTGAACTTCAGCATTTCAGTAAAAGTTTTCCAGCCTCATTTTCCTTCCATTTAATGCATTTTTCTAGAGCAAAAAGACTCACAGAAATAAAGACCATAGAATCAAAGCTTGCTTCCAGGTCTACTCTTTCCATTTCTAAAAGGACCATTGGAATATATGTGTGCTTAGTCACTCAGTCGTGTCCAGTTCTTTACGTTATGGACTGTAGCCCACCAAGCTCCTCTGGACACAGAGATTCTCCAAGCAAGAATATTGGAGTAGGTTACCATGCCCTCTTCCAGGGGATCTTCCCAATCCAGAGATCACACTCAGGTCTTCTGCACTGTACACAGATTTTTTTTTTTAAACCATCTGAGCTACCAGGGAAGCTTGGTTTATATATACACGGAACAAATCTGTGTGCTTGTTGGAAGTCAAGAGGAAGGGCCTACTTGGAGAACCAGATTACACAGAACTAGTCTTCATATTGCCTCAGTGTTCTTTCTTGTTTGGCCGCTCTAACAAAGTACTTACCTGATGCTATAAGCATCTTCTCTTACAGATCTGGAGGCTTTGTGGGGCGATCCGTTCCAAGCCTGTCTTTCATCTTCTGGTGGCTGCCAGGAATCCTCAACATTCCTTGGCTTGTGGCTACATCATCTTCTTCTCTGCATCCAATCATCACATGGTATCCTCCCTGAGAATCTGTCTCCAAACTTCCTTCCTATAAGGACATCAGTCACTGGATTAGCACCCACTTAACCCAGTATAACCTTATCAACTTGGTTATATCTGCTAAGATGCTATTTCCAAATAAGGTCATGAGTTCTGGATTAGACATGGTGAGGTGATATATAACCCAGAACGTAGCACAGAAGGAGAGTTTAAGAGGAATGGTCGTGATGTCCTCTCAGACATCCATCCCACCACTGGGAGGGGCCACCTGGTTTAGCTGATGCCATTTCTATGTTCACGGACTGAGACAGTCTTAGAGTCTCTCATCCTGCTTGCCACAGTGATGCTTCAGGAGTCAGCTGCTCAGTCTGTAATTAGATCTAGGGGCAGATGCATGACCCACAATGGTCCCTTGAAAGGGAAGCCAGGACTTACATTTGATGGTTGAAGACAAAGAAGTCTTTTTCTCTCCCTGCCTGTTTTGCTTCTTTTGGTATTTCAGTAATGTCTTTGATGTTAAAAAAATACACTTTGACTATAGAAAATAGAGAAAAGTACCAGAGTTATCAGAACTACTCTTAGTTTTGCCAAATTATAGTCAACATTATGAAATACTGTTTTTTTTCATAACATTCACACTATGTTTTATTTTCTAGCTTTATTGAGATATATTTGACACAAAATATTGTGTAAGTTTAAGACGTACAGTATGATGATTTCATATGTGTGTATATTGTGACATGATTGCCATGATAGGGTTAGTTAACCCTGCATCACCTTATTATCATTTTGTGTGTGTGTGTGGTGAGACCATTTAAGAATTATTCTCTTAGCAACTTTCAAGTGTGTAATACAGTATTGTTAGCTATACTCGCCATTTTAAACATTACAGTCTCAGAACACATTCATCTTGTGTTGTTTTGTCACTAATCCCTGTCTAAGTCTTGTGTGACTCCACGGACTGTAGCCTGCCAGGCTCCTCTGTCCATGGGATTTCCTGGGCAAGAATACTGGAGTGGGTTGCCATTTCCTACTCCAGGGGGTCTTCCCATCCCAGGGACCAAACCCGAGTCTTCTGCTTGGCAGGCTGACGCTTTACTACTAAGCCATCTTCATCTTATAACTGGATGTGTGTACCTTACAACTGGCCTTTCTCCTTTCCCCCCACTCCTCAGCCCTGGTAACCACTTTTCTACTCTGTTTCTATGAGTTCAGCGTTTTTAGATTCTACATGTAAGTGACAACACAGTGTTCGTCTCTCTCTGACTTCTCTCTCTTCTCATAATGCCCTCAGGGTGCACCCATGTTGTCACATGTAATAGGGCTTCTTTCCTTCCCACAGTGCAATGATATTCCATTGTGTTTATACACCATATTTTCTTTACCCATTCATCTGTTCATAAACACTTGAGTTGACTTTTATGAAAATCCTCAGTGGACAAGGGGTGTAGATAGCTCTTTGAGGCCCTGGTTTCATGTCCTTTGGATGCATATCCAGAAGTGGAATTGCTGGATCGTCTGGCGGTTATGCTTTTTAAATGTGTAATTTTATTTACTTATTGTCATTGCTGGATTTTCATTGCAGCTCAGGCTTTTCTCCAGCTGTGAGGTGAGAGGCTACTCTCTAGTTGAGGTACTCGGGTCTCTCATTGCACTGGCTTCTCGCTGTGGACCTAGGGCATACGTTCTGCAGTAGTTGCAAGTTCTGGCTGCAGTAGTTGTGACTTCCAGGCTCTAGAGCACAGGCTTGGTAGCTGTGATGCATGGACTTCGCTGCTCTGCGGCATGAGGGACTTTCCCGGACCAGGGAGAGAACCCTGTCCCCTCATTGGCTGCTGGATTCTTTACCACTGAGCCACCAGGGAAGCCTTGGCAGCTGTCCTTTTAGTTTCGTGAGGAACCTCCATGTTTGATTTGCTTTGACCAGTGGAAATCAAGTGGGCTGGGTGCGCAGGTGTCCTGCATGTGTGCTTGTGTTTCTGCTCACACCTTTGTGCTTCCGCATCACCCAAGGAAACTTACGCCTCAGCTGACCTGCAGCTTCTGGGAGCAGGATGAGACACACGCTGGGCAGTGCCACCCCAGAGCATATTCAGCTGAGCCTGGACCAGCTAACTGCCAGCTGACCTACGGACTCTGTGGTTGTTTGTTATTCAGAATTAAGGACACAGTCAACTGACACATAGCAAACATGGGCTTGAGTGGGGCTAAGGTGAACTTCAGTGTACTTCATGCCACATGTGAGAGTTTTGTATTTGTTTCCAGAGAGTTCCAACATTGGGCAGAAGCCCAGACACTGGCTTGGGGCAAAGTGTCAGTGGGAATCTAGGGAAAAGGAATTGGTAAAGTATAGAAAGGCCATCAGGATCCAGCCATGTGTAATGGGAAGTGATAAAAACCCATGTAACAAAGAGACTGGGGAGTGGACCTGGGGAGCACGTGGGAAGCCTGTGGCATTACCTGGACGAGCGCAGGAGGCACTGCGGGGAGGCCAGAATCTCGCGGCCTGTATGTCTGAGGGAGAACCTGACACCCTGGAGGGAACCTTGTCTACAGGAACAGCATGGATGCAGATGACATCACTCTCTGGGACAGGTATACGCCCAGCACTGCTAAGGATGGATGAGGACTTCCGGAGGATGCAGCCTCCAGGTGAGAGCTTCAGCCCTGAGAAGTGGCAGCAGGCAGACCAGATTGTGAATGATCATGTCTGCAGAGTATCATAACATCATCTCCTTAATCTTCCCAGTATCCTACTTCCCAACAGGTAGGTATGCAGATTGGGAACCCATGTCACATATTCCAGTGGTCCCCAACCTTTTTGGCACCAGGGACTAGTTTTGTAGAAGACAGTTTTTCCACAGACCGGGATAGGGACAGAGGGGAAATGGTTTCGGATGATTCAAGCACATTACATTTATTGTGTACTTTTTTGGCTTCCCTGGTGGCTCAGAGGTTAAAGCGTCTGCCTCTGATGCAGGAGACCTGGGTTGGGAAGATCCCCTGGAGAAGGAAATGGTAACCCACTCCAGTATTCTTGCCTAGAGAATCCCATGGACAGAGAAGCCTGGTAGGCTACAGTCCATGGGGTCGCAAAGAGTTGGACACGACTGAGTGACTTCACTTTCACTTTTTTTTTTTTAAAAATAGCAGCTCCACCTCAGATCATCAGGCATTAGATCCTGGAGGTTGGGACCCTGATGTAGACTAAATGACTTACTCAAGGTCACACAAACAGAAAAGGCAAAACCAAAATTCACTTTTGAATTTTGCCCTGTGTCGGGGGGAGCCTGACTCACAACGTACGTACCTGAATTCCGTTCTCCGGCCTGTTCCAGGTTTTTACTTTAGTCATTAAGAGTAACTAGTGAGTTCCTTTGGTTGGGATTTCATGCTCACAAAGTAACTTTCTGTTTATATTTTTCTTTCTCATCTAGATTTTTGGGCAGGATGGCCAGAAATGCATTCAACATTACGAGGCTCATTTCATGTTCCTTTTTACACTCATAGCTTGGCATCTTTCAAACAGACTCCAGGTTTTGCTGAATTTATTTGGGATGGAATGAGTTGCTCTGGGTGCACAGACCAACCAAGATTTTGGATACAGAGTGAACCCCAAACTATGGGAACCCACCCAACAACTGCTGTTCAGTAAGACTTGGCAGGTGCCCTTCTGGGGCCATGTTTCCGAGTTTTCCTCTCCTTCAACTGCAGAGCATAATGGCGAGACAGAGGGAGGGATTGTTTTTAGAGACTGTGTTCTTAAACTCCACTTTGTGGTTTTTCAGGTTAACGGGTCACCATGCCTTTGTGACAAATAGTTACTTTCTGCTGTCCTTAACTACCAATGCTGAAGGTAAGAGTCAAACTATAGGAGACTAATATAATTTTTAAAGAAGCAATCCATGCAACTCCACATCTCAAGGCTGAAATGCCTGGGTTCGTATATGTGGCAGCCTGGTGGTGTCTGTGAAGCCGTGGTGGCCTTGGGGCCCTCGTGTGCATGCTCTGTGGACTGCCTGCTCCACGCGGCAGGATGACACACTTGTTTTGTCTGGAACACACATATCTGAAGTATAAATTTTCTGCTCAAAAGCATGTTTTAATAGGCTTTGTTTTATTTTGTTGGCTGCTAATTCAAACACTTGTACGGCTTTAATAGTCAGTGATTAATTCCAGGTTCCTCTTCGTGTGGGAATTACTCAAAGCTCCTCTCAAAACCAGCTGCATTAATCAGAGTGACTCACCTTTTCACTATTCCAGAGCTAATAGCAGGGATTATCCAGCTGGTACTCCAGGAAATGAGTGAGAGTGAGATAAGCTGGCAAGCTATTTCTGCTGGACTTCTTTTCAGTTTGAAAAGTTTTCTCATACGTGTTTTTTCTTCCAGTGCAGAATGATAGTATTTCCACTTATTTTTTAAAGAAACCATTAGTTTTTTTTAATAGACAAAACCGCAAATAATAAGTATACAGCCTGATAGATTTTAGCATTGAGAATCCCTTGATGTATCCATTACCCAGAGCAGGAATCAGAACACCATCAGCACCCTACAAGCCCTTTCAGCCCCTAATTTATTTTTTTATCAGCTTTATTGAGTTACAATCAGCAAAAATTATACATATTTATGGCATACAATGGGTATGTGATGTTTTGATATGTGTGCATGCTCAAGTCTCTCAGTCGCATCTAACTCTCTAAGACACTTGGGACTGTAGCCCACCAGTCTCCTCTGTCCATGGGATTTTCCAGGCAAGAATACTGGAGTGAGCAGCCATTTCCTCCTCCAGGGGATCCTCCCAACCCAGCGACTGAACCTACATCTCCCGCATCTCTTGCTTTGCAAACAGGAAAGTTCTTTACCGCTAAGCCATCAGAGGAGCCCCTTTGTTTTATGTATACGTTGTGAAATATTGACTGCAATCAAGCTAATTAACATATCCATCACCTCATATAGTTACCTCTCTTCTTTTGTGTGAGAACATTTAAAATCTGTTCTCTTAGCAGATTTCAAATATACGATACTGTATTAACATTAGTCACCATGCTGTACTTTAGATCTCCAGACTTATTTATCCTATGTAACTGAAACTTAGGGCCCTTCATCCAGCAGCTCCCCTATGCCCCCCACCCTCCTCTTTCCCAGTCCCTGACAACCACCATTCTAAACTCTGCTTCTATGAATTAGACTTTTTAAGATTCTACATGTAAATGAGATCGCACTGTTTTTGCCTTTCTGTGTCTGGCTTATTTCACTTAGCCTAATGCCTGGAGAATCCCAGGGACAGAGGAGCCTGGTGGGCTGCCATCTATGGGGTCTCACAGAGTCGGACACGACTGAAACGACTTAGCAGCAGCAGCAGCAGCAACAGCAGCAATGTCCTCTGGGATTTTCTATGTTGTCACAAATGACAGGATTTCGTTCTTTTTAAAGGTCAAATAATATTCTGCTCTGCATATATCAGTATATACCACATCTTCTTCACCCATTCATCCCTGATGGACACACGTTTCCATGCCTTGGCTGTTGTGAATAATGATTCAATAAACATGGGTGTGCAGACATCTCTTTGAGATACTGATTTTATTCCTTTAGGATATGTACCCAAACCACTACAGTATTCTTGTCTGTGAAATCCCATGGACAGAGAGGAGCCTGGTAGGTGACAGTCCCTGGGGACACAAAAGAGACAGATACAACTTACAGGCTAAGCAGCAACAGCAACACATACCTAGAAGTAGATTGCTGAATCACATGCCCTCTAACTTCTGACTCCATAAATCAGTTTTGCCTATATTTAAAGTTTATATAAATGAAACCATAGACTATATATGCTTTTGTCTGCATTTACTCTTTTCCTCACTGTTACGTTTGGGAGTTTCACCCATATTGTTATAATTAACAATTGTTTATTCATTTTCATTGATGTATAATACTCCACAAAAAGCCACTATGTATCATTAATTCTGTCCCTAATGACTAATGACATGGACTCATCTTTCAAGTAGTTATCAGCCATTTATCCAGTAACTTTTGCCCAATTTACTGTATTTTTTTGGTTTTTAAGAATGTATTTTGCTTAAAAATTTTAATATTTTATTAAACAAGCTGTTTAATCTGTAAAAAAAAAATTGCAAGAAGTATCTAATAGATACCCATATATCTCCTAATCTTGATTCATCAGTTGTTAGCAATTTGCCACATTTGTTCTATCTATAATATCTATGACCTTTTTGTATATCATTTGAGAGTAAGTCTCTTCATCTCTAAATACTTCAAGTCTGAATATATCTCTAAATACTTAAGCATGGATGCCTAAGCAAAAGCATTTTTCTTTCAAAATCACAATATTGTTAAATGCAAGGAATTTAACATTTTTTATTAATATTATATGACATATAGCTCAACTGGAATTCCATCACCTCCATTAGCTTGTTCATAGTGATGCTTCCTAAGGCCCACTTGAGCTCACAGTCCAGGATGTCTGACTCCACTTGAGTGATCACACCATCGTGATTATCTGGATCATGAAGATCTTTTTTTGTGCAATTCTTCTGTATATTCTTACCACCTCTTCTTATTATCTTCTGCTTCTATTAGGTCTATACCATTTCTGTCCTTTATTGAGCTGATCTTTGCATGAAATGTTCCCTTGGATTCTCTAGTTTTCTTGAAGAGATCTCTAGTCTTTCTTATTCTATTGTTTTCCTTTATTTCTTTGCATTGATCGCTGAGGAAGGCTTTCTTATCTCTTCTTGCTATTCTTTGGAACTCTGCATTCAGATGCTTACATCTTTCCTTTTCTCCTTTGCTTTTTGCTTCTCTTCTTTCACAGCTATTTGTGAGGCCTCCTCAAACAGCCATTTTGCTTTTTTGCATTTCTTTTTCTTGGGGATGGTATTGATTCCTGTCTCCTATACAATGTCATGAACCTCCATCCATAGTTCATCAAGCACTCTATCTATCAGATCTAGTCCCTCAAATCTATTTCTCATTTCGACTGTATAGTCATAAGGAATTTGATTTAGGTTATACCAGAATGGTCTAGTGGTTTTATCCACCTTCTTCAATTTCAGTCTGAATTTGGCAATAAGGAGTTCATGATCTGAGCCACAGTCGGCTCCTGGTCTTGTTTTTGTTGACTGTATAGAGCTTCTCTATATTTGGCTTCAAGGAATATAATCAATCTGATTTTGGTGTTGACCATCTGTTGATGTCCATGTGTAGAGTCTTTTCTTGTGTTGTTGGAAGAGGGTGTTTGCTATGACCAGTGTGTTCTCTTGGCAGAACTCTATTAGCCTTTGCCCTGCTTCATTCTGTACTCCAAGGCCAAATTTGCTTGTTACTCCAGGTGTTTCTTGACTTCCTACTTTTGCATTCCAGTCCCCTATAATGAAAAGTACATCTTTTTTGGGTGTTAGTTCTAAAAGGTCTTGTAGATCTTCACAGAACCATGCAACTTCAGCTTTTTCAGCATTATTGGTCAGGGCATAGACTTGGATTAGTGTGATATTGAATGGTTTGCCTTGAAAACAAATGGAGATCATCTGTCGTTTTTAAGATTGCATCCAAATACTGCATTTTGGACTCTTTTGTTGACTATGATGGCTACTCCATTTCTTTTAAGGGATTCCTGCCCACAATGGTAGATATAATGGTCATCTGAGTTAAATTCTCCCATTCTAGTCCAGTAAGTGATGATGCTGTGAAAGTGCTGGACTCAATATGTCAGCAAATTTGGAAAATTCAGCAGTGGCCACAGAACTGGAAAAGGCCAGTTTTCATCCCAACCCCAAAGAAAGACAATTGCAAAGAATGCTCAAACTATCACACAATTATACTCATCTCACATGCTAGTAAAGTAATGCTCAAAATTCTTCAAGCCAGGATTCAGCAATATGTGAACCGTGAACTTCCTGATGTTCAAGCTGGTTTTAGAAAAAGCAGAGGAACCAGAGATCAAATTGCCAACATCTGCTGGATCATCAAAAAAGCAAGAGTTCCAGAAAAACATCTACTTCTGCTTTATTGACTATGTCAAAGTCTTTGACT
>SJYF01000057.1:5890659-5904322 GCA_006410515.1 Procapra przewalskii | reverse complement strand
GCATATCTGAGGTTATTGATATTTCTCCCAGCAATCTTGATTCCAGCTTGTGTTTCATCCAGCCCAGCATTTCTCATGATGTACTCTGTGTATAAGTTAAATAAGCAGGGTGACAATATACAGCCTTGCTGTACTCCTTTTCCTATTAAGGTTGCCCTTATTGCCATTTGACCCTTAGTTCTTAAGACTTCCATATCTGTTATGTCAGCCTCCCTGAGGAAATGTGCTTATCTTTGAGACTAGGAGACTGAGGATTGAAGAGATTAAGTAATTGGCCCCAACTAATCAAGTGAGTAATGACTATCTGGGGTAAATTAAAATTCTTCATGTGGGAATTTCCTGGTGGTCCAGTGGTTAGGACTCGGCCCTTTCACTAGTGTGCCCCAGGTTTTCCCCTTGCTTGGGGAATTAAGATCCTGCAAGCTTAGCACCATGGTCAAAAGGGGGAAAAAAAAAACCTTCAGGAAACCCAGTTTCAGAGGGAAATTTTGGGGACAGATGAACAAGATGGGCCAGGAGCAGACAACTGTTGAAGACTGGAGGCAGCAGCCAGGGTTCACTATACGATTCTGCCTACTTATTTATGTTTCAAAATTCCCACAATGAAAGGTTAAAAAGTGTAATGAACATGTGCTTTGAAGACATCATTGAACAATGAAAAGGCTGCAGATAACTTCAGGCCCCCACTCACTATTTTCTAGCTGAGGACCAGCCCTCATGCAGTGGGGACTCAGAGTCACCAGTCAGCCTCCAACATCGGGCCCTTGTCCTCTGCACTTACTGCCTGCCTTGCTGAAATGGCCAGAGGGAATCTTGATCTGGGGACAGACCTTTCCTTGTCCCCTCTGTTACATAATCCCCTGGGACTCTCCCCTTTCTCCTCCTAGCGTGGTTGGGATATTAAGGCAACAGAGAAGTTGACAGTTTGGGGAGCAGAAAGGACCTGACCATTGGGAAAATCAGATATGCCCCAAAAGAGTTAAATTCCCTGCATGATCCCAGAGGAGAGATTTGCAAAACCACACTGCAGAGGCAGACTGGGTTTTGAGCCATTAATGAATCAGACGTTCATTTCCCTAATTAACAGGTTTCAAGGTCATGCTTCTTTCTCCTCCATGAATGCATAACCCTTTTACAAGTCATTAAAATAATATTGCATGGAGAGGGCTTTGATCACGAGCACTGAGCATCTTATAATCGGTGGTTTTCACTAATGTGTCATTATAGTGGCTCTAACGGTAGCTGAGGCACCACAGGTTGTGAGTTTCATTTTTACTGTTAAAAAGTAGAATGTATTTCAGATTATCCTTGTAATATTGTCACAATCATTCTCTTGCATTCTGACATATGCTCCTCAATGTGATTGAAAGATAGGGAATTGGTGCTGTCTTAGGTCACTTGGGGGAAGGTTTCGTAGGTATGAACACCATCCATTGTTTGTCTGGCAGTGGGGAGTAAAAAAGTTAAGATCCACTCTTTAGATGCCCAATTAGTGATCATCAAGTTGAACTGAACTCTGAATCTTGCAGTTTCTATTCTGAAAAAAAGTGTAGAATAGACAGATGCCCTTCAATTCCTTTGAACAAAAGTGCAGAATAAGACAGATTCCCTTCAATTCCTTTAAACAAAAACCTCACCAAGAGGGGGACAGCGTGTGTGAACAGAAGGATAAATTATTCTCTTGGCTAATACACTTTTTCAGAAAAATCACCATGAAAAATCCTCATCAAATGCTTGTTTTATTAAAAGGATGGATAATGATAAATCAGCCTTGGAGGAAAGGTTTATGGTTGGGGCAATTTTATCGATTTGAGCCTGGTTGGTCTCTTGGAAGCACAGCATTATTATTTTCAATAAATCGATCGTGTCTGGTTTGTAAAGGCTTGCACTACGTTTGTCTTAAGTGATATTTAAATAATTGATCACAGTTTGTGTTTGTTAATGACCTTTCACTGAACTGTCATTGACCTGTCTTGGGCCACAGAGATCAGTTTTGTGGACAACTTGTTCATCTTTGTGACTTTTCTTAAATAGCTGGTGTTTTTCTACATTCAAACCCTCTATTAGGTGTTTAGTTTAAATCAGAAACCAAGAATTATGAGTCTAGCTTATTTTTAGAAATTAAAGAGGGGTCTAGATGAGAAATTTCTATACCTTTGTAGGTACAGAAAGCCCACACACATGCTCAGCATTCTCCCCCACTGGGATCAGATATTGAAATTCTCAGACAGAGGAGGAAAATTAGCACCGTGGATCCCAAATGGAACCCACCCCCTTTCCTCTCAAATCTGGGTTTCTGATTTAACTCATTGGAAAAGACCCTGATGCTGGAAAAGACAGAAGGCAAAAGTGGAAGGGGGCAACAGAGGATGAGATGGTTAGATAGTACTATTGACTCAATGGGCATGAATTTGAGCAAACTCTGGGAGCAAGTGGAGGATGCTCTCTCCCAGAGTTCACGCTGGCATGCTGCAGTCCATGGGGTGGCAAAGAGTCAGACATGACTTAGCAACTCAACAACAACAACTTCACTAAGGATGTCTGTTATTACCCTGCTTCCCCCATCATCAGTGCAAGTGACCCGGGTAGAGGAAGGCATGATAATAATGCTGATGGGCGAGTCTCTGAGAAGCTAGTGCCCACAGAGGGGTCCAGCCCAGGGGCTCTGAACCCCAGAGATCTCATGACACAGGCAGTGGAGGCGGTGGCTCCAGGGTTCCTTGAGTGATAGTGGCCTTCTGGTGGGCAGAGATCCAGGTCCCCAGCGCCAACTTCATCCAGAGCTTCTGGGCTTAATCTCTTTGAACTGATTTGCTCACATCTGCTTCCTCCTTGTAGGAAAATGATCAAAATTTATCACTGGGGTAAATAACTTTTTGCTTTGGGAGAGCCAGCCATGAAATTAAAAGACGCTTACTCCTTGGAAGAAAAGTTATGACCAACCTAGATAGCATATTGAAAAGCAGAGACATTACATTGCCTACAAAGCTCCGTCTAGTCAAGGCTATGGTTCTTCCAGTGGTCATGTATGGATGTGAGAGTTGGACTGTGAAGAAGGCTGAGTGCCAAAGAATTGATGCTCTTGAACTGTGGTGTTGGAGAAGACTCTTGAGAATCCCTTGGACTGCAAGGAGATCCAACCAGTCCATTCTAAAGGTGATCAGTCCCGGGTGTTCTTTGGAAGGACTGATGCTAAAGCTGAAACTTCAGTAGTTTGGCCACCTCATGCAAAGAGTTGACTCATTGGAAAAAAAACTCTGATGCTGGGAGGGATTGGGGGCAGGAGTAGAAGGGGATGACAGAAGATGAGATGGCTGGATGGCATCATCAACTCAATGGATGTGAGTCTGAGTGAACTCTGGGAGTTGGTGAGGACAGGGAGGCCTGGCGTGCTGTGATGCATGGGGTCACAAAGAGTCGGACACGACTGAATGACTGAATTGAACTGAACTGAAGGAGATCAGGCTATAGGAGATTGAAGTGAGCTATTTTTGTCTTACATGGTGAAATCTAGAAGGCTTGGGTTTTCTGCAGACAGCCATTGGATGGGAAGGTAGAGTTTGGATCTCAGTAGTGGGAGTGGATCAGTTTCCTCGGGCTGCTGTAACAAAGTACCACAATCCAGGTGACTTGAAACAACAGATTTGCATTGTCTCATTGCTCTGGAGGTTGAAGTCCAAGATCAAGGAGTCGGCAGGGCCTCACTTCCTCTGGAACCTATGGGGAGAATGCTTTTTTGCCTCTTCCTGGCTTCTGATTAAAGGCAGGCAGTCTTGGGTGTTCCTTGCTTTGTGGATGTGTTGCTCTAATTCTCTGTTTTCCTCCAGCCTTCTTGTGCATCTTTACATCATCTTCCCTCTGTGCACATCAGCCCAATGTTTCTCTTCTTATAAGGACACGAGTCATTCTGGATTGGCGACCACCCTAAGGATCTCATTCAACTTGATGACCCATGCAAAGCTTTCATTTTAAATAAGCTCAGGGCTTCCCTGGAGGCTCAGGCAGTAAAGTGTCTGCCTGTAGTGTGAAAAACTTGGGTTCGATCCCTGGGTCAAGAGGATCCCCTGGAGAAGGAAATGGCAATCAACTCCAGTACTCTTGCCTGGAAAATCCCATGAATGGAGGAGCCTGGTGGGCTGCAGCCCATGGGGTCTCAAAGAGTCAGAGCAACTTCACTGGTTCACTGGTTAAATAAGATCACGCTCTGAGGTCCTAAGTGTGAGGACTTCAATGTTCTATCTTCTGAGGGAGGGTTGGGGGGGTGTACAATTTAACCCATAAAAAGGGGGAGATAGAAGAAAATGGTTAAGGGATGGGAGGTCCAGAGGCTGGATCTCAGAAAAGCAAGCCTGGTGGTGTGGGATGACCAGAAAATGTTTAGTATTGGTAAAGTCCAACACTCAGTTTGAAGGCATTCTTAGTTCTAATCTAGAATCCCTCTGGGTTTAGCATTGCTGCTGCTGCTGCTGCTGCGTCGCTTCAGTCGTGTCTGACTCTGTGTGACCCCATAGACGGCCTCCTACCAGGCTCCCCCGTCCCTGGGATTCTCCAGGTGAGAACACTGGAGTGGGTTGCCATTTCCTTCTCCAATGCATGAAAGTGAAAAGTGAAAGTGAAGCCGCTCAGATGTGTCCAACTCTTAGCGACCCCATGGACTGCAGCCCACCAGGCTCCTCCATCCATGGGATTTTCCAGGCAAGAGTACTAGCCTCTAATAAAATCATGTGCACAAGAGCCTCGAGCTTGTGAGAATGAAAGAGGAGTAGATGAAGGGAGAATAGCTTTTACTGTATAAATAGTTGTGGGTTAGTTGTCTGGATCTTGTGCTTGATTATAACGGGATTGTCACAAGAGCAGGGTGCTTTTGCTCATCTCACAGAATGTTGCCTGGGAACTAGTAAGAACCCAGTTAACACGTGATGAGCAGGTACATGAATGAAGCTGCAGGAGGAAAGGGAATCTTGGGGGTCTGAACTCTAACAATCACCTTTGAGTACATGACTTTGTGGGTATATATGCATATTCCTTTAAAATAAATGCCTAGCAAAGGAATCATAGTGTCAAATGGATTTCATATTTAGGACTTGAAATATATATTGTCAAATTCCCACCTGTCAATATGTTATGAATTTAAAATTCCATCTAGAATGACATGGAAGCATTTGGTTTCTTACAATAGCTTAAAACCTAATTAAACATTTCAAAATTATAATTTTTCAAAAGACAAATAACTGTTTTTTTTCCCTAAAGGTGATGCATATGCATTGAAAACATTCAGAAAATAGAGCATGAATAGAAAAATAATTAAAAGAAAATTGAGTTTGAGAGCTGGGCTGATAATATATATTTGTATGGTAATAGGGCACTGTCTGCTGTGTATTAGCCCTCTAATACTCAAATGCCAGTAGAATGCTCTATTTCCCTTTGTTAGTGGGGCTCAGGCAGTTTGAAGTATAGCAGAAAGGGCCTCCAGAAGACTGGAGAACCCAGGCACAATCCATTTCGACGTTTTTAATAATTATCTTCCACACTGGCCTTCTTGCTATCCAGGAGATGGACAATGGCCATCTGACAGAAAGCCTTTCCCTTAGTGGGTACTTGGCAAATACTTACTGAATAAAAATGAGTAATGTGAAGGAAATGTTTGTGAAGAACAAAAAGAAATGAAGTATAATGGCCAAGTTTCTAACTTTCACTGAAATAGAGATTCAGACAAGCCAGTTAAACCTCAGAGACCCTGACATTCTCAGCGAATAGCCCAGCATCCTCCATTATAATCCTCAGGTCCTCCTCATTGGTATTCTATCTGGGGAACTGCATCTGACGTCCAGATTGATATCCTGACATTTAAATCTTACCTCGTGACATTTTCTCGATGCTCTGTGTAGCTATAAGGTCGTCTCAAGGGTGCTGAGGTGGCTGGGGTGGGGCGGAGCACCGATCATGTGGTCCTGGCCCCAACTGAGTGTATCTGCTGCTGGTCTGTGGATTCCGAGGAAATTAATATAAGGGACTATTGAAGAAAGTGCGTCTTTGGCTCTGACATGAACTACATCTCAGCCTGGTGGGAAAGAACGCCAAGTCAGTGTCAGATCTATGTTCTGACTTCTTCCCTGAGAAGGTTGCATGGCCTTGAACTGACTTGCCTCACTGGTCAGCATGTCATTTTGAGAACCGATGAGAAATACATAGAAAAGCACTTTAATATTTGAGGTCACTGAAGCCACTTAATTATTTCTCATTGATATATTGTTGTTCACTCTCTCAGAAGTGTTTAACTCTTTGTGACCCATGGGCTGCAGCATGCCAGACTTCCCTGTCCTACACTATCTCCCAAAGCTTGCTCAAACTTATGTCCATTGAGTCGGTGATGCCATCCAACCCTCTCATCCTCTGTCGCCCCCTTCTTCTCCTGCCCTTAATCTTTCCCAGCATCAGGGTCTTTCCCAGTGAGTCAGCTCTTCGCATCAGGTTATTGATGTGCACATTGTTGATTTATAATGTTGTGTTAATTTCTGCTGTACAGAAAGTGACTCAGGTATACACATACATGCATTCTTTTTAAAATACTCTTTTTTCCATTCTGGTTGATTATAGGACACTGAAGATAGCCACCTGTGCTATACAGTAGGATCTTGATGTGTATCCATTCCACATATAGTAGCTTGCACCTGCTAACTCCAAGCTCCCTCTCCACCCCTTCCCCACCCCCTCCTCTTGGCAGCCACAAGTCTGGTCTTTATGTTGTGAATCCAAAGCCCTTTAAATGATCACAGTGGAAACAGTTCACCTGCTCGCAAACCACCTGCCGTATGCTTTGGAGCTGCGCCTCTGTCAGAATTGCTTCTCCTGACTGATTCACTTTGGTGAAACTGGAGGCATCAGAATTACCCCTCTGGCCTCCTAGAGAAACTGGCCCTGGATTCTCAGCCCCTGCCTCTCCATCTATCACACTGATTCATCTCTGAGGACAGGTGATCTGATGGTTGGTCTCCACCCAGGGCCTCCTGGTGAAGGACCTGCAGTTCATGGAGTGGACGCATCACAGAGGGCTCTCTCTGTTTGTGATTCTCTTCTGTGCAGGCTTGAAGGGCCCCGTGTGGTCTTCTGATCATCAAAGTCCAGGTTAGGATCGGATGCTCCCTGATTCCAGGACCACATCTCCTATAACTCTGCATCTCAAGTGCGTGTCAGGGCTGGCCTTAGCATAATAGAAGCTCTTCTCTGGTTTGCCTAACAGTCCCAGGGAGGTTGGTGGGGTCTCTTAGGAGCCCTGGCTGACTGAAGCAGGATCTATCATCCTTACCACACGGCCACAGCTGCCATGGTTTTTCCTATTCCAGCCAACTAGAAGGGAGAAAGGGCAGGAGGAGGGCACTTAGGGGCCCTTAAAGAGCAAGGCCTGAGAGAGGCACACCCTCATCTTCACATCCCATGGGCTAGAGCCAGGCCTGAGGCCTCGGTCCCAGGAGGGAGGCCGGGGAATGCAGCCCACTGGTGTGCACAGGAGGGAGACGCAGTGTGTCCCGGGGAGCAGCTGTCTGCTATGTCTGGGATCTAGTGGAGAGTAGGTCCCCGACAGATGCTGCTGAATGAATGGTTCCAGTTAAGAATTTAAGAAGTTTCTCTTTTTTTGTAAATATTTTTTAGATATTTATTTAGCTGAAGTGGGTCTTAATTGCAGCACAAAGGGTCCTTAGTTGCAGCATGCAAGATTTAGTTCCTTGATTAGAGACTGAACTTGGGCCTCTGCACTGGGAATGCAGTCTTAGCTGGTCTTAGGCCTGGGCCACCAGCAAAGTCTTAAGAACTTGAGAAGTTTCTGCAGTGCCAGCAGAAATATGATATTCAAGATACCCATCCAATGTTGTTGGTTTTTTGCCCACAGATCCTGTGTATCTCACCAGCCACAAAAGCATTTCATTTAACCCTTATTGTGTTTGGTGCACTGAGCTACACATTAGAGATCTCTTGTGAATAACCCCAGGTTCCTGCCTTCAAGGGCGCTTACAGTCGATGTTACTAAGTGTATCTGGTGTCTTTATACTAAAGTAGCTACATGGTCAGGGGCTTCCCAGGTGGCACTAGTGGTAAAGAACCCTCCTGCCAATGCAGAAAAGACTTGGCTTTGGTCCCCGGGTCAGATCCCCTGGAGGAGGGTATGGCAACCCACTCCAGAATTCTTGTCTGAAGAATCCTGTGACAGAGGAACCTGGCGGGCTACAGTCCATGGGGTCACAAAGAGTCAGACGCTACTGAAGTGACTTAGCACACACACATTCAGCTGCCTTGTCATGAAAGAGCAGATGCAACCAGAGTTGCATCTTCCTCAATGAATTGATTCATCTAAAATCCTTTAAACAAAGAACCATATGTTGAAGCCCTCAATGGAATATCAATCAACAGTTTTTTTCTGAGCTCTGCACTCTTATTGAAAATGCATAAGCACAAGTGGCCTTTTTAGAAAATTATGTATCTTGCAAAACAAGCAATCCAATCTTGCCCACTCCTTCACAATGGAAAAGCAGAGAGGACGGCTTATCCAAGTGAAAAACAGGAGGATTTTAGTCTAATGAGAATGCCGAGCTGGATCAATTACAGAAAAGTGAGCAAAGTTAGTTCTTGGGGTTTTCTTATTTCTATTTTGGGAAACAGGATATCCTAATGTTTTCTTGCTGCCTTGCGAGGATCAGAAATGGCTCTGAATGCACTTGAACGTAATTGTGAGCCCATCTTACAGGATGTTTCCACTTAAAAAAAGATCTATTCTCAGGAACAGTGAAGACCTGAAATTTGAGAGTTCTGTGGAGAAGCAATACCCAGAGGTGGAAACCCGGATGACAGAGATGTTATAGGATGAGGTCACCCAGAACATCGCCTCTCTGCACAGACGCCCCTTCAGGTTGCTATTGTTCAGTCACTCAGTAGTGTCTGATTCTTTATGACCCCATGGACTGCAGCACACCAGGACTTCCTGTCATTCAGTATCTCCCAGAGTTTGCTCAGACTCATGTCCATCGAGTCCGTGATGCCATCCAACCATCTCATCCTCTGTCATCCCCTTCTCCTCCTGCCCTCAGTCTTTCCCAGCATCAAGGTCTTTTCCAGTGAGTCAACTCTTCGCATCAGGTGGCCAAAGGATTAGAGCTTCAGGTTTAACATCAGTCCTTCCAGTGAATATTCAGGGTTGATTTCCTCTAAGATTGGCTGGTTTGATCTCCTTTCTGTCCAAGAGGCTCTCAAGAGTTTTCTCTGGTACTACAGTTCAGCACAAAGCTTAATTTAGCCAAGAACTTGAAGGCTGATGAAAGAGAATCCACAATCTCAGCTATTCTTGCTAAGCTTTATTAAGAATAAATCTGATTCACATTTACACCTTCCTTGGCATCCATCTTACAATATACAACTGCCCATCCAGCTGGTCCATTGTGGGAACTGGTTTAGAACTTCCCCTTAACTTTGGCCTTTACAAGGCAACACAAGACTGGGCAGACACCTAAAATTTCTGTATCTCCTCCTCACCAAAATAGTTTTTTCTCTTTGCCTTTTAATCCGGGAGCCAGTTCAGCTTTGCCCAAGGATTATAAATTGTTGCACCTCATTTTCATAACAAATTTACTTCCTCGGCTGGAGGAGAGGGACAGTAAGTAAGGGAAGAGTATTTCGTGTATAAACTGCATAATATTCTAGAATCCGAGAAATGTCTTGGCCAGAACTGAGCATGAAGCCAAGTATAATAAACTATTTCAGGACCCTGGTGCAAAGGAAGTCCTGAATAAAAGTTGTTGAGTGACTGAATAATTTGACGATCTTTGGAAATTTAAGTAATTTTTCCTTGGAATGCTGGGTAGAAGCTTGTAAGACATTCAGAACTTCTCATTCTCTTAAAAAAGAAATATATTTCAGCATTTTGCATGTTTTCTGATGATACCCTAAGTGGTTAAACATTGATGATAGATGCTATTCATCAGGGTTTATTTACTCATAAGTTGTTGCCATAGAAACAAGTAAATTAGATACTGAAGTCTTCTATTGCCAGGAATTCATCATCCCTTGGAAGTTTTAGAAACAACCCATCTAAATAACATCAGTGTTAGTTATATTCAGGCAAATTGCACTATTCACTCCCCACAGTTCCATTTTCTTGACAATTCATGTGTTTACATGTAGAATTCTGCCTAAAGAAGGGTACCTACCCCTTTTCTTCATTACTTTCATAAATAACCTATGTACTAAAGCTCTCTCATTTCACTCTCATGACCATTCAAAGACATCACATGAAGGTCAGCAAATAAATGTGGGTCATTAATTAGTACTTTTCTCTATGGTTATATCATTGTTGAAAGTCCCATGTCTTTGATGAGCATATAAATTACACAAAATATAAAATTCATATCTTTCCATTTGAAGCATTCCTAGAATAGAATCATGAGCAACATGTGTGCAAATACCTTTCCTATCAAATTAGGTAAAGTGTTTAGGAGCTGTTGGGCTGCACCACAGCCTCAGAAAGAGCCCAGAGTCAGCCCCAGAGACATCAACAGTTTAATGGGTGGGGGATCTGAAGCAAGGATACTCATCTGAAGCAAGGTCCTGGAGTGACGCCCCATCATGTATGGCAGACAGCAGGCAGGATATGGCAGAGGTCTTCCCTCCCAGAGGGAGAGGGAGGTTACAAGTTATACAGGGAGTCGACATCAGGTTGGCTCACAGGTTGCCAGGGAAACCAGGAGAGAAGTCCTCCCTGTTTGATAAACTATCATAGTAAAGATACTCCTGATCTAAAGATTAAAATAATCTCTAGTTGCGGTCAAGGGCAAGTGTGTAGGCATTTACTGATTAGGCTTTATGATGAAGAGGGATCAGCCAGGTGAGTAGAGTGCAGAAGACACAGGGACTGGTCCAGTGGGGGCTGTACAGAGAGCAAGAGAACAGCCATCTTGAGTGGCCTGGTCATACAGGAGTGTAAAAAAACTTTGAAGCATGTAAATTTGGAAGAATTTTACTTCTAGGAATTATCCTATATGAGGAACCGTGAATCTGCACACAGACTTGAGCCAGTTTCTACAAAATAGTGAAGAATGAAAAATACAAAACCTTTAACAGTTGGGAGGGAAACCTTAGGTGTCATTTTCAGGGACTCTGAAGAAGTCTGATCTTTATATCTCAGTGCAGAAAAGAATTCTGTGAGAGGCAAAATGATAGATAAGTGATAGAAAAAAAGAGACTTATTAGACTAGGACACTGGAGGTTTACAGGTGGATGGGTGAGAAATACCATGCCATGCCCTGAGAACTTAGTGGGCTACAGTTTTATAATCAGAGCCAAGAAGGGGAGAAGACCTTCTTTGTCTTTCTTGAGTAGACATCATTCTTCCATCATCAGCTTCTCCTCCAGGTTGAGCAGAGTTCTTTTGTCCCTACATGGTCAAGCTAGGTCCACAAATTATTGTTTTTCATGTTTTCATGTGTGCAGAGGACACATCCTAAGGATCTTTAACCACTGAGCGCACAGGGCAGGGCGTGGCTCCCACGCAACCACTGTTTTATTGTTCTGGGGCATGTCTGGTGCTTCCGCCGCCTCGTTTTGTTGCTAAGCAGCCTGCTTGGTTTTGTGGTTAAGGAAACCTGTTCTCTTAGTAATCATTAACTTATAGGGGTCTCTCATATTTTGTATACTTACTGTCCCCTATGGGGATTAACTATTTAATCACCTACTTCATCCCTTTACTCTGTCCCTATCAGAGGGTTAAGATAAAATGTAACAATCCACAGAATGGAACAATTTAAAAATATGCATCAATTAAAAAACAATTATAAATACATAATGTCATGGAAAATTTCTTCAGATATTCTTTGCAAAACATAGGTCTCAAACAGTATGATTCTATTTCCAAGAAAAAATTTTCTCTATCTAAGACTAAGATAGTCAATAAAATGTTAATAGTATTTGATCTTGTAGGATTCTCAAGGATTTTGATTACTTGCTTTTTTCCTGAATTTTCTATGATAAAATGGAATTTGCATATAATTCACACAACTTAATTAAACAATTTAATTAAAAATATGCATTCCCAATGGAAGTGAAAAGTTGGATGGAAGACAGTGCTGTGATACGCTGGGGACAAGACGGGCAGAGGCCGACTGGACTGGAGTCTCCTGAAGTCTCAGACTTCGAATCTATACATATGGCTCTCTTGGGTCTATTTGAAGTTTAAATGCGGTTGGTGAAAAATGCCGTCTGATTCTTTGGAGAAGACAGTATATATCTGTATGTGTGAATGTGCGTGCCCCAGAGTAAATGTTAATATTTTAATGATATAAAGGATTAATTTATTAAAATGTATTTTCTGCCCTTGGTGTGTGCTGTCTTAGCAGCAGCTAATTCATTTTTTAAGACGCCAAGACTGAATTTTCCCAGGGGAGGATGGGCCTGCATCTTCAAAGGTGTCAACTTCTAACTACAGAGATTTTAAAAGAAAAAGGGCTGTGATGCTTTTAGTGTTTATCTAAAAGCATTTGTTTTGCATTTCAAGTAACTAAGAGATTCACACTGCCTCTTCCCACCCATTTTTTCCTATTGATGGCTAAGGAACATGAATTCCAGAGTATTCCAGAGAGGGCAGAGGAGTGGAAGTTATTTGCCATAAACATTTCAAATGCAGAGGAGAAGGCTGTGTTTGGGGATAAAACAAGACCAGAGACTGCCCATGTGGTCACACCTCACCAAACCAGGCAAAGACTACAGAGTTGGGTGCATTTTGCCTGTCCACGCTCATTTTGACTCATTGGAAAAGACCCCAGTGCTGAAAAAGATGGAAGGCAAAAGGAGAAGGGGGCGGCAGAGGAGGAGACGGTTAGGTAGCATCACCGCCTCAATGGACATGAATTTGAGCACACCCCAGGAGACAGCGAAGGACAGGGGAGCCTGGCGTACTGCAGCCCATGGGGTCCCCAAAAGAGCCGGACATGACTGAGCGACTGAACAATGACAACAGCGTTCCTGCTTCCGTGACTGCCCACCCCAGTGCCTGAGTTTGCAATAGTGAAGCCTGAATTCAAGAGACCTGCTGGGCCAGCGCAGATGACGGAGCCGCACGGGAGGGAGGGGAGGAGGGCGTTTGTCTGTGAACAAGATTCCCACCATCCCGGAGAGAGAGGAGCCCTTGGGGAGCTGCCTAAGCCGCCCCTGCTTACTGAGACATTACTCCGGTCACCTGGGGAAGACTTCCATGTGCTGCCACAGACTTTGCAAACTTGAAATTCTGGTACATGTTGTAAAGTTACCTGTGGAAGGTGTGAACCAATTAAAATTTCTCACACCAAAACAGAGCTTTATCATAAAAAAAAAAAATTGGTTCATACAATAGGTAAGAGAGAGGAGCCTGCTGTGCTACAACCCATGGGGTCACAAACAGTTGGACACAGCTTACTGACTGAACAATAACGAAAGCTCCCTTCGTGTTTATGGTTTTATCCAACTATTTTCCCCAAGTGTCTGTTTATGTCTCTTGTCGGTTTGCTCTTGTGGTGACTGTCTCTTGATTACTGATTTGTAAACTTTTTCTTACGTAAGAAGAATATTAACTTTTGTCACTTTTGTTATAAATAATGTACCATTGATCTTTCAGCCATTAACTCTGAGACAGTTTGGTCAGATAGAA
>SJYF01000057.1:5879302-5890018 GCA_006410515.1 Procapra przewalskii | reverse complement strand
GGACTGGTTGGATCTCCTTGCAGTCCAAGGGACTCTCAAGAGTCTTCTCCAACACCACAGTTCAAAAGCATCAATTCTTTGGTGCTCAGCTTTCTTTATAGTTCAAATCTCACATCCACACATGACCACTGGAAAAACCATAGCCTTGACTAGATGGATCTTTGTTGGCAAAGTGGTCATAACTTTCCTTCCAAGGAATAAGTGGTGCCCAACTCTTTTTGACCCTGTGGCTGTAGTCCTCCAGGCTCCTCTGTCCATGGGATTTTCCAGGCAAGACTACTGGAGTGGGTTGCCATGCCCTCCTCCAGTGCATCTTCCAGACCCAGGGATCGAACCCACATCTCTTTATGTCTCGTGCATTGGCAGGCGGGTTCTTTACCACTAGCACCACCTGGGAAACCCCATTAATAGTACTGTAGCTCTCCAGTTCTTTTAGAGATTGTCAGAGCATGCCTCAGTCACTGCTTTTCTGTTTTGAAATTTGTTTGATTGTTCTTATGTTTTCTTCCAACTTAAATTTGTATGATCTTTACTTGTTTTCAAGAAGGGCTCTGCTTAGTATAACAGGTGCTAAACAGAATAATGCCCCCTCAACTCCAAAAAATTTCCATGTAAATCTTCAGAACCTGTGGACACAGTAACTTACATGGCAAAAGGGTTTTTGTAGATGTCATCAAGTTAAAATCTAGATATAGAGAGATTATGGATTGTTTTGGGGGAGGCAATGTAATCACAGGGTCTTTTTAGTTGGAAAAGAGGCAGAAAAGGAGAGTCAGAGGAACTGTAATGACAAAAGATGATCAGAGAGATAGAACTTTGTTGGTTTTGGGGGGTGGGGGGGTGTGTGGAAAAATCACAAGACCTGGAGTGCAGATGAGTTCAAGGAACTCGAAAATGCAAGGAAAAGGAATCTTCTCTGGACGCTCCAGAAGGAATGCAGCTCTGCCGACGCCTTGATTTTAGGGCTTGTGATTTACAGGACTGCAAAAGAGGAAATCTGTAATGTTTTGGCCACTGAGTTTGCAGTAACTTGTTAAAGCAGTAATAGGAAGCTAAAACAATATAACTTATTGCTGTTCAGTCCCTAAGTCATGTCCGACTCACTGCGACCCCACGGACTGCAGCATACCAGGCTTCCCTGTCCCTCACCATCTCCCAGAGTTTGCTCAAACTCATGTCCATTGAGTCAGTGATGCCATCCAACCGTCTCATCCTCTGCCATCCCCTTTTCCTCCTGCCCTCAATCTTTCCCAGGATCAGAGTCTTTTCCAATGAGTCAGCTCTTCACTTCAGGTGGCTGAAGTATTGGAGCTTCAGCTTTAGCATCAGTCCTTCCAAGGAAGGACTGCAATTTAAGAGATGTTAGGCCATTCTCTTACTTTTATACCATCTAAAATTCACTTCGTATTTGTGTTATTTTGTATGAACTTGTTTCTTATATTTAATTAATGTGATTACTAGAAAACTAATTTCATTCTTTCTAACTTCTTCTGTATCTGAGAATTTATATGTTACTCTCAAAAATAAGCAATAGCTTAAGTTATAGAATACTTGGGTTGCAATACTTTGCTTTCAAAATTGTAGATATCGATGTGCTGGTTTTTAGCACTTTGTACCATGGAAGATAAGTTTGATGTTAATCTGACTACATGATCACTTTTCAAATGTTTTTCTGGATGCACAAAATAAATGCTCTTTATTCTTGAAATACATCATCACTGGGTATGTATCTCCTTTCATTTATTTTTCTTGGTGTTAGTGGGCCTTACAGTTTGAGGATTTGCAACTATCTTCAGCTAAGAGATTTCTTGTATTATTTCTATGAGAATTGCTTCTATGCTGTCAACATTTTCTGCTTCTAAGAATTTCTTTTATGTTTAGAGTTGATTTCTTATCTTTATTGTTTAAATTTTATTTTACAATGAACTGCTCTAATATAGTATTTCATTACAGTTTAGCTCTGATTAACCATGTCTTCTTACACTTTTCAGGGCAAAATGAAGCAAGATACCACAGAAATAAGAAGCACACAGAGATCACAGTTCATGAATTCATGGTACAGATGCTGCAATTTAAGAGATGCTAGGCCATTCTCTTACTTTAATACCATCTAAAATTCACTTCGTATTTGTGTTATTTTGTATGAACTTGTTTCTTATATTTAATTAATGTGATTACTAGAAAACTAATTTATATTTGCATTTAATAGCTAAGTGGGAACAAAGATAAATACGATAAAGCTGATTGAGCTATTTTTGCTTTCTGCTTTGGGAACTTCCACCTAAAGGCTGCTACTGCTGCTGCTGCTGCTGCTGCTGCTGCGTCGCTTCAGTCGTGTCCGACTCTGTGCGACCCCATAGACGGCAGCCCACCAGGCTCCCCCGTCCCTGGGATTCTCCAGGCAAGAATATTGGAGTGGGTTGCCATTTCCTTCTCCAATGCAGGAAAATGAAAAGTGAAAGTGAAGTCGCTTAGTCGTGTCTGACTCTTAGCGACCCCATGGACTGCAGACCACCAGGCTCCTCTGTCCATGGGATTTTCCAGGCAAGAGTACTGGAGTGGGTGCCATTGCCTAATAAATCATATCTTCAAGTGAAAAGTGAAAGTGTTAGTCATTTTCACTTATGTTTGACTCTTTGTGACCCCATCAACTGTATCCCGCCAGATTTTTCTGTCCATGGGGTAGCCCAGGCAAGACTACTGGAGTTGGTTGCCATTCCCTCCTCCAAGGGGTCTTCCTGACCCAAAGATGGAACACAGGTATCCTGCACTGAGCCACAAAGGAAGCCATGTTTAAATACACAGCCAAATGAAGGGAGATAATTAGAAATGAAGACCAATAAAGGTATCAGGACTTCGACAGAAATGACTCACAAAAGGCTTCTTTATTTACAAAGGTCTTCATTACAAAGACAGTTTTTCTAATGACTCATGACTTCCCAGGTGGTGCTAGCGGTAAAGAACCTGCCAGCCAGTTCAGGAGACCTAAGAGACTCGGGTTCAATCCCTGGGCTGGGAAGATCCCCTGGAGAAGGGAATGGCAGCCTACTCCAGTATTCTTGCCTGGAGAATCCCATGGACAGAGGTGCCTGGTGGGCTAAAGTCCATGGGGTCGCAAAGAGTCAGACACGACTGAAGCGACTTAGCACACAGCACACCAACAAGAACAACCAGCCCATGAATAAGCTTGTTCTGAACCAGACTTAAACACTTATATGATCAGCAGTGTGACTTCCTTAATTCAAATGGTTGCAATTTCTCATCTGGCTTATTATGAGAGACTACTACATTCAAAATTGGCACGTGATTTCAATAGACATTTCACCAAGGAAGGCAGACTATGACCACTAAGCTCATGAAAAGATGCTCAGCGTCATTAGTGTTCAAGAAAATGAAAATTGAAACCACAAGAAACCACTTCAGACTCAAAAATCAAAAATACTGACAGCACTCAGTGCTGACCAGTCTGTGAAGGAACTGGGATTCTGACATGCCACTGGTGAGAGTGTAAATCAATGCAACCACTTTGTAGAACTGCGCAGTTTCTTACAAAGTTGAACATAAACTTGCCCTGTTTCAGCGAATCCTCTCCTAGGTATTTACCCAAGAGAAATGAAAACATATGTCTCCAAGAATCCCTGCACAAGGATCTTCATAGAAACTTTATTTATTACAGCCCCAACCTGGAAAAAATCCAAATGTTCATTAGCAAGAGAAATGACAAACAGATTGTTGTTTATTCATACAATGGAATATGTCTCAGCAATGGAAAGAAATAAGCCACTGATGAATTGTGAAGACATATGGTGAGCAGAAGAAGCCAGACAGTTACTTACTGTATAGTTCCATTTAGATGAAGTTCAAGTACAGACAAAATTAATTTATGATGAGAGTAATCAGGATGGTGTCCTCTGGAGCAGGGATTGACTAGAAAGGAATACAAAAGAACTTACTAGGGTTTTGAAATTCTTTTCTATCCATTTGTAGGTCAAAACTCATAGACCCCCAAACACTAAAGATCTTCATTTCCTTGCAGTTCAGCAAAAATAAAGACATTTATACAGATTATACTGTTTAATTTATTGTTTATATTTTTCGTCAATTTTACTCTGTACTTAGCAAAACTTTTCAAGGCGCAGACTCAGATTTTTCTGAAATACGAATCTTTTTCTCTCATATATGATTACTTCTTCCCCATGGATTCAGATCTCTTCCACAGAAAATCCACTTTCCCATATAGCTTTCACAGTCTCCAGTGTTTGAATTTTTTTTTGTCCTTCTTATTTGCATTTCGTGAGAACTTCTCAGTTGGTTCTTCACATCACAGATGTTGATTATTTTTACTGCTTCCATGTACAGATTTTAATTCTGAAATTTTATCTAGAGTCTCTAATAAAATTCGCTCAGTGTAGGCAGCTTCCTTTCTATTTCTCTTGCTGAGACAGAAGCTAAAAGTACAGGCTTTGAAATCTGACTGATCTTGTTTGTCAATATGGGCTTCAGACTGTATGTATGACTTTGGGCAAGTTAATTCAATTTAATAAGCCACTTTTTTTTCTCATTTGCAAAATGAGGACTTTAGTTGTAACAGTTTCAAAGTGTCGTTGTAACAATTTGGTAGATGATTCTTGTACAACAGTACAAGTCAAGGCACAGAACACTGAATAGCTACTAGCCTTCACCATTATCTGAAGCATCACTTACTAGGGCTTTGGAATTCTTTTCTATCCATTTGTAGGTCAAAACTTATAGACCCCCAAACACTAAAGATCTGTGTGTTTCCTTACAGTTCAGTAAAAATAAAGACATTTATACAGAACACACTGTTTAATTTTACCTTTCTACTAGCAACCACGTTTTGGTCCCAAGCTATTAACTACTCACTTTATATGTGTTTAACACATTGGCTGACACATGATAGCTGTCCAGTGAACATCTGTTGAAAAAAATAGACAAATTTGCTCCTTCACTTTACCATATACCCTGATATTATACTGTAGAGTTACCAAGTTTGGTTGTTAGTGAAATTCAATAAATTAATGCAAAATCTATTCCTGAAACAAGTTTCACAATAATGAATCAAATTCTTTACCCAGGAAAATATAGTGACAATGTTAATTTGACAGTGCTTGAATAATTAACCCATCAGGAATGGAAAACAAATTCCATGTTAAAATTTTTTTTCAGACACATACACATTTTAACAGTACCCCATTAGAATTAATTGTCATGAGATTGGGTGGTAGGAAGCTTTGTGTCAATAAGTTATTAAAATTTTATTTATTTCTTTAAAATTTTTAAAACTTATTTTCTAGCTCATTTCATTAAAAAAATTAAATCTCAAAATAAATGGTTGAAGAGATAATAAAGAAAGGCCCCTCATATCGTAAAGTTTAAGTAAATCCCAATCTCAAAAAGACAGGTACATCCCAGGTTTTAATTTTCAAATTCCAATTCAAATATCCAGTTTTGAGCTTTCATCTCTGTGGGCAGGAGAAATCAAGATCTCTCCCCATAGACTGATCCATCAGCTGAAGCCCAAAGCATTGAGTGACCAACACCTTTACAAGCTCTCATCGTTACATCATCATTGCCAATAACCCCAACACTTGGTCTGCTTGGCAGTGTCTGCTGAAGGCCAAGCTTTGGTGGTGCCCATTGGGGACTTTTCAGTTCCTGCTGACTACCATATGTGCCATCACCAGCCAGCCAAAGCTAACACTGGCACTTAGGACGGTCCACACCTCCACCACACCAGGGTCTTTCTCTCCTGGAGCAGAGGAGACCATCCTAGGGGACACCTCTGCCAGCTCCACCTTCACCTCTGACATGTTGCCAGCTCCATTGCTGTGTCCATGTGGTCAGGATCATTCCTTCTGTCTGCCTTCAGTAGAGTCCTGGGCAGCAGAGACCGTTCCTGTATCTTGAAAGCATGTCTCTGTCCTTGGCACCTCCCCGGTGATTCAGCCATCTGCTGATCAGGATTCCCTTTTCTCCACCAGCCCAGCACAGTGCCAGAAGATACGGATTACTGTGGAATAGATACGGATTACTGGGGATGATTTTGCCATGGCTTCCCTGTGCCCTAAGCAGCTCTGATCACTGGGTGTACCAGTTATCCACTGCTGCATATGGAATAACTCAATTTCTGAGGGTCAGAAAACCAGGAAGAGCTTGGCTGGGTGGTTCTGGCTCAGGATCTTTCATGAGGTTGAATTCAAGCTGTCAACAGGGAATTGAGTTTCTGAAGGTTTAACTAGGGCTGGAGGCTCCCCTTTTAAGCATCCCTCCACTTCCCCTGCCATGTGGCTGTTGCAGGAGGATTCAGTTTCTTGCCGTGTGGACTTCTTCATGGGGTTCTTATGACATGGCTTCCCCCAAAGGAAGAGGTGTAAGAGACAGGTGAGCACACCCAAGATGGGAGCCACAGAGCCTTCTATATTTCATCTCTGAAATTACATCCCTTGACTTTTGCCATATTCTGTTCATTAGGTATGAGTTGTTGATTCCAACCCATACTCACGGGAGGGAGAATTAAGCTCCGTTTTGTGAAGGGAGGAATATATTGAATTTTTGGACACATTTTAAAAAAATCACCATCTTGGGTTAACACATGTATCTCCTCAGGTGTATGAAAATCACTGTCACATGAACTCATAACGTGTGCCTGCTAAGTCGCTTCGGTTGTGTCCAACTCTTGTGTCTACAGCCCTATGGACTGCAGTCTACCAAGTTCTTCTGACCATGGACTTCTTCAAGCAAGAATACTGGAAAGGGTTGCCATGCCCTCCTCTAGGAGATCTTCCTGACCCAGGGATTGAACCCACGTCTTCTGCAGCTTCTGCATCACAGGGGGATTCTTTACCACTGAGCCACGGAGGAGGCCCCACAATGTGTGAGCTTATGTCATACCCTAGAATGTGAGATTTCTGTATGGAAAAACCCACTCCTCAGAGCTGGCCCTTCCCAGAGGGGAGTCACAGCTTTACCCACCCGTGATCCATTTGGGGTCCTCTCTAACATTATACTGATGGGTCCCTGATAGTAGAACTAAATAATTATTTCAATGCAAAAGGGAGAGACCATGAAAAAGACCAAGAACCAGGCAAAAACAGTGTATTGCTCCAGGCGACATAATGGATTAGTTCTTGGTCTACAGAGTGATTCACTGCCCTGTCATGGCCTCACTGATCTGGAAAGAAAGTCAAGTCTCCAAACCGTCTAGAAAGTGAGCTGTTTTGGATGCGGTTCAAACCCAGAAGAGACAGGCTGTCCTTACAAGTCTGAGGAGCAGTTGAAGGAATTGTACAGCAGGTCTCGGAGTTTTGATGGGAACTAGAGCAGCTGGAGTGTTTTTGAAAAAATGAAGACGGTTTAAAGTATTCTTATCTTCGAATGTCTTTTTCCGGTTCAATGATTCTTTCCTGGTCATCATCAAGTGCTGTATGGAGTCTTGCTCCTCTCATCAGGAGAATCAGTTCATGATTTTATTAGATACATCCTGGGAGACTTCCTAACCTGCCTTGCAGTTGCTAGGATAAAGTAAGTAGGGTTAATAAGACAGATTGTTTACATGAAGTATGTCTGGGTTTCCCTGGTGGCTCAGTGGTAAAGAATCCACCTGCAACGCGGAAGTCGCTGGAGGCGCAGGTTCTATCTTTGGGTCGGGAAGATCCCCTGGAGGAGGGCTTGGCAACCCACTCCAGTATTCTTGCCTGGAGAATTCCATGGACAGAGGAGCCTGTTGGGCTATAGTCCATGAAGTCATAGAGTTAGGCACGACTGAAGTGACTTAGCAGGCACAGATGCATGTAGTATGTCAGACATGAAGTATGTCCAGGCGTTGCTGTGGAGAAATGTTTCCTAAAGTGTGTTCCACAGAACACTGGTCCCATGCATTACTCCATGAGTGGAAAATTGTTTGGTACAATAAATATATGAAATACTGCATAAAGCATCTTCACTTAGAAATGTTTGATCACATTACCATATTAAGGCATATGGTTACTCTAAGAGCAAAAAAACTCCTCCTCTTCTTCGTTATTGTTATTACTATCATTAAATTTTGTTTTAACCCAATATTTCTCAAATATTTTTTTCAATGGAACCACCTTGTCTGTGGAATATGTGGAACTGTACATTAAAAATATATGTGTTTAAATTCATTTCGAACTGATTACATTGTTGTCAGAAAACATGCTCTGCCAGATGTGGAATGTTTTTGTTTTGAGATTTTCTTTCTGGTCTACAACATGTTCAATTTTTGCAGATATTCCACCTGTACGTGAGAAGAATGTCTATTTCCTCATTTTTGAATGCTAGGAAGAATGTATATTTCCCCAATGCTGAATGCTTTTGAGCTGGGTTTGTTAACCAGGGTTGAACAGATCTTAACACCTGTACTAATGTTTCTGCCTTTCTGACATATCAGTAATTGAGAAGGATATGTTGAAATCTTCCACCGTGGTGAAGAGTTTGTCCATTTCTTCTGGTAGTTCTACCTATTATTGACTTATATATTTTGTAACTATTTAGGATAATACAAATCTACAATTGTTACACCAATATACAGTCGCCATTCTTATTTCTAACAATAGATTATATTGTCTGATGTTTTAACATCTTCTCCAGATATCTCTAGTATATGCCTGTAAATGGAAAGTTTATCTACTGTGATTATTATGTATGAAGGCTTCTTTTTCCTCTTTTTCTTCTCCTTCTTCTTCCCTCTCTCACCTTCTTCTTTCATTCTCCCCCTCTTCCAGTTTGAAAGGGCTACTCTTTATTATATTTTTAACAGTAATATTTTAAATTCAGGCTTATGAACGTCACATCTGGAGATTTCACTCTGTAGTTTATTGCTTGACACTTTCACTCATGGTGGCTTATTTCTTTGCCTTTATGTAACTGATTTTGAGTTTATTTTCATCTGCACATAATCTGAGGCAATCCCAGGGATTTCTGTTGGAGATGTTTTTGTCCAAAGAGGACCCACTTTGGCAGAGAGCTAAGGGCATCATCACTTGGGACCTTGTACCTTCTCACTCACCACTTCTTCCTGAGTCCCAGGCTTGCTCTGCCTCCCTCCCCAATCTTGCAGAGTGAATTTCACTGAAAAGAAGCTGAGAACATGGCGGCGGGGGTGGGGGTGGGGTGTCAGTTGTTCCAGTGACCAAATCTCCCCCAGTGTGTTCAGTGGTTATATTAGGTTTTCCAAGACTTTGATGGATTTGCTGCTCAGATGACTTTGCATCTTGGCTAAGGCATCATGAGTGAATTACTGTTTTCCTAAGAAAGTCACATTTTCAAGAAGAGCCTGAAAGAATTGGGGGGGGCATATGTATGGTGAGACCTCCTTTATGTGTGATGGTGTATTAACAGGATGACTCACAAACTACATTTTTTCCAGGAATGTTCCTCAAAGAAGCCAATATCCAGTGGAAAGTCTCAACAGTTTCAATGTTGATTTAAAATGAAGATGTTAAACTAAACATTATCTAACCACTCAAGAGGATCTCAAAAATTTATTATAAATCACTTTAATCTGGGAGACAATGTTATGCTCAATGCATATTTAAGTTCAGTCACAACAGATTTAACAATATGGCAAAAGAAGAAATAACCTAATGTAATTTCTGTTTATGTGGAGTAGCTTGATCAGTTCAGTTCAGTTCCTCAGTCATGTCTGACTATTTGCGATCCCATGAATTGCAGCACACTAGGCCTCCCTGTCCATCACCAACTCCCGGAGTTCACTCAGACTCACCTGCATCGAGTCGGTGATGCCATCCAGGCATCTCATCCTCTGTCGTCCTCTTCTCCTGCCCCCAACCCCTTCCAGCATCAGAGTCTTTTCCAATGAGTCAACTCTTCGCATGAGGTGCCCAGAGTACGGGAGTTTCAGCTTTAGCATCATTCCTTCCAAAGAAATCCCAGGGTTGATCTTCTTTAAAATGGACTGGTTGGATCTCCTTGCAGTCCAAAGGACTCTCAAGAGTCTTCTCCAACAACCAAAGTTCAAAAGCATCAATTCTTCGGTGCTCAGCTTTCTTCACAGTCCAACTCTCACATCCATACGTGACTACTGGAAAAACCATAAGGTAAGGTAAGGTAAGTCGCTCAGTAGTGTCCGACTCTTTGCAACCCCATGGACTGTAGCCTATCAGATTCTTTTGTCCGTGGGATTTTCCAGGCAAGAATACTGGAATGGGTTGCAATTTCCTTCTCCAGGAGATCTTCCCAACTCAGGGATCGAACCCAGGTCTCCCACTTTGTAAGCAGATGCTTTACCAACCATAGCCTTGACTAGATGGGCCTTTGTTGGCAAAGTAATGTCTCCGCTTTTGAATATGCTATCTAGGTTGATCATAACTTTTCTTCCAAGGAGTAAGCATCTTTTAATTTCATGGCTGCAGTCACCATCTGCAGTGATTTTAGAGCCCCCCAAAAATAAAGTCTGACACTATTTCCACTGTTTTCCTATCTGTTTCCCATGAAGTGATGGGACCAGATGCCATGATCTTTGTTTTCTGAATGTTGAGCTTTAAGCCAACTTTTTCACTCTCCACTTTCACTTTCATCAAGAGGCTTTTGAGTTTCTCTTCACTTTCTGCCTTAAGGGTGATGTCATCTGCATATCTGAGGTTATTGATATTTCTCCTGGCAATCTTGATTCCAGCTGGTGTTTCTTCCAGTCCAGTGTTTCTCATGATGTAC
>SJYF01000057.1:5866840-5878470 GCA_006410515.1 Procapra przewalskii | reverse complement strand
TCTTGAAGAGATCTCTAGTCTTTCCTATTCTGTTGTTTTCCTCTATTTCTTTGCATTGATCACTGAAGAAGGCTTTCTTATCTCTCCTTGCTATTCTTTGGAACTCTGCATTCAGATGCTTATATCTTTCATTTTCTACTTTGCTTTTCATGTCTCTTCTTTTCACAACTATTTGTAAGGTGTCCCCAGACAGCTCTTTTGCTTTTTTCCATTTCTTTTCCATGAGGATGGTCATAATCCCTGTCTCCTGTACAATGCCAGGAACCTCTGTCCATAGTTCATCAGGTACTCTATCTATCAGATCTAGTCCCTTAAATCTATTTATCACTTCCACTGTATAATCCTAAGGGATTTGATTTAGGTCATACCTGAATGGTCTAGTGATTGTCACTATTTTGTTCAATTTTAGTCTGAATTTGGTTATAAGGAGTTCATGATCTGAACCACAATCAGCTCCTGGTCTTGTTTTTGTTGATGTATAGAGCTTCTCCATCTTTGGCTGCAAAGAATATAATCAATCTGATTTTGGTGTTGACCATCTGGTGATGTCCATGTGTAGAGTCTTCTCTTGTGTTGTTGGAAGAGGGTGTTTGCTATGACCAGTGCATTCTCTTGGCAAAACTCTATTCGCCTTTGCCCTGCTTCATTGCATACTCCAAGGCTAAATATGCCTGTTACTCCAGGTGTTTCTTGACTTCCTACTTTTGCATTCCAGTCCTCTGTAATGAAAAGGACATCTTTTTGGGGTGTTAGTTCTAGAAGGTCTTGTAGGTCTTCATAGAACTGTTCAGCTTCAGCTTCTTCAGCATTACTGGTTGGGTCATAGACTTGGATTACTGTGATATTGAATGGTTTGCCTTGGAAATGAACAGAGATCATCTATTGTTTTTGAGATTGCATCCAAGTACTGCATTTCAGACTCTTTTGTTGACCATGATGGCTACTCCATTTTTTTCTGAGGGTTCCTGCCCACAGTAGTAAATATAGTGGTCATCTGAGTTTAATTCACCCATTCCAGTCCATTTTAGTTCGCTGATTTCTAGAATGTCAGCATTCACCCTTGCCGTCTCCTGTTTGACCACTTCCAGTTTGCTTTGAGTCAAGGACCTAACATTCCAGGTTCCTATGCAATATTGCTCTTTACAGCATTGGACCTTGCTTCTATCGCCAGTCACATCCACAGCTGGGTATTGTTTTGCTTTGGCTCCATCCCTTCATTCTTTCTGGAGTTATTTCTCCACTGACCTCCAGTAGCATATTGGGCACCTACTGACCTGGGGAGTTCCTCTTTCATTATCCTATCATTTTGCCTTTTCATACTGTTCATGCGGTTCTCAAGGCAAGAATACTAAAATGGTTTGCCATTCCCTTCTCCAGTAGACCACATTCTGTCAGACCTCTCCACCATGACCCACCGAACTTGGGTGGCCCCACATGGCATGGCTTAGTTTCACTGAGTTAGACAAGGCTGTGTTCCATGTGATCAAATTCGCTAGTTTTCTGTGATTATGGTTTCAGTGTGTCTGCCCTCTGATGCTCTCTTGCAACACCTACCGTCTTACTTGGGTTTCTCTTACCTTGGGCGTGGGGTATCTCTTCAGGACTGCTCCAGTAAAGCACAGCTGCAGCTCCTTACCTTGGTTGAGGGGTATCTCCTCACTGCTGCAGCCATCTTGTGATCATGAGACTGAAAGGCAGAGGCTGATGATGACAAAGCATGAAAATAAAAATAGCCTGGATTCTCGGAAGCAGCCTTAATATTCTTGGATGTCTTAGCGTCCATCTTTTAATTACCTGAAACTAATTCACCCAAGCCTCTACTAAACAGATTTCATTTATGTGTCTAAACAGAATTTCTAATTGATATCTAAAGTCTGCCTTGTGTAGACGTGTGTTTGTTATACTGTTTTAAAGATCACTATATGTGGTCAATTACTATTTTATTTATAGTGTGGAATAATGGTTAGGAGAAAATTGGCATTCCCGTGGTGGTACAGTGAATGATCTCAAATTCCTTTTCTTATGTTAACTCTGCTTGAGAATTTTTCCAAGAAAAAAATCTTATCATAGTTAAAGCTTATGTATAAATATATTTATTATAAAACTGCTTAAGTCACTAAATTTTTGGAAACAGTTTAATATGTAAAGATAAGACAGTATGGTGCCTCGGTAGAGTGGAATGGGCTATAGTCATTAAGAATTATGCTTTTCAAATGAGACTCTTCATGGCAAAGAAAGATGCATGTGTTGCATCAATAAGTCAAACATACACAATGCAAACTGTAGTTTTAATATGATGACAACTGTTACTAAGCAAACTTGGGTCCGCTCACCCATACCCTGCAGAACAAATCTGCTGACACTGGGTTGTGGTGAAGGGAAGTGCAGGGTTGACTTCAGGTGCCAAGCAAGGAGTCCAGAGCTTCAAGGGCCCAAACTCTCTGAAGGCTTTCAGGGACAGATTTTCAAAGACAGGGAGGCAGTTGTATTATGCATCAGTTCAGTTCAGTTGCTCAGTCGTGTCCAAGTCTTTGCGACCTCATGGGCTGCAGCACGCCAGGCTTTCCTGTTCATCACCAACTCCCCAGAGTTTGCTCAAACATATGTGCATTGGGTCAGTGATGCCATCCAACCATCGCACCCTCTGTCGTTCCCTTATGTGTTATGCATAATCAGCTCATAGACATTCTTCTGATTGGTTGCTGGTGAGGTAATTAGGAGTCAACTTTGTCAGCCTTCTAGCTCCAACCAGCCTGGGGTCTAGGTCCTGGTAATCAGCGTACAGTTAACTTCTTTCGTATGGTAGGGGGTTCCAGTATCTACAAAACAGCTCAGAAGACAAGAGATGCCACCACATTTAAAAATGCGAAGCCAGGCAATGGCACTTTTACTCCTTAATCGTTTTTGAACTGACAGCTCATCCCTCACTTATTCAAAAGGTTCAGCCCTGACAAGTAAAAGACATTCAATAGTGAGAAACATTTCTAATAACAGGAAACAGAGAGTGAATCATATACCAGGGCCCCTAGGCTGGTTGGCCATAGAAGCCTTAGAAGTATGTTTCAACTTTGTTATTCATTCAAACTGTCACTGTTCATCCCTTTTATACCAATTCCAACTCATATGTTTCAGGTTGATTGTTCCGATGCAGAAGGCTGACCAGAACCAATAAGAGGCCTGACTTTGGATTCAGAATTCTGCTAAGGCTGGCCCTAAACACCATACTTTTGAGGCTTTTTCACAAGCGAAACATACTTGGGGAAGCAGCTTATGGAGAAGCACATTTCAGTGAAGATTAGGATGACAGGCTAACTTTAGGTAAATGGTTTCAACACATACCAAGTCAATAGACTTTGTAGATGCATCATTCTCAATATTTATGAAAAATAGAAGGTGATGCAAACATATTCACTTACCACAGAGTCTGCCTTTGGCCATGGTTCCTCATCTCGGAAAAGCTGTGGTGAAAAGGTTTCCACAAGGGGTTGGAAGTGGGAAATGTGAGGACTCTGAGAGGTCACAGGATCTCAGAGAGTCACCAATCCAAATGGTTCATCAGAGTGCGTACAGCCTCCAGTGGGAGCTGTGATTTTTTTCTGTGAATCCTCTCTATCTCTTGGCCTCCAAGTCTTCCCAAGAGCCCATCTTCTGATCTAAGACTGGGTAGCATATGCCTGTAACCAAGGAAATAAAGCAGAATTAATTAAACCACCACTAGAGGAAGTCTTTGTCAAGTGTAAGTCCATAGTTAACAAAACACTACACTCAATATGGTCCAGCTTGGCTTAGAAAACACTACACATCAAAAGCCTGAGTGATTAGCTCTGGGTGGTAATTTCTATGATTTTATGTTTATTTATTTGTTTATTTTGATGTAGACCATTTCCAGGGCTTCCCAGTTTGCACTAGTGGTAAAGAATCTGCCTGCAATGTGGGCGGTTTGATCCCTGGGTTGGCGAGATCCCCTGGATAAGGAAATGGCAACCCACTCCAGTATTCTTGCCTTGAGAACCCCATGGAAAGAGGAGCCTGGCAGTCTCAAAGAGTCCATGGGGTCTCAAAGAGTAGACACAATTTAGCAACTTAGCAGGCACACACACAGATCATTCTTAAAGTCTTTATTGAATTTGTCACAACATTGCTTCTGTTTTGGTTTTTTGACTGCAAGTCACATGGGGCCTCAGCTTCCCGACCTAGGGATCCCAGCATTGGCAGGTGAATTCCTAACCACTGGACTCTCTGGAAAGTCCCTCTCTGATTTTGAAAATTAATCTGTGTTTGTTAACTATGTACAATACAATTAAAGCACCAAGTTCTTTAAAAAGGAGAAAACCTTATGGAAACTCTCATTACCATATGTAAAATAGATAGCCAAGGAGAATTTGCTGTGTGGCTCAGGAAACTCAAACAGGGGCTCTGTATCAACCTAGAGGTGGTAGGATGGGGAGGGAGATGGGAGGGAGGTCCAAAAGGGAGGGGATATATGTATACCCATGGCTGATGTGGGTTGAGGTTTGACAGAAAACAACAAAATTCTGTAAAGCAATTATCCTTCAATTAGAAAATAAATGAATTTTTTTTAAAAGGAGAAAACCAGGGCTTCCCTGGTGTCTCAGTGGTAAAGAATCTCCCTTCCAGTGCAGGGTACCTGAGTTCGATCCCTGGTCCAGAAGATCCCACATGCTGCGGAGAAACTAAGCCTGTGCCACAGACATTGCAGCTGTGCACCAGAGCCCACGCTCTGCAACGAGAGAAGCCGCTGCAGTGAGTGTGCCACAACTAGAGAGGGGCCCCTGATGCTCGCAACTAGAGAGGGGCCCCTGATGCTTGCAACTAGAGAGGAGCCCCTGATGCTCGCAACTAGAGAAAAGCCTGAGCAGCAGCGAAGACCCAGCACAGCCACAAGTAAGCAAATAAATAAAACCATAGAAAAGGAGACAATCAAAAGAGAAAAAAATGTTTCCAGATCGCCACTATCGACTTCTGTGCCAGAGCACACGCACATCCCAAGCACCTGGCTGGATGCCCTGAACGATCAGAAGCTCTCCCAGTTCCAGAACTGCATTTGTTCACAAGGACAAAGGTGGCTCTCATCCCATCTGCATCTGCGATGATTTGCCTTGGCTTGGCTTCAGTTCCGCCTCAGGGCAATAGTGGGGAAAGCAGAGGTCTATAGCAGAGAGGAGGAGGAAAGAGGGAAACACCAGAGGTCCTGGGGGTGGGGTGGGGGGGGTCCAGCGACCATCTGACACCCCTAAGTGATCACGGAGATGTGAGAGCTGCCTGTCGCAGGTGGTCATATGAGCCCGCCACCTCTCACGCGGACAGGCAGCTCTGCACTGCCATGGCCAGTGTGCACCAGGGGTGGCCTATCAGACCGTGCAGAGAAGTGGGCACCATGGGGAAGCTTTCTGTGAAATCCTGGCCCCATCTAAGAGCCAAGGATGAAGCTCTGAGTCCAGGGTCACCCCCAGCTTTCCAGGCCCTGAGCTGACTGGTAATGTCCACTTTTTCCTCATCCCTGCTGCCTGCCCCCTCCGCCTTCCTTGGACTGACCTGCAGCTCTTTCTTGAAGGACTTTGTTAGAACCTACAGTGACCTCTGGCAGAGTCTAGCTGAGTGCCTACCAGTCTGTAAGTCGAGGCTGGTCAAGCAAAGAACTTGGTCTGACAAATTGGGTAAGGATCCTCAAGCCAAGAAAACTCAGTACCATATCAGAAAGAGAGACTAGTGGGTCCTGGCAGACCCAGGAGGCGTGCCTTCCTCTGAAGTAATATTTCTTCAAAAGGAAGAAAAAAACAAGCATAGAGAAAACGTGATTTGTGCTGTCACTCAGATTCAAGAAACATAACACTTAATAAATTAGAAGAAATCTCTCTTAAAAGTGCTAAAATACAAAACAAGGAAAGATGGAGTGAAATGGGCAGCCTGATTCCGAACTGGAGCTTGAGCATTGCCGTGGAAAGTGAAAGTGGACTGGCTCCCTTGCGATGTGCGGCATTGAGGCTGGCTTTACGAGCTGTGAGTGGCAATTACAATCCACTTGCTTTACTGTAATGCGTGATACACAGATGTCTGCTTGCTTTTGAAAGGAGAGCATCATGTGCAGTGATGAGCAAGGTAACTTCTGTTTGGTGTTTCTGAACTTCAGAAAAACCCCTCCCAGCCCTCATCTCTCGATCAGTGGTTCTCCCCAGGAAAATGTTCAATATGTGACTGCCTTACTTCCTTTGATTTCTTCCTGTGCCCGTCACCCACCTAGCACACCTCCTGTGCAGGAAGAGGTTGGATGAAGAAATCGCTGTGGGGTGAGTGGATTCCATGTTGCTTCTGCTCATTCCCTACTCACTGGCACCACTCAGGTGGACTTCCCACCCTCTTTTCAACATCACCTTGCCCCTGACACTCATTATTCTCTTTTGAACACACATCTGTATTCCAGGGGGGCATCCCAGGCGGCAGTAAAGAACCCACATGCTAATGCAGGAAACCTAAGAGAGCCTGGGTCAGGAAGATCCCCTGGAGGAGGGCCTGGCAGCCCACTCCAGTATTCTTTTCTGGAGAATCCCATGGACAGAGGAACCTGGAGGGCTACAGTCCACGGGATCACAAAGAGTTGGACATGACTGAAGCGACTTAGCACGCACTCACTCACGCAGTGTTCTGGGAGGAGAGAGGGCGGGGAGGGAGCAGCAGAATCCCTAAGTCGCACGTTCAGAGAGCTGAAATGAACTTGCAACAGGATCTGTATTCCCAAGGGATGGTCAGGTGTGGACAAACAGACCAGCCTGGTCACAGCACTGGGTTAGGGAAGACAAGCCGCCCTCCCCCTGCATCTCCAACTTCCCCTCCTCTCCCAGCACTGGGGAACCACATCCTGCCGAGAAAAAAATATCCCATTGTTTTAGTCTAGCCTCATTCTTGGCAGACGAACATGTGAAAATAGATGTGTCAGTCATTTTCACGATTTCCAGGGTGGCTGCCAAGTCAGCAGCAGGACCGCGTGTGGGAACGCCGTGGAAAGCAAGCACCTGCTAGCCCCCATTAGTGTCCCGTGTGAGGGCTGCAGCTCTGCCAACTCGTCTGAAGACTTTATCTGTTTGTATTATAATGAGTGAAATTCATGTTTTCATTGTGAAAGGGAAAAAAAGCACAGATAAGCCCCCTCGATTTTATGGTGTCTGTATTCTTCTGAATGTGCATGTCTAATGGCAGGAATAGGTGATGGACTTGGTGACCCAGTTCAGCCTCACAGTTCAAGCCTGTGCCCATCAATCTTCACCAAAACAGACACCTCGGCCAATCTGATACTCATCCTCCCCTCTGCCCATCAGGTTTTGAATCAGTAAAAATCTTGGGTGGGGATTTGCTACTATCATCTCCATTTTACAGACGAAAACTGAGGCCCCAAGTGGTTTTTGCTGGGGTTTTGAAGCTTGTAAGTAGTGGGGTCAGAGTTAGAGCGCAGACAGTTTGTACCAGGGGCCCGTACTGTTAACTCTGCCTTGCTGAGATGGTTCACATGCCATCCCAGGCATTCAAGGGTAAAGTGATTAGCAGAAATGAAGAAACAAACAAAAGAAAGAGGATGCCCATTTAAATTTGAATTTCACATGGACAACTAATATTTTTGGTTATAACCCTGTCCTATGAAATCTTGCGGACATATTTTTGCTTTAACATTCTTGTTTATCTGAAGTTCAGATTTAACTGGGCTTCCTATATTTTGTCCAGCAGCCCTAAGAGAGAGAAGGGTTGGTAGTGGATTGTCAGGTTTGGGGCCCAGAAGTCTGGTGGTTCAGCTTGCCAGAGTGGGAGATGGGGCTCAGCCAGGAGGTTCATCTCATCCTGACCCTGGTTTGGACCCCTAGAGAGACAATGGTGGGAGGGAAAGTGCTAATGGCTACTACATAGGTGGGCTTGCACGCACACGTGTGCACACACACACGCATCCTGGGTTCTCTGCCTGGGATGCCAATGCATCAGTAGCAAGCTCCATGATGGGTAGGATTTCAGCCTTCTACTGAGCACAAGGGGAGCAAAGTCAAGTTAGGGGACTTTGGAGAACCCAGGCTGCTTGTATAGCTCATCCTCCAAGATCGTATGTTATGCTTTAATTTTTTTAAAAAATTTTCTTCTTTTGGCTGCACTCCACAGTGTGTGTGATCTTAGTATCCCAACCAGGGATCAAACCCTTGTCCCCTGCTGGGGAAGCACAGTCTTAACCACTGGGCCACCAGGAGAGTCCCCTAGAGCCCACACCTTAAATTGGGACCTAGCATACTTCCTTCACAGGCATATTTATCTCTTAACATGAAGCATTTCTCAGAAGTCAGTGGTTTGTTCTCTCTTGACCTGTCAACACTGTACTTGCAGAAATGCCCCCACAGATTTTGGGAGGTGGCTAATTTTTAACTCCATTCTGCAATTAGGGCATGTAGTGTTTGCATGTTGGAGAAGACTCAAGAGTCCCTTGGACTGCAAGGAGATCCAACCTGTCCATTCTGAAGGAGATCAGCCCTGAGATTTCTTTGGAAGGAATGATGCTAAAGCTGAAACTCCAGTACTTTGGCCACCTCATGTGAAGAGTTGACTCATTTAAAAAGACTCTGGTACTGGGAGGGATTGGGGGCAGGAGGAGAAGGGGACGACAGAGGATGAGATGGCTGGATGGCATCATGGACTCGATGGGTGTGAGTCTGAGTGAACTCCGGGAGTTGTGATGGACAGGGAGGCCTGGCGTGCTGCGATTCCTGGGGTCGCAAAGAGTCGGACATGACTGAACGACTGAACTGAACTGAACTGATGGGCACACAGGCAAAGGGATACAGAAGGATGTTTGTTTCAAAAATGACTCAAGGCAACTTATGTAGTGGTGGTTAAGTGAGAATCAGGGCCTGCCATCTTGCTCAGAAAAGTCATGTCATGTGTCATCAACTAGACTGTAAGATTCTTAAACACGAGGACAGATGTCAGTCACCTAATGCCCAGTTTAGGGACTTGTATGCATTTATTTATTTTTCCATTAATTGATTTGTGAAATCAACTAAGCAAATTGATTAAGCAAATACTGTTGGGTCAAAATAATTTATACTGCCCTAGGCAATGGTATTCCTCAGCCATTTAGCTAGATGATTAATAACTATAACACGTAATTGAATCCGAAGTCCCTTTTCACCATTCCCCAAACAGATGAGGTTTCATTGTTTATTGTTATCGATGGAAAAAAACTGAGTTACCTTGGCTAAATAAAAGAGGCTACAGATGGCATTGCCCCTTAACTACACAAAGGATCCTGTTATATATGTTCATTGCATGCCAATTGTTCTCTTTCATATTTGGTGGAGAAACATTTATTAAAAACATTAAAGTAAACATCAACAAAATAGCAATTTATACTTAACAGTAAAATTAAAATCCTGACTGTGTTTGGAGCACAGTCAGGATCCTGGGTCTACTTGGGGCTTAGTAGAAATGTATTTGAGGCTAACATATGTGCTTTTAGAACTTTCAAAGATACACTGAGTGAAAGAAAGATTAGGACATGATTATCAAGCAGCTGCAAAATCAAAAGGATTAGATTTGCTAGAGTGTACAATACAAAGAAAAAAATATATACAACAAATGTAAACCAGGATTGCCTTCATGGTTAAATGTTAACAATTTTTCTGAGAGTGCTTTGGACTTAACCGGTTTAGCAGTTAATTATTGATACTCAGAAGAAAGACTTGTTTGAACAAAGAATCCAGAGTCACTCATTCAAAACAGAAGCATTGGTAGGAATTGCATTAGCAGTGCTGGAGCTGCTCAAGTAGGGCAGCCTGGTGACCCTGGCCAAGATCAAAGGGGAAAACTGGGTCCACAGCATTTGATGCCAAACGCCCCCGGGAGTGGCCCTTACAGTGTAAATCAGAGAAACCTCTCTATGCCAGACTATGTGGACGGACACTTGAGAAGCCATGATGCTTCTTGCCGAGGTGAAGAGACACTGAATGCAAAGCAAACGTCCCTGTAGAAGCAACGCCAGCCCACCAGCCACAGAGCACGTGAGGATAGGAGGAGAGGAACACTGGTCCAGGTGCTGAGGTTTGTTCCTAGTCTGGTCAGACCGTATGTGGATATTGGTGATCTTCCATTATACTGGGCAAAGAACTCTGGGTTCAGCAGGGGTATGCGTGTGTGTATGTAATATCATATATACACACACATACGTATTTAGGCTAGATAGGACAGATATTCATCTGTGATAAAATTCATTTGGAAAAAGTCATCTTTATCTGAGTTGAGCCAAGAGACACAGAGATTGCCCACTTGAAGTTCAGAAGACCAAACGGGCTGGGGTGCGGGGCACACTTACTCTCACCTGGGGCAGGCTGGGGTCTGGGCAGAGGAATCCCAGGACTCCTGAGATGACTGCACGTCACTGATGGAGAGGACAGTCTGCGTTCCCATTGAGGTGAAGAGCTGGTTCTCTGCGACCTGGTTTCCTGGAATAACTGCTTTTCGTAGAGTCCTGGTCACGTCCTGTGAGACTGGGGGCCTCTCTATGATACTGGGGGGCTGTATGGCTTAGATTGGCTGCCCTCATGGGTTTCTTTGTCATTGACTCAGTGTACCAGCAATCGGATACCCCTGCATTCTGCCCTGCTGAAACTTGAATGAAACATCACTTCTCTCTGGTCACACGTGTGTTAGTTGCTCAGCCATGTCCAATTCTTTGTGACCCCATGGACTGTAGCCCACCAGGCTCTTCTGTCCATGGGTTTCTCCAGGCAAGAACACTGAAATGGTTTGCCATTTCCTTCTCCCCTTGGGTCACATAAAGGTGATTGATTTGACCTAGGGATGGATACAACCTCTGCAGTCAGCAGGACCTGGGTTCAAATCCCTGCTCATTCACTTATAGGCTGGAGAGCCCAGAATCTTAGTTCCATTGGTGGTAAAGATGCAAATAATAACAATGCCAACACTATAGAGTTTTACTTGGATTCAATGAGATGCTTCTATATGAAACGTGCAACACTGTGTCTGGCACATAAAACGTTGCCACTGTTATCCTGCAGTGAGTCTATGGGTGACTCACTGAGGGGAGAAAACAGAGAAGGTCCATTATCTCCCTGAGCTCAGAACATTCTGACATCAATTTTGAAAAATCAGTCAATAAACCAAATATCTATTGAGCTCAGCATGCGCCAAGCCTGATTCAAGGAGTTGGGCCAGATAGTCAGCACCCCACTTTCTAAAAGCTTGTATGCTAATACAGAAGAGAAAAGGAAAGAAATTAAGTGAAAAAGAAGGAAGGGAAAGGAAGAGAAATTTAATCTATGTAGAGGTACCAGTTCTTGGGCACTGTGCCAAGAATATTTTCTGCAAATATGCTCTATTGACCGAGCAACTTATGGTTTCTCTGGTGGCTCAGACAGTAAAGAATCTGCCTGAAGTGCAGAGACCCGGGCCCCATTCCTGGGTAGGGAAGATCCCCTGGAGAAGGAAATGGCAGCCCACTTCAGTATTCTTGCCTGGAGAATCCCATGGACAGAGGAGCCTGGCAGGCTACAGTCCATGTGGTCACAAAGAGGCACACAGAACTTAGTGACTGAACACAGCACACTCAACCAAGCAACTTAGGT
>SJYF01000057.1:5828813-5866556 GCA_006410515.1 Procapra przewalskii | reverse complement strand
CCATGTGGTCACAAAGAGGCACACAAAACTTAGCGACTGAACACAGCACACTCAACCAAGCAACTTAGGTTCCGATTTGTCAGACATCATCAGCTTGTGAGGGTCTGTGAGATTTCTCACCATTGCAGCTGGACACACGGAGGCAGTGTCTTCAGACCTTGACCAGGTAAGTGGTGGTGGTGGTGGTGGGGGGACCAGGAAGGGTTTGCTGTGTTTGAAAAACAATCTAACACCCACAAGAGTTGTTCAACTGCAGGAAGCTCCAACTGCCTTCAGCTAGGAGGGTTGGTGTAAGGATGTCTCTCAATGGGGAAGAGAAAGCTTGAGTAAGGAGACAGCAGCTCTGAAGTCGCTCTCTTCCCAAGGCTTGCTGGGGCAAGTCGTGAAGAGTGTGTGTGGGAGGCGCCTCCTGACAAGAAGGGTACCTGGCCCTGGCCAAGCACACTCACTGTGGGGATCTCAGTGACTCACTTGCAGGTCCGTGAGTCATAAGATGTGAAACAGAGGGGAGATGGAGGGCAGGGGTCTGGAGAGGCAGAGGGCAGGAGCAAAGAGAGAGGGGGCTACATTTTTTCTTTCCATTTTCATCAGGCAGCTTTCCAGTGACCGGGATGGGGTACCAAGTGGCTTTCCCTAGAGCTCTGAAGGCACTGAGATGGAAATTCACATGACAAGGCACATTTCAGCCTGTCATTTGTAATTTATCGTAAGTGGTCTTGGTCGTTGATTCATGGCAAAAAGTGTCTACACATCAGGGAAGTTGTAGTTTCCAGCAAAAGGAAAGGAGCTGTTTGGCAAAAACTTCACGCTCTTCAGAAAGATGTAATTCACCCAGAACCGTCCTTATGAGCAGGCAGTGCAATGTGTCGAAACAAGTCCTGGGCTTGGAGTCCGAACATGCAGAGGTTGGATCTGCCTCAAAGCTTTATCTGGAACAGGAGCAAGCCGCACATCCCTTCCCTTCTGGAAATACCCTGAGGACCAGCTGACAGAGGTTCTCTGAAATCCACAGGGCACAGTAGGCGGGTGAAGGGACCATTATGTCTGGGATGTTGCAACCTCCGCTGCTGGTACTTTAGCAGGAGCACCTGGTAGCTCCACGACAGGGGCCACAAGGCCATGGCTATTCAGGGCTGACGCAGTGGCAGGGATTAGTCTATGTCCCAGATGACAGCTCCCGATAAAAAGGTAAAGCTGGGCCTTTTGATCAGAATAAAAATGAATATATTTGACTGCTAATTACATCTTCTGCATTATGTAAGGTGCTGGGCTGTGTCCTCTGGGGGAGCAGAAGCCGCTCTGGTGGTCAAGGAACTCAGGACTTGGTAAGGACTGTAATTTACACCTACAAATGTCTATAACAAAGCAGTGTGACCCGGTTTACTCAGGACATCACAATCAGGGGATAAAAACTATCACCAGAGGTGTACCTCTAAGTTGTGAGATCTCTGCCCTTGCAGCTTCCTCCCACTTGGCTCCAGTAGCCTCCTGGGTTCGGGAAACGTGGTCCCTGGTCTCCCTGTGGAGATCCGCCACCGTTCTCCTCTCCCAGTGGGTTCCCAGGGATGTCTCCAGTGCAGCTCTGCTCCCAGTGCCCCTGAAGACCCCTCCATAGAGTGCTGCCCCCTTGGGTAGTCAGATCGTCATTTCCTCCTCCACTACAACCAGCTCACTGCCACGTGACTACCCATTCATATTCCTGGTCCATTCCACTGGCCTCTTGATTAGTCGGTGGGTGGGCTCAGGGGTTCTCCCCAAGGCCAATCCGTCCTTGCAGGTACTGAGGTGTGTGCTCTGGGTAACCGAGCTGGGATGATAGCAGGCAGTGCCAACAATGGCCAGGTCTATGGCTGTGTAAGTGTGAACCCACTGCACATGAAGGGGACAAGCTCAGAGCAGAGAAGGAAGAGGTAGAGAGCAAAGTCACACCTGAGGGTGTCATCTCCACCCTGGGATCTGGGTTCCCAGAGGCCAACTCTGCCCTGGCCTTCTGGGATGTCAGTCAGTTCAGTTCAGTCGCTCAGTTGTGTCCAACTCTTTGCGACCCCATGCACTGCAGCACGCCAGGCCTTCCTGTCCATCACCAACTCCCAGAGCTTGCTCAGACTCATGTCCATTGAGTTGGTGATGCCATCCAATCATTTCATCCTCTGCCGTCTCCTCTCCTCCTGCCTTCAGTCTTTCCAGGGTGTGTGAGCCAATACATCCTCCTTCCTGACTTAGGTGGATTCAAGTTCACATTCTTCCATTTGTCAATGTGGTCTCTGCTGCTGTCAGATGGCCTGGACATCCTCCCTGGAGCTGCAAACACTGATGCCCAGGCCTCTGAGATCTTATCCAGTCCCTGGGGCTGGTCTTCCCCTACAAGGTCAACCCCAGTGCTGATATTTGTATGGATTCTGGTGCCCAGATGGCTGGTGTCTTCAAGTTCATTGTCACTGACCTCCCGCTGGCCTTGGTTTTGTTCCCTCAGGATAAGTTCTTGTCAAGAGGTGCATGGTCTCCCAGGTAAATTGATCCCTGAAAATTTCATCCCAGGCATCCTACACACATGTCCAGGCTTGGCTGAGTTCCAAAGGAAGTGATTTCGGCTCAAGATGGGGATCCTGGTGTTGAAAGAGGACACCAAAGAAGGGTGATGGCGGTTTGAGGAAAACAAAGGTAATTTCTGTGTACAGGAATCCAGGCCGCGCTTCATGGAGGAAGCGGCTTTTGCAGTAAATTTGAAGGAAAGAGAGGATCCTACACTTCAGGCATGAACAAAGGAAGTGAGGGCAATATTCTAGCCCCCTAGAGAAAGAGCGTGATGGACGATCCAGAAGTGTTACCTACAGCTCTGCAGCAGAAGCCCTGGAAAGCCACTGGGAGGGCTTGGGTGTGCTGCATGGGCACTGGAGAGCCATCAGAGGCTTTAGGGGAGGATGAGACTATCAGGGCTCTGTTTCAAGCAGGCGTGTGGGGTTTCTGGTTGCAACTTGACCTGCGTCTACTTCCAGCTGGACTCCTTTCCTCCCTTGCTGGTCTGTGCATCCCAAGCCAGCCAGCTCAGCCCAAGCCAAGTCCGGAGAACAGCCCAGCAAAGGCGATTTACACATGGGAACTCAACATTGTTCCGCTTCCTCCTGTAGCACCGGCTGGATGCAGAACTCGAGTCAACTTCGGTTTTTGGTTGGGTGATGGGGACGGGCAGATGCAGAGAAGAGGGGCCCAGAGCTGGCAGGTTTCTTTTTTTTTTTTTAGTTAGAGGACAATTGCTTTGCAATGTGTGGTGGTCTCTGCCATACATCAATGTGAATCAGTTATAATTATATATGTATGTATGTATGTATGTATGTATGTATGTATGTATGTATATCCCTTCCCTCTTAGGCCACCCTCCCCTACCATTCCATCTCTCTAATTCATCACAGAGCGCCAGACTGGGATCCCTGTGTTATACAGCAGCTTTCTGCTAGTTGTCTATTTCACCCACTGTGTGTGTACTTGCTCAGTCGTGTCCAACTCTCATAGGGTATATATGGGCTTCCTTGATGGCTCAGCAGTAAAGAATTCGTTTGCAATGCAAGAGATGCATGTTCGATTGTTGGGTCAGGAAGAGCCCCTAGAGAAGGAAATGACAACCCACTCCAGCATCCTTGCTTGGGAAATCCCATGGACAGAGGAGCCCAGAGGGCTACAGTCCCTGGGGTCACAAGAGCTGGACACGACTTAGCAACCAAGCCAGTCAACCAGTGTGCACATGTCAATGCTACTTTCTCAGCTTGCTCCAGCCTCTTCTTCCTTGGCTATGTCCACAAGCCCATTCTCTACCTCTGAGCCTCTCTGGAGGCAGCCGAGGCAACATGCTCAGAGTGACTGTGCATTTGAAAGGAGCCACCAGGGACAGTGCTCAAAATTCCTACCCTCAGGACCTGACTCGACTGGCGTCTTTTCTCACTTCTGTCCTGTCCATCAATGTTCCCTTCACTGGCTCTTCCCAATCAGCATTTACATGTGCTTAGATCTTTCTAGTCTCAAGGAGACTTCCCTCCTGACTGCACACTCTTCTGCATCTGCTTCCTCCATGCTCCTCCCCTTTCTGTCTTAAAAGGGTCATCTATACCCTTGACTCTACTTCCTCGCCATCCTATTATTTAGAAAATGGTCATAAGAATACTACATATCAAAATAACGTAATTCAGCCAAAGTCATCCCTAGAGATAAATTCATCGTCTTCCACATGTTGATTAATTTTAAAATGCATTAAACACTACATGTGCAACTTAAGAAGTGAGAGCCTGGTAAAAGCAGAACAGAGAGGTTAATAGAAAAGTAGAATTGGGGAATATCTCTAAATGGTGCTTCTTCAAAAAAATCAATAGAGTAGGAAAACCATTATTCATTCTAACAAAGAATAAATGAAAGAAGAATATCTGGTGGTTATTAAGCTTTCTTGTCATTCTTTTTTTTTTAAATTAATTAATTTATTCTTTTGGAAGCTAATTACTTTACAATACTGTATTGGTTTTGCCATACATTGACATGAACACATACATGTGTTCCCCATCCTGAAACCCCCCTCCCACTTCCCTCCTCATCCCATCATTCTGGGTCATCCCAGTGCACCAGCCCCAAGCATCCTGTCTCATTCATTGAACCTGGACTGGCAATTCATTTCTTATATGATAATATACATGTTTCAATGTCATTCTCCCAAACCATCCCACCCTCGCTCTCTCCCACAGAGTCCAAAAGACTGTTCTATACATCTGTGTCTCTTTTGCTGTCTCTCATACAGGGTTGTTGTTACCATCTTTCTAAATTCCATATATATTCTTTAGTATACCGTATTGATGTTTTTCTTTCTGACTTACTTCACTCTGTATAATAGGCTCCAGTTTCATCGACCTCATTAGAACTGATTCAAATGTATTCTTTTTAATGGCTGAGTAATATCCCATTGTGTATATGTACCACAGCTTTCTTGTGTATTTGTCTGCTGATGGACATCTAGGTTGCTTCCATGTCCTGGCTATTATAAATGGTGCTGTGATGAACACTGGGGTACATGTGTCTCTTTCAATTCTGGTTTCCTCAGTGTGTATGCCCAACAGTGGGATTACTGGGTCATATGGCAGTTCTAGCTCCAGAATAAATGAAAGGAAAATATCTGGTGGTTATTAATCTTTCTTGTCATTCTTAATTATTTTATAAAATATTACTTATGTCTTACATGATACAACTTCATCAGGAATGCAGTGTTTATTTTAAAAATTTATTCATTCACTCTTTCTATCCAAGAACAAACAGAGAATGGGGCTTGAACAAAGTTGGAGCTTGGAAATCAAGATTTCAAGCAAAGGAGCACCTCCAGCTACTGTCGAGGCTGTCTGTGTGTTTAGTTGCTCTGTCACGTCCGACTCTCTGTGACCCCGTGGACTGTAGCCTACTGGGCTCCTCTGTCCACGGGATTCTCCAGGCAAGAATCTGGAGCGGTTGGCCATGCCCTGCTTCAGAGGATCTTCCCAATCCAGGGATCACACCCGGGTCTCCCACATTGCAAGTGGATCCTTTACTGTCTGAGCCACCAGGGAAGTACAAGAGTACTGGAGTGGGTAGCCTACTCCTTCTCCAGGGTATCTTCCTGACCCAGGAACTGAACCAGGGTCTCCTCCATTGCAGGTGAATTCTTTACCAGCTGAGCTATCAAAGAAGCCAACTATGGGCTGCCATTGCCTTCTCCGACTAGAGAGGGTAGTAAGTCTTAAATAAAGACATTTTGCATGAATGAGAGGAGCACAGGCAGACAGTCTGTCTGTGCAGGGTGACCCCTCTATGGTATCGAGACATAGGTATCTACTAACCCTTTAGAGCAAGCAGAGGTACTCAAATTGCAGCTCTCCCTAAGAGCCTAGAGTGGGGCTAGAGTCCCAGGGAAAGTCATTTCATCAAGAAGAAGGCTAGTTAATGTAATATTTAAATAAAATCTGCAAAATTATTTTCTAAAGAACATAAATTTAAACCTCAGTTAAGAGTGTATAAGAACACCCATTTGTACAAGGTTTTACCACTACTGGATATTATCAGTTTTTAAGTTTTTTTAATATAAGGTAGAAAAATAATTCCTTCCTGATTTTTTAATTTTCATTTTCCTCATTAGCAGAGTTGAGCATCTCTTTCTATTGAGTTACCTCTCTTACAATTTCTGTTAATTATTTGTTCAGATTCTTTTGGTTGAGTTGTTTATCTTTGTCTAATGGGAAATCTTTACCTACTGAAAGCATTTGCTCTTCAGTTCAGTCACTCAGTCGTGTCTGACTCTTTGCGATCCCATGAACCACAGTACAACAGGCCTCCCTGTCCATCACCAGCTCCTGGAGTCCACCCAAACCCATGTCCATTGAGTCTATGATGCCATCCAACCATCTCATCCTCTGTCGTCCCCTTCTCCTCCTCCCCTCAATCTTTCCCAGCCTCAGGGTCTTTTCCAGTGAGTCAGCTCTTTGCATCAGGTGACCATGTTGGAGTTTCAACCTCGGCATCAGTCCTTCCAGTGAACACCCAGGACTGATCTCCTTTAGGATGGATGAGTTGGATCTCCCTGCAGTCCAAGGAATTCTCAAGAGTCCTCCAACTTCACAGTTCAAAAGAATCAATTCTTTGGCGTTCAGCTTTCTTTATAGCCCAACTCTCACATCCATACATGACTGCTGGAAAAACCATAGCCTTGACTAGACAAACCTTTGTTGACAAAGTAATGTCTCTGCTTTTGAATATGCTGTCTAGGTTGGTCATAAGTTTCCTTCCAAGGAGCAAGCATCTTTTAATTTCATGGCTGCAATCACCATCTGCAGTGATTTTGGAGCTCAGAAAAATAAAGTCAGTCTCTGTTTCCACTGTTTCCCCATCTACTTCCCATGAAGTGATGGGACCAGATGCCAAGATCTTCAATTTCTGAATGTTGAGCTTTAAGCCAACTTTTTCACTCTCCTCTTTCACTTTCATCAAGAGGCTCTTTAGTTCTTCTTCACTTTCTGCCATAAGGGTGGTGTCATCTGCATATCTGAAGTTATTGATATTTCTCCCAGTAATCTTGATTCCAGCTTGTGCTTCTTCCAGCCAAGCGTTTCTCATGATGTACTCTGCATATAAGTTAAATAAGCAGGGTGACAATATACAGCCTTGATGTACTCCTTTTCCTATTTGGAACCAGTCTGTGGTTCCATGTCCAGTTCTAACTATTGCTTCCTGACCTGCATATCTCAAGAGGCAGGTCAGGTAGTCTGGTATTCCCATCTCTTTCAGAATTTTCCACAGTTTATTGTGATCCACACAGTCAAGTGCTTTGGCCTAGCTGATAAAGCAGAAATATTGCATTTGCTCTTAAATGTACTGAAATGATCAGTTTGTCATTTGCCTTTCACTTTGTGTGTTTGTGTGTGTGATATGCACAGAATTAATTTTCATGAAATCAAGTATGTTCTTGTTACTATGTGTGGTTTATAATCTTTCTCCTTGTAAAGGCTGGCTTTCCACTCTGTTTCCATCTCTACCCCTCACTCCTCCTTGGTTAGGAAAAGAACATTTTTATATTTTCTGGTAATATTTAAATAGCTGTTATGTCATTTGGATCTGTTGTCTGAGGAGGATATCAAGTATATTTTTGCAAATAGGTAGTTAATTACAATGATATTTCTTTGCATTTGTACTTGCATTAGTATTTAGAAAAATCTACATTTTCTTGATATTAAATTCCTATATATTAGGTTTTTTATGTATTCTCTTCCATTTCATGTCTATTCTAGGGCATCAACCACACTATTTTGAATAGGCTAATGGAATGCCATATGCTTTGACTCAATGGCACCGCAGAGCCTCCATACTATGGAGATAATAGTGCAAATGAATTTCCAGGCTGCTCAGTTTGTATTGCTAGAAAATAATTGGTGAAGATAGGGGGAAAGCTGGAAAAACACTTTCATTTGTAGCAAAATAGAATGATGGAATAAATCACTGTAGAGTTGAAGAGAGGAACTCTAGGAAGCCATTGGAGAAGGCCATGGCACCTTACTCCAGTACTCTTGCCTGGAAAATCCATGAACGGAGGAGCCTGGTAGGCTGCTGAGTGACTTCACTTTCCCTTTTCACTTTCATGCATTGGAGAAGGAAATGGCAACCCACTCCAGTGCTCTTGCCTGGAGAATCCCAGGGATGGCGGAGCCTGGTGGGCTGCCGTCTATGGGGTCGCACAGAGTTGGACATGACTGAAGCGACTTAGCAGCAGCAGCAGCAGCAGCAGCAGCAGCAGCAGCAGCAGCAGCAAGAAGCCATTCAAAATGAGGTAGATATACACACTAATCTAGAAATATGTCCATGAGAGTGTTGTTTAAAAATTATATTCGTATACATAAGAGTTGACACACACAAACACACACACATATTGTTTTATATGAATTTGTCTGCCAATGACTATAAATACCTCTAAATGCATTAGGAGGAATTCAGGAAGGCTACCCTTGTAAAGAATAGCTATATACTAGATGACAGACTGGAGGAGCTGAGTGGTTTTTCTTATGTTTCTTACTTTCTATAACTAAATATGAAAGCAAGAATGGGCAAAATTGGTGATCATCAAAATAAAAGAATAAGCCAGAAGTAGATGAAGATGGGGTCGGGCTGGGTGAACAGAGCAAAAGGGTAAATGTTGCTAAACCCTATGACAGTCGTGGGGGCCACCACCCCGCTTCCCACCCTATCAGAGGTGTAGCACTCACAGCCCTCACCACCCTGGGCTCTCAGGAATCAAGCGTGGTTTCCCAAGTTGGCCTGGAATATGAGCCACTAGAGACCCTCAGTCACAGCCGAGTCCAGAAGGGCCTCAGCCTGTCATCAGGAGAATGGAGGGACCACACCCGCGGGCAGTGGCACGTGGAACGGACACCATGTGAAACAGAACCTGTTCCCTCCTTAAGCTGCCTGCGCACATCCCCGCCCCCTAATATCCCGAAGCTTCCTTCTAGCTCCTGCTTTCAAGTCTCTGAGCATCCTGAACTCTAAGCAGAAGCAGATTTGGATTGTTGGTGAATGTCAGCAATTCTGGGCCTAAAACCACACATATTTTCTTGGAGGAATTCAAAAACAGTGAAAATTTTAAAAGAATCCATTTTTCTTATATGCTTTCCTGTCACATATTATCACATGAAAAACCTAGAGTTTTCAACAACAGAAGGTTCTTTCTTGGAATTTTTTTTTCCCCTCTCAAGGACTATATTTAAATATCTCATAGCAGCACAAAAACAGAAAAATAAACCCACACAGTCAGCAATTATGGCTTTCCATCTTCTGGAAGAAAATGAAAAAAAAACAATAGATGAAACTGTGTCTTCCCCAATAAAGCCCAGATGAGAGAGGTGTTGAGTGTTATCGTCACAGCGTGACCATTTTGCTTCTCAAAGAATCAGACTTGCTGGCTGTCTTACAAGCAGGGAGCACTGCTAGGTCAGGGATTCTGTTCAGGGCAACACTGTTACCCCAGCTTCCCTGGAGGCTCCGACTAAAAACACTCTGCCTGCAGTGCAGGAGATTCAGGTTCAATCCCTGGGGCGGGATGATCTCCTGGAGAAGGGAATGGCTATGCACTCCAGTATTCTTACCTGGAAAATCCCACAGATAATTCCATGGACAGAAGAGCCTGGTGGGCTACAGTCCATGGGATCACAGAGTTGGACGCGACTGAGAGGCTAACACTGTACCCCAGCATGATATGTGATCATGACATATTTCAATCTCCTCAGTGTATTTATGTATCTTTGATTCTTTCACAATAAGAATGTATTCATGTATTGCATGGAGAAGGAAATGGCAACCCACTCCAGTGTTCTTGCCTGGAGAATCCCCGGGACGGGGGAGCCTGGTGGGCTGCCGTCTATGGGGTCGCACAGAGTCAGACACGACCGAGGTGACTTAGCATGTATTGCACGCGTGCGTGCTCAGTTATGTCCAACTTTTTGCAACCCTATGGACTGTAGCCTGTCAGGCCCCTCTCTCCATGGGGATTCTCCAGGCAAGAATACTGGAGTGGGCTCCATGCCCTCCTCCAAGGGATCTCCCTGACCCAGGGATTGAACTCGAGTCTCCTGCATCTCCTGCATTGCAGGCAGATTCTTTATGCACTGAGACACCTGGGAAGCCCATTCATGTATTACTCGTGTATAATTTTTAAAACTAGTTTCTTCCCCCCAGTCAAAATCTATTTTCAACACACCCAGGCCAACTGGACTGTTCGACGTTGATGGGTAAAACACATTGTCACCCCAAGGTCAAATATATATTGGCCCTAGTAAACAGTGGTTGATTATGTAAGTAATTAAAGAGATGGTAATTACATTAGCAGAGTAGATTGAAATATGCCTCTAGACAGGTTACAAACACAGCTACTGAAATTTAATACAGAGCCCTTCCAGGCCCAAGCGGCCTCTGCCCTGTGTGATCAAAGATCCCTACATGGTTGGTGCCATGCGCCTGGGAAACGAAGGAATGGTGAGTGAACAGGGACACTGGGGGTAAACCCCAGAAAAGGGCAACTATCAAAGAAATTGTATGGTTAATTAGCCCAGGGAGAATCAGACTTTGTTTTCCTGTGGTGCTCTGCCTGAATCTCATGTTCAAAAGTTCAGTGCTTACAAAACTTCTGTTAACTTTGTGAAGCCATCTAGAGCACCAGGCATAGACTGTATTATTGTTCCCCTGGCCTTGTTCATGGTTAAGTTACGCCGTTTCATTTCCATAGCATGATGACAGCAATTCAGAGTAGCGCTGAGGTCTTCTACTCACTCAGTTATGGCAGAAATTTACCAGTTTTATTTTTCTGAACTTTCACAGTAAGTTGCACGCTTTGTTGCTTCAGTTGTGTCCAACTCTCTGCAACCCTACAGACCGTGGCCTGCCAGCCTCCTCTGTCTATAGGAGTCTCCAGGCAAGAATACTGGAGTGGGTTGCCCCTTCCTTCTCCATCCACCTTAAGCTATTAATCAAATAAATATATTTTATGATATAGCTTAGCCATGGCTTTTATCTGAATATAAAATGATTTGGGGACTTCCTTGGTGGTGCAGTGCATAAGAATCTGCCTGCCAGTGCAGAGGACATGGGCTCAGTCACTGATCCAGGAAGATTCCACTTGTCTCAGAGCAACTAAGCCTGTGTGCCGCAGCTACAAAAGCCCACGTGCTATAACTCCCACTGAAGCCCAAGGGTCTAGAGTTTGTTCTCCAAAACAAGAGAAGCCACCGCAATGAGAAGCCCATGAACTGCAAGGAAGAGTGGCCCCTTCTTGCCGCAACTGGAGAAAGCCCTCTTACACCAATGAAGATCTAGTGTGACCAAAAATAATAGAGAAAGAAAAAAAAATAACTTTGGGTCCTGCTTTGTGTTGATTTCCTAAAAGTGTCTGATACTATTTTTAAATTGCTGTTATTGTTGTTTTGGGTCCAGAGTTTATTTTATATTTAATCATCTATTTCTCTTGCATAGATTTCTTATAGAAATCTAGTTAATGAATTTTTCAAAATATAATACAGATCATGCTTTTTGTTAAGAGAACCGAAACACTTTTATTGGCATAGTATTTTGCTAGATCTTATATATCTTCTTGTTTTACCCTCTCATTTCTTTCTCTCTTTTGTTATAAACACTGGGTTTTATTTCCTTTAACTTCTTCAGAAATTGGAGGTTTAAAATCTGAGTTCAGCTTTTACTAGCTTTTATGCTACAATTTCTCGAAAAGTCTTGAACCTATGTTTAATTATTTTCATGCTAAAAAAAAAATCAAGTGTGTTTTCCTTTTTATTGGAGATGAAGATTATCAATTGATTTATTATTCCAAAATCATCCAATCTTCTAATTTTATCTGAGATTTTAAACCATATCACATCATTATTTTTATTATTAGTTTTCATATTAGTTTCATTTATTATTTGTTATGATTTCAAATTAATGTGCAAATTTAAAAGAATTATTGTGATTATTTGTAGTTTAACTAATTTAAATCCTTATCACCTACTCAGTTTCTTTCAACAAAACTTAATCATTCTTAAATATGGCTCTGTAGATGAAATCTCAAGAATATTTATAAATTATTATGTTAGAAGGAGTTATGATCTTGTATTACAAGGAAAGTTATGCATTAAAAATGTTTTTCAGCTTCTTGCTTGCAAATATCAATTACAAATCCTTTAAATATAAAATTGCTAGGGGCTACATTTTATTGCTTTTTTTCAAAGCAAATTAATTTTCTTAAGTTGAACTTTTAAAGAAGTTTGTGATCAATCTGGTTTTTAATTCTTTGAAGGTAACACATTACACATTCGGAGTTATTTTTTATCTTCTGGAAAAATTATTTTTATAGAGTCTGACTGTTTGAAAAATGTAATTCAGGAGATCAACTGGTGGTCCAGTGGTTAGGACTCCATGCTTTCACTGCAGAGGCCATAGGTTCAGTCCCTGGGGGGTGGGGACTAAGATCCCAAGAGGTGCATGGCTCAGCCAAACAGGGGAAGTGTAATTCAGATCAGGTTCAATATGGCTAGATTTTAATTATGTTTGCTAAGAGTTCGGCCACATTGTTTTTTTTACTTTGAAGTCTCCATTTCCCTGCAGAAGGAAATGGTAACCCACTCCAGTACTCTTGCCTGGAAAATCCCATGGACAGAGGAGGAGTCTGGTGGGCTACAGTCCATGGGGTCACAAAGAGTCGGACATAACTGAGCGACTGAGCACTTATTAGGTCTGAAAGTTGTTTTTTTTCAAAATTCTTTCCTATGTTCAGACATTGGTTCTGCATTATTTTCCCTTTGGGGAGAATATTGTTAGATAGTTGGATTTTTTTTCCCATTAAATTCTCCCACATTTGTTATCTATCATCTTTTAACTTCTTTATCCCTTATTCTATGTTCTGAGGCTGTTTCTCAAGATCTTGCTTCATGTGAATAGATAGGATTTTTTTATAGGGAAATCTGCTCATTGTCTTTGAAGTAAGCTTTTGTTTCGCTGCCAAGCTTTGATTCGCAGGCAGGTCCAATACCTATCTCCTTATCATCACTGTACAGGATTAAGGCAAAAGTCAAATTTTCTTCAAATTTCTTTTAAATACACATATGTATGCTAAGAGGACGCCTTTTTCTTTGAGAGCTTTGCCGGTGCTGCACAGTCACTGTGACTCAGCTTTATCACAGGCCCCTGATTGAATCACTCCCCACATTCATACCTGCAGGCGAACTACAGAATGGCAGGACCAGACCCTCCTAGGCATATTGTCACGGCCCCGGTTATAAATGATGGAGCCATTGCAGAGCTCTCGGTTTCCTGTCTTATGCTTAATATTTAAGGTGCAGGTTTCACAGACTGTATTTCCTCCAGCTGTTTGGGCTTCTAGTATCGCCTGTGCACATGAAGAGGATGATGAAATGCAGATGGGGAAATGCTTATATGACATCTACCTGCACTCATGGCTCCCGTGCAGGAGGCTGGCACACTGTTCAGCTCTTCCTGCTCCCTCTTCTTTTACTCAGAAAGTATTTTTTTGTTGTCCAGGCACTAGAAACATCTTGCTGTCCCCAACTGCTATATCGAGGGTTAAAACCCTTTGCCCTTCAGCACTGATGCCAGAGAAATGAAAATGTAACTGCACATGCATGAAGATGAGACGGTTGGATGGCATCACCAACTCAATGGTCCTGAGTCTGAGCAAACTCCAGGAGACAGTGAAGGACAGGGAAGCCTGGCGTGCTGCAGTCTATGGGGTCTCAGTCAGACACGACTTAGTGACGGAACATCAGCAAGTGCACATGAGTGTCCACAGCAGCTTTATTCAAAATAGCAAGAAACTGCACAACCCAGATGCCCTTTGAAGAGCAGATGATTAAACACCCCAAGACACCCACACAGTGGAATACCGCTCAGCCATGGAAAGGAAAGAACAATCGATACATTGGGCTTCTCAGGTGGCTCAGATGGTAAAGAGTCCACTTGCTGAAACGAGGGTTCAGTCCCTGGGTCGAGAAGATCCCCTGGAGAAGGGAATGTCAAACTCGTTCCAGTATTCTGGCCTGGAGAATTCCATGCACAGAGTTGTCTGGCAGGCTGCAGTCCATGGGGTTGCAAGAGTTGGACACACACGACTGAGTAACGGAACAACAATTGATACATTAACACCTGGATAAGTCTCCAGAGAATGTAGCTGAGTATCTTTTTTATAACATAAAATGCTCATTTTGCTTACTTGGTTCTTGGTGGAAGGTTGCTGACCACAAGCCTCCTTGAGGCCACTGACCAGCGAACCAGGGACAGTACAAGTCCTAGCGCTCTCAGCGGCCCTGTCTCAGGAGGTGACCTGGGCTCGTGTTCACAGCGTGCAGGTCCCTTCTTGCTGCTGCCTTGGCCTCGGGACTAGGGTAGGGTGAGCGAGGTGCCAGGTTTAGGGAGGCAGTCAGTCCCTGGCCCAAGAGCAAGCACCTTCTTAAAAGTGGTGCCCCAGGGGCCTCACTCCCCCTCCCCGGTACCAGCCCCGTTTTTTAGCACCTGTTCCTGTGCTCAGAGGCACAGTGAAGCCAAACAAGCCGAAATGTCTGAGTCTGGAGCAGAGAAAGGTTTACTGCAGGACCCTGCAAGAGACAGGAGGCTCCTGCCCCTCAAACCTCAAACTCCCCTAAGGGTTTCGGCAAAGCCTTTTAAAAGACAGCTGGGGAGGAGCAGGGGTCACAGGGTAGGTGACCAGCTGGTGCACAGTACTTCGACTGACTGATAATGAGACAACAGGGCAGGGTCACAGGGGTGAACATTATGAGTCCTTAGGCGCCAGGAAGCCTGGAGCTACATGCTCAGGGTCATCAAGGAGTTAATACTTGCCATTGGGTGGGGTGTGTGTGTGCTTAGTCACTCAGTTGTGTCCGACTCTTTGTGACCCCCCTGGACTGTAGCCTGCCAGGCACCTTTGTCCATGGGATTTTCCAGGTAAGGATACTGGAGTAGGTTGCCATGTCTTTCTCCAGGCGATCTTCCCAACCAGGGATCAAACCCAGGTCTCCTGCATTGCAGGGGGATTCTTTACTACTGAGCCACCAGGGAAGCTCCCCAACCCCAGCAACAGACAGACATCCCAAAGGCAGCTATGACCATCTGCCTCTACTGGGCTCTGCTAGACCCAGTCCCCTCCACAGTTCTGGGGAGCCATATCTCCCCCGTGAGTCTGGCTGGGTGTGTGATTCACAGACTTCACTCAAAGTGATGCATGACTTGGAGGTCAAGTCTGGAAAGAGAATGCAAGTTCTTCCTTGCTTGCTGGACTGCTCCTCAGGGCCCAGGTGGTGGAGGTCTAAACTGTCCTTGGCTCTAGGATCACACAGTTACCTGGTCAGGAGCAGGTGTCTTCTCAATTGGCCTGCAGGGAGACAGAGAGACTGAAGAGCCTCTCGTGGGTGTTTCCTGTTTCTATGTGGAGGCACCCACATCTCACGGCACCTTTGTCAGGTCAGGTGATGCTCAAAATATCTGTCGAATGAATAAATGAATTTTCACTTCATTCATGTTAATTTATGAAAAGACTTACTCTTTGATAATTTTTCTTTTTCAGAAATGACCAGCTATTCTACATATATTTTTCCTACAACTAAAGCCTAGAATTACTTGATCACATTTCAAAAGTTCTGTTGGGCTACAGATTGGATCATATCTAACATAAATGAGTATGAGAATAATAAACAGCTTTTATAATGATGGGTTTGGTCTGGATCTCTTCCCAGGTGCTCAGTGGTAAAGAATCCACCTGCCAATGCAGAAGCTGCAGGTTCGATCCCTGGGTCAGAAAGATCCCCTGGAGGAGGGCATGGCAACCCACTCTAGTACTTGCCTGGGAAATCCCAGAGACAGAGGAGACGGGTGGGCTACAGTTCATGGGGTCCTAAAAGAGTTGGGCATGACTTGGTGACTAAACAACAAAACAATGGGTTTTGTCTGTATCTCTTTGTATCGTATTTTTCTTTTTAATACTCATCAGCAGAATTTATATGTGGTTGTTTTAACATGTCTTGTACATGTTTCTGATTTATCTTATTCCAAATTATTCTGCTCTTTTTGCTACTGTGCCTAGAATTATCTTCTTAATATTTTCTGCTGAGATTCTGAGCTCAGTATAAGCTATTGACTTCTGTGCCTATAAGTGTTGCTTGAAATAAGCACATACAGGAGCTGTAATTACAACACACCTTTATTCTTGTCTCTCCCTGCCCTTTAATATCCATTTAGTGGGGGAAGTTTTTCCTTTGTCTGCGAATAAAAACCTGTGTGTTACGTGCTCACTCTTCTGTGAGACAGCCCTGTGGCTGTCTTTAGTCACAAAACATAGTATTAATCCAGAATTTAAAGCAACTAGTTGCCTGGAATAGCCAAATCAACCTGACTCAGAGGTAATATCCCCTCATGTAAGCAGGGTGAACTCTGGGTGGGTTTTCTGTTCTGCATGGGCTGGCTTTGTTCTCTGCTTCATGGGCATTTAAGGTTGGCCTTTTCCTGACTATTTTTCCTGAGTTCTCTTGGCCAGGACAACTCTACTGTCTACTTAAAAAACAGTCACAGTTTAACAGTTGAGAGCTATGTTTTATTTGACGGGAATCTTTTGGACTTCAAGCCCAAGAGATCACATCTCAGTAGCCCTGAGAGAGCTGCTCTGAGGAAGCGAGTGGAGGAGCCAGGTTATATAGAAGTTTTACAAAGGAAGAGCAGGGAGTCTTAACATCAAAAGATTATTGTTTAAAAAAATCCAGATATTCCAAGTTGAAGAATTCAGTGCTTTTCTGTGTATGAGAAGATGCAAGAGTCTGGGCTCACTGAAGTCATTCCTTTCATATGCATCTCAGCTATCCTGGGTCAGTATCCTGCATTTTTTCACAGCCTGAGCTCCCCTGGGGTTCACTGTAGAGAGTGGCTGCAGTCTTATGGGGGCTAGGTGGGCAGGTATTTTTCTCCTTCCTGAGTACTCTTAGGGCTCGCCAGCTCACACTGGAGGGCTGAGGTCACTGATGACTCTGACATTCTTGTTTTCTGATGTAGCAGGAAATACTCTATTTCTCTCTCCTCTCTTGCTGGTAGTCACTTGTATCTGTTGTTGTCCAGCTGCTAAGCCACGTCCAATTCCTTGCAACCCCATGGACTGCAGCACACCAGGTGTCCCTGTCCTTCCGCATCTCTAGGAGTTCACCCCAAGGTCATGTTCACTGAGTTGGCTCATGTCCACTTGTATCTGGGAAGCCAGTATCTTCCCAGCTTCCTGCTGCTGGGGTCCTTGGCACCCCTCTGTGTACCCTGTCAGGCAGGACTCGTGCTGACTCTCACTCACAGTCGAGTGAGGCCATTTCTCATGCACAGACATACCTACACATTCTTGGCTTCTCCACAGCCTAGAAATGAAGTTGACTGCACTGCAGCAGCTCTTACAGCAGAGAGGCAGCCTGTGTCTTACCATCCAATCCACAGTCCCATGGGTCCCCCAGCTGCAGTGGTCTCATAAATAGAGCCTGTGGTTAGTCTGCTTGAATCCCCCCTCTGCTTGAGGTCAGGGCCCTCCTCCACCTCCCTCTCTCTTGGTGAGGGAGGGGGAAACAAAGCACACAGTCGGGTTTTCCAAAGCCTTCACACATAACCTGACCCCCTCCACACTCTCACCACTCCTTGGTTTCCATATTGGTCCCAGAAATCATGGAGTTCTTTCTCAAGAATCGACTATTATGGATCATTATTATTTTTTTATTTTTTATTTTTGGTGGCACTGAGCTTGCCTGGTGGTTCAGTCCATAAAGAATCCAAGCAAATGGCACCCCACTCCAATATTCTTGCCTGGGAAATCCCAAGGACAGAGGAGCCTGGTGGGCTACAGTCCATGAGGTTGCAAAGAGTCAGACATGACTTAGCAACTGAACCACCACCAGCATATGCTATTTCTTGGTGACTCAGTCATAATTCTAATTTTCACATCCTTTGCTTGCTCTAGTTTTGCATTCTGTGTAATGTTTATAACCACTAGTGGACTTAGAAGTGAGGCAGGCAGCATATCTAATGACCGAGGTACAAGAAACACCAATTTGGTCTCAGAACTCAGAAGGATCCAGAGAATAACATCTGAGTGGGCATCAGAAAGACATTAGATAAGCCCCAAAATGCTGTATGCCACTGTCATAAGCTCAGGGACATATAGTCACACCTCCAGATTTTGAAATCATAAGGCAAAGGGGACAGCTCTCTGGAAAAGACATCATAAACAAGATTAATAGCCATACATGGACTAGAGGAAAATGTTCACAAGACGTATGGCAGATAAATTAACAGCTCACATAGAAAGAATGCTTTCTCTAATGAATAGAAATTAAAATAAACTCAACTCGGAAAATGGGGCAAATTATAGACACAAAGTTTCAGGCAGGGTGCAATCAGAAACTATTCTAGATATTTCAAGCCTAGGGAGTGTAAGGTGGCTGGAAAGGTTTTGGAAAGGCTGGGAGAGCAAAGAAGAAGGGGGAAGGAAATGATGAGAAAAGGGAGGGGGCCGTGAAGACCAGAGGTCAGAGGCTGAAGCCTGCCTGCTGCTCCTACTCCAGGGCTGTTTGAAACTCTGAGGGGTGGATTCTGGACCCACCAGAGATGCTGCCTGGACCAAAGATGGAGACGTCCAAGGCCCCTGCCTGAATCAGTGGAATGTGGAATCACCCACTTTTCCACCAGCTCAGCAGCAAAAGCATCTGTCAACTCTGGGTCTTTCTCTACAGTCAGCTGCAGAGACCTTCCCTCCCCCATCCTCCTGATCTGCTTCCAGCATCTCCCAGTGGCTGAATCCAACAGGAAACTGGTCAGCAAGGAGCTGGAAAGCAGATTTTCCAAAATCCCAGAGCAGACGGGAGAAGAGCAAACGTCAGGTTGCACAATGCAAGTGAACAATCAGCCCAAGGAAGAGTGGGTGTGAAAAGTGGGTGTGTGAAGATGTTCCCTCACCACTGGCTGTGAAAGTGAAATGAAAATGTTTGTCATTCAGTCATGTTCAATTATTTGTGATCCCATGGACTGTAGCCCACCAGCCTCCTCTGTCCATGGAATTCTCCAGGCAAGAATACTGGAGTGGGTTGTCATTCCCTTCTCCAGGGCATCTTCCTGACCCAGGGATTGAACCCAGGTCTTCTGAACTGCAGGTAGATTCTCTACCATCTGAGCCAATGGTACAAATAAAAGCAACACAATAGCCAAATTCTCAACCATAGATCTGCAAAATCTGAAAATATTGATAACAGCCAATGCTGATGAGGCCTTCCCTGGTGGCTCAGATGGTAAAGAATCTGCCTGCACTGCAGGAGACCCGGGCTCAGTCCCTGGGTTGGGAAGATCCCCTGGAGAAGGGAAAGGCCACCCATGCCAGTGCTCTGATAAGGATGCGAGGAGATGCAAAGCCATTTTTACATACTCACTTAGTGGAACTGTCTATTTTTGTGAAATTAATGAGAGTTTAGTTGTTTGTCTTTTTCTTTGGATCTCAGGTGCACAGCTTTGGACTAATAATAATCTTTTATTCAGACGATGAGATGTTTTCATCATTGGTTTAAGAATAGTCTATTTGTAATTAGTTATTTTACTATCTCAATTTATTACTATCATTTTTGTTATACAGACTGGCTAGGAACACAGTGTTAAATAGAAATGATGACAGAGCATCCTTGATTCATATTTTTCAATTAAAAAATGCTTTTAACATTCCTCCATCAAGGAAGACATTTGTCCTACTTTTCTTATAGATACAGTATACGAAATTCTGTTTCCAAATTTTGAACTTTTTAAAAATTGTGATTGGGCATTTCCTTTTATCACATTTTTTTTCTGAATTTACTGAGCTTATTATATTGTTTTTCTCCTTTGACTGATTAATATAGTAAATTTTATATCATCAAACAATCCTTGCACAACTGGCACAAATGCAAAATGAGTCACATCATCTTTATATATACTCTGGGACTATGTTTTCTAATATTTTATATCTATATGCATGAATTATATAGGACCAAATAGTTCCTTTCTGTGATGTCATGACATTGTATTATATCAAGGTTATGAGTTCATGTAATGAGTTTGAAAGTAATCTCTCTTTTCTCTTGTCTGACAGAATTTGTTTAACATTAAAAAGATTTGCTTCTTAAAAGTCTGGTAGAAATAGCTTATGGCCACATGAGACTAATGTGTTAAAATTTTAAATATGCAAGGCTTTTGACACAGCAGTTCCAATATTAGTCATCTAGTCTTTTGATATAAAAAGCACATTGTACAAAGTTTTGTGTGTAAGGACACATATTTCAGCATTTATTTCAAGAGAAAACAAATGGAAACAGCCTATGAGTGGTGAAGAGGTTAAATGCAGAATATTCAATCACAGATTGTAAGACAGCTACTCTAAAGGATTCACTCAGTTCTCTGCTTGCATCTGACATGATATATTGTCAAGTATATTGTCAAGGAAAACAGGTGACTTTGCTACAAAGAGAAGAGGGAAAGAAAGACAAGGTGTTTATCTGACCTACATAATATTCCTCTGTGTTTATCTAAGCAAAGAATATTAACATATGCACCATTTTTGCCCAGGATGGACAGAGTAGAGTAGCTAAGACCATGGCCTCTGGAGCCAAACATTAATGTGGAAGCCCAGCCCTGGCTGTGGGACCTTGCATAACTCACTAAGCTCTCTGAACCTCAGTTTCTTTGCCTGTGAAACAGGAATAAGGGTAGCATCTAACTTGGATGGTAGGGTAGCACTTACTCATTCTGCTGAGTAAATGAATGATGCTATATTCCTGGTACAAAAGAAGCATTCCATGAGTGGTAGTACTCATTATTATTGAACTATTAATTATTTAAGTAACATTATTCCAGTTATTTATTATTCAAGAATTTATTATCATTGGAGCATTATTATTTTCAAAGGTTGATAGAGGAGATAGTGGGCTATTAACTATTTTTAGATACCTTACTGCATTTTTTAATAATTTCAATGAATATAATTTATGCATATAAATTAAAAAAAAAAGGAAAGAAAGAGGCCACCAACTGCATGAAGTCTGAGACAAGTATGAAAGGATGAGCTTTCCGGGAACAGCTGTGTTTCCAGGCAGACAGATAAATCTGCGGTAGCTTTGATGTTTCTCAAAACACAGTATTAAAATGAGTCACAGCCCCTCCCTGGTCTTTTATCATTCCTACACTGGAATCTGTATCATCCCTACCAAATATTATCCGTGAAGACAGGCCCACTTCCTGGCATAGGAATTAGGAGCCCTGATGAAAATGAGCATTTTCATTTCCCAAAAGCTCGACTGTGGAATTTGAGCCCTGAGCCACCGAGCCTGCCTCCAGGTCGACCTGGCCTTTATGGACACAGCAACTGCAGTCAGATCATCCTGGTCCTGCCACGCCCACGTTGCTGGGGGCTCACCGCACCTGGCAAACCTCAGCTTGGAGAATCGCTTCTTCCCCACGGGGGCTGCTGTGAAGATTTCAGATGGTATAGGCACAGGTCTGAGCAGAATGCCTGGCACAGGGGACTCTCCCAAATGTGGTAGAGATGGGGGTGGCCGATTCCTCAGACAGAAAGGACAGATCCGGCTAAATAATAATGTAAATCTTTCATAGCTCAAAACCACTTTACTTCAGAGGAAAAGACAAAGTAGAAAAAAATGACTCAACAAGGCACTGGAACAGGTCAACCCAGATGGGAATGTGCTGGCGAATAAATACTAATAGGAGAGAACACCACTGGCAGAGAAAGCAAAAGAGGAAGGGCTCACTGCCACTCTCCAAACAGCCCAGCTGGGGGCTTCCCCCCAAACTTACTGATCTCCCTGCAGCTTCTTCCTTTCCTTCCTCCTAAGAGGAGTGTGTGTCTGTGCTCAGGCCACTCAGTCGTGTCCAACTCCATGACCCTCTGTCCGTGGGACTCCCCAGGCAAGAATACTGGAGTGGGTGGCCATTTCCCCCTCCAGGGGATCTTCCCAACCCAGGGATTGAACTTGAGTCTCCTGGGGCTCATGCATTGGCAGGTGGATTCTTTACCACTGAGCCACTTGCAGAGCCTCTCCTAAGAGAAGAAGGCCTTTCAGAAAAGTAAGTAGGGATGCTCACTCATCACTTCCATTTCCCTTCTGAGAGCCAGATGCCTGCAAGGGTGACCCTCCTCTGCTCCCCTAAGCTGAGACTCATGAGGAAGTACACACATCAGGGAGGGTCTGTCCTTGCCGACTGTCCAACCTGCACCACTCCAGATGCAGAGAAAGGATACAAAGAGAAGATTCAGAGAAAGGATGATGCTGAATTCTTACTTTAGTTCATAGGCATTTTGGCTCTCACATGAAGCTGCATCCTCTGTCTTGATCTTTATTAGGAACAGAGGTGATGTTTCAGCCCCTCCGTCCCTCTTTGGTCTGACTTCTGAAATTCTTGGACCAAAGGCAGGGGAAAGAACTGTCATTCTTTGGTCCCCTTCAGAGATTTCAGCCATCCCCGTGGTGAAGATGCTAACTTGACTGATAATCAGACAAATGCATGTTGAAACAGAAGTGAAAGGCCACGGCCACGCGGCCGCTTGATCCAGGGTGAGCAGGAGAAGTGAGGAAGGTCACGCCTGCAGAAGTAAGGGTTCAGCTGGGCAGGACTGTCGGGAGCCTTCAAGCTGCTGGGACCCTCCAATTGGTGCTTTCACTTTGGGGATTCTACCCCAAGGACAGAAATTCACTGACAAGCTATTATCTATAGCATTGTCCCCAAAAGTAAACTTCAAAGCAATCAGAATATCCAGCAAGGGAGATTTGTTGTTCAGTTGCCAAGTTGAGACTCCATAGACTGCAGCACACCAGGCTTCCCTGCCCCTCACCATCTTCCAGAATTTGCCCAAGTTCATATTCATTGCATCGGTGGCACTGTCCAGCCATCACATCCTCTGTTGCCCTCTTCTCCTTCTGCCTTCAGTCTTTTCCAGCATCAGGGTTGATTTTTTTTTTTCCAGTGAGTCAGTTGTTCACATCGGGGGCCAAAGTATTGGAGCTTCAACTTCAGTATCAGTCTATATCCAAAGAATATTCAGGGTTGCTTTCCTTTAGGATTGACTGATTTGATCTCCTTGCAGTCCAAGAGACACTCAAGAGTCTTCTCCAGCACCACAGTACAATATAAATCATGGACCAGTCACAGAATGGAATGTGATAAACCCATAAAATGTTTTCTAACACACCTGCAGTGTAATGCTAAGCAACAAAATAAATTACAAGATTATTTGTAAAGTGTCAATCTAATTATATACTTAAGATTTGGAAGGAAATAATGCAAGCTATCAGGCTTCCCTGGTGGCTCAGAAGGTAAAGAATCTGCCTGCAATGCGAGAGACCCCGGTTTAATCCCTGGGTTGTGAAGAGCCCCTGGAGAAGGGAATGGCAACCCACATTAGCATTCTTGCCTGCAGAATCCCATGGACAGAAGAGCCTGGTGGGCTACAGTCCGTGGGGTGGCAAAGAGTCAGACACGACTGAGCGACTAAGCACACACACAGCATAAACCAAAATGGGCTTCATATCGTGGGGGCTGGATTGCAGGTGATATCTATTTTTGTCTCTGTGTTTTTCTACATTCTCTATAAATATACTCTTTTAATAAAAAAGAAAAGTCATGAGCCGGTCTAAAATGAGTCTGGTATGGAATGTAGGATAATAAAGGGCTGAAGAAACATGGAAGATAGAACAGCTGGCCAGGGTTGGTAGCCAGGGAGAAAGACGTGTGAACACAAAAAGAGGCAAGTTTTCCAAAAAGGAACTGGCTCGGAAAAAACACACAGAGATGCCCACTGAGCAGCTGTACCGGAGGACTTGATCTCTGGCACCTTTGGGGACAGAACAGTGCCCAGAGGTTCAGACACTAGTGCCCTGTCACCGTGGTCAAGGCCGGCAGGTTAGAATGTCTCTTTCACTTTCACCCCACTTCTCTCCCATTTGGCCTGAGTCGGGTGCCCACCCTGGCCTGCTTCTTTCATCCTTCTGGGAGCCGAAGAATTGAAGCTTTTGAACTGTGGTGTTGGAGAAGACTCTTGAGAGTCCCTTGGACTGCAAGGAGATCCAACCAGCCCATCCTAAAGGAAATCAGTCCTGAATATTCATTGAAAGGGCTGATGCTGAAGCTGAAACTCCAATACTTTGACTACCTGATGCAAAGAGTTGACTCATTGGAAAAGACCCTGATGCTAAGAAAGAGTGAAGGCGGGAGGAGAAGGGGACGACAGAGGAAGTTACAGTTGGATGGAATCACTCGATGGACATGAGTTTGAGTAAGCTCTGGGAGCTGGTGATGGACAGGGAGGCCTGGCGTGCTGCAGTCCATGGAAAGAGTTGGACACCACTGAACTGAGCTGAACTGAACTGAGCCCCAGAACGGAAGTTTCCAATCTGGCCAGAAGGGAGCGCTGTGGTGCAGACCGGGCACCTGGAACCAGACTTCTGTGCAAATTCTTTGTCTGTGGTTGCCTGTAACTTGCGAAATACACTTGTAGCATGGGGGGACCATGAGCCCCGCGTCTCAGGGATTAAGTAAAACAGGTATCCACAAATGTCTGAAACCTGAAAAAGGTCCTGGAATCTGAGGGCCACTAATCCTTTGGAGCTTACTTTCTACATTTAAACGCCTCGCAGCGGCTCTGACTCCCCAGGCTTGCACCACCGGCAGAGGCGTTGCCATCCGCCCGCGAGTGTGCACCGCGACTTCTGCCCTGTGCTCCTTCTGGACGCTGGGCCTGTTAGTGCAAAGGGCTGCTGGACGTCGCTCCTGACTTGGTTTGACCCCCGGGCTGGGACCCTGGATCCTCAGCCCAGTGTGCATGGGGTCAGGGGTTAGCATCTTGGACCCATCACAGCTCCCCTCAAGACTAAATGCCCAAGGAGCTCTCTCTCCGGGAAGGGCCTTTCTGTCAGCTGCTGCATCCACTTGCCTTCATTCTCACTGCAGACCCAGCCAAGTGACGGGGCCTCGTGTCGCTCCCGATCTTCACCCTGACTCTGGCTCACAGCCTCTCTGTACAGTTGTGTGGTCTGTGCACCGCACACGCCTAGGCGGTGCTGCTTATACTATAGTCTGTGAACAAGCCTAGGCCTGAACATTTACGAACAGCAGGCCTGCCCTGTTGTAGTGATCAAGCTGTGATTCAGGCCTGCTGGCCCTGGCTGGTTCACAAAGGTTCCTGCCTGTTCTAGCTGCAAGAGGGGCAGGCCTCAGAATCTCTCTGAACCTCAGTTTCCTCAGTTGTAAAGAGAGGAGCTGGACTGGCTGATGTCCAGTCTCAATCAGCTAGACATGCCAAACTGTACTACTTAGCTGTTCCTGGTAGCTCAGCTGGTAAAAAATCCGCCTGTGATGCAGGAGACCCTGGTTCAACTCCTGGGTCAGGAAGATCCGCTGGAGAAGGGGTAGGCTACCCTCCAGTATTCTTGGGCTTCCCTGGTGGCTCAGCTGGTAAAGAATCTGTCTGCAACACAGGAGACCTGGGTTGGGAAGATCCTCTGGAGGAAGCCATGGCAACCCACTCCGGTATTCTTGCCTGGAGAATCCCTATGGACAGAGGAACCTGGTGGGCTACAGTCCATGGGGTTGCAAAGAGACACAACTGAGCGACTAAGCACAGCATAGCACAGTACCCCAGTATGTATGGATTCTGGGCAGTGTCCGTGATGTTACCAGACACGTGTCTGTGCTCAGGCTTGGGATCCAACATCCTGGTTCTGTCCTTGTCCATATGCAATCTTTTCTTTTTTTTTCTTCACTTTTTGAATGCACCCCAAGGCACATGGGATCTTAGTTCCCTGACCAGGGATTGAACCCACGCCCCATCCCTCTGCCATGCATTGGAAGCTTGGAGTCTTAACTGCTGGACCACCAGCAAAGTCCCCAAATGCAGTCTCCAATGCTGTTGCTCTCGGTCCTGCTCCAGCACTGCCCTTCCCACTCACAGGAAGAGGGAGGCTTTGTGGATGGCTGGGGAGGTTCGAGAATGCCCAACCAGACTGAATCAGAAAACCCATGAAGAGGATTAGTGGGCTTTACAGCTGGAAATCTGGGTTAGGGCCGCAGAGTGGCTGTTTGCTCTTGTCAAGGTACTTTCTGGGCTCCTAGGTCAGAAGGTGGAGCTCTTTGGGGCAGGTGGCCTCTTGGTGCCCTGCAGTCACACATGGGACCTGCCTCGCCAACCCCACCAAGATGCTGACTATCTAAGGTCAACTGTGAAGCCAGGCACACCGCCATCTAGCAGACACTAAGCCCCAGACAGTTTAGGAGGAAGTGGAGTCAGCACAGACACTCTCAAAGTCATGAGACTCTGGCTGGGACCCCAAACCCAGCTGCTCCCAGTTAGGAGCCCCTGGGCTCCTAGGTGCCCATAGTTGCTTTGTGGGGCCCTTTAGGTGGGGCCACCCTTCAATGCCTTGCACATAGAGCTGGAGGGTGGCTTGCAGAGCTGGGTGGGCGAGCATAATCAGGGCAGGGAAGTCCATGTGCACCATATTTCATATTTTCCAGAGCTGCTCTGGAGTCCCAGGGACACTAAACAAGAGAGTAATATTTTAGAGATAGTTCTGGCTGACCACAGAGTTGGACAAGGGCCAAATGGGCACTCAGGGAGCACAGTCTGGGAGGCTGTGCAGTGGTTGCAAAGATGGGTGGGTGACTAATAGAGACAAAAGACAGGTCACGGGCAACAAGAAACAATCCAGCCAGCCAGCATGTGCAGAGTGCCTCCCTTGGATCAAATGCCTGGGGATGGAAAAAGGCTGGGGCTACAAGAGCCTTGAGACCAGAGACATCCTGAGAGTCAAGAAGAGGAGAGTGAGGGGAGGACAAGCCTGGGTGGGGCTTCTCTCTGTCCCCCAGCTCTCTGCCGTCTCCCACCCCTCAGCTCACCACACACACACACTCAGCCTCTGCAGGTGTTGAGTGCAATCAGGGGACCACGTTGATTGAACCAGAGCCCTCTTCACGCGGTCTGGACGGCACCATCTCGAGATAAGCAACGCGGTACCATGCCAGTGCATAGAGCACTCAGAAATGATTCATTTTTGCTCCTTTGAAATGGTGGCAAGCCTTCTACAGAACAAACCACATCCGGAGTGGAAGTGAAAAAGCTCAGAAGAGCGGCGAGGATAACCGCGGTGACACTCTCACAGTTTGGGGGCTGTAAAGGAGAGGCGTGCTTACTCTGGAATTGCCATCGAAAACAGGAAAGCTGCAAATGCAACAGCCAGACAACACTCTTCTCTTCTGGGCTCATAGACAGAGAAAGTGCAGATAACTCACATTTTCCAGAGGCTGTACGCAAATCTAAGGTTTTCTTTTGGCATTACTGTGGAAAAGATCCTCAGAGAGGAAGATGAGCCTTGCAAGGATGAGTTTTTTTTTTTTAATTTTAAAATAAAATATTCTCTTGCAGTTGTAAGAAAGAGTACAGAGCAGACTTTTGGACTCTGTGGGAGAGGGAGAGGGTGGAAAGATTTGGGAGAATGACATTGAAACATGTATAATATATATGAAATTAATCGCCAGTCCAGGCTCGATGCAGGATACAGGATGCTTGGGGCTGGTGCACTGGGATGACCCAGAGGGATGGTACAGGGAGGAAGGAGGGAAGGGGGTTCAGGATGGTGAACAGGTGTATACCTGTGGCAGATTCATGTTGACGTATGGCAAAACCAATACAATATTGTAAAATAATTAGCCTCCAATTAAAATAAATAAATTTAAATTAAAAAAAGAAAATGAAAAAAAAAAGAACAGAGAGATCCCCCTAAACTCTTCCCCCATTCCTCCCCATGGATACATTTTGCATAACTGTAGCCGAATATCACAACTAGGAAACTGGCGCTGGCACCAGTGATTCTGTTCTGGGGAACTCTCAGAGTGATATCTTGTACTTTTCAAAATGTAAAAATGTGAATTTTCTGTATTAAAAAAACCTAAAATTAAATTATAAGACAAAGAGGCAAGGAGAAAATGTTTTTCTGTTAATCCTAGCAAAGGGCTTACATCCACAGAATGGGTCTGTTCCCTTTTAGAAGAAAAACAGTTAAGTGGCCCTTGAAAAAATTTTGATGGTCTGTAGAATTATAACTAAAATTACTATAATACAATAATATTTCAGGAAGCCTATAAGGCAACATTGGATGAATTTGCTTCTTGACATGATTGTTTGGAGGAATTATTGTTTGATTTCAACCTTTCCTAAAGTTCTCTACCATTATTTCTTACATCCGGGAATTCACCAGTTCTCTCTAGTATTATATTCTAAATATCTTGTGTCTTTTTACTGATTCACTTATACATTCAACAAACATTTATTGATTGTCTGCTATTGGCCAATTATTTTTCTAAGGGGAGGAAACCAGGAGTAATCACAAAAGTCCTTTGAGGAGCTGTCATTCCAAACAGCCCCCTCTCCCACCTCCACAACATTTCAACTTAACTATGACTGTTCTTGTTTAGGATTCCATCATCTTCCAGAAGGAAAGTTCTAGAAACTCCTGAATCCATCACCCTTTGTACAGTATCTCCCCTGCCCCTTGTTTATTCTCTGCACTGCTGATCTTTCCCACAGACACACCTGATTATGTGACTTTCATGTACGAAATCTATCCAGTGGCCCCATCATTCCTGTCTCCCTCTATATAGCACAAGCTCAAGATGTTCTTTATGGTCCAGCCTCTCTCTTCCCGATAATATTCGTCATTCATCCTTTATCATCCTGCCCACACTTCCAGCTTCAGTCGGGTCCAACTCTGTGCGACCCTATGGACTGTACTCTGCCAGGTTCCTCTGTCTTGGGATTCTCCAGGCAAGGATACTGGAGTTACTGGAGTGGGTTGCCATGCCCTCCTCCAGGGGATCTCCCTGACCCAAGGATCGAACCCGAATCTCCTGTGTCTCCTGCACTGCAGGAAGATTCTTTACTGCTGAGTCGCTGGGGAAGCCTGATTTATATATTCATATATATATATATATATACACACATATACATACACGCACAGTTCAAACCTTTGTGTTTTTTCCACTTAAAGTATATTAGAATGTTTTCAGCTTTTGACACAAACTGCTAAACTGATTTTCTAAAAGACTGTAAACATTTATTCTCCCATCAGTAGACATGAAAATGCACAGCTTACCTAACACACCCTCACAAATGCTAGTGAAAGCAAAAATTGGCCCTTTTCTTCAACTTTGCTTTTCTTCATTCTTAGCAAGATTGACTATATTGTCATTTGTTTATAAAGTTCTTCCATTTCATCTTTCTTGAATTTTTAAGCTTTTTCTTTGCCTGTTTCATTAATAGAATATTTCAGTTTTTCTCACTGATGCTTTGGAACTACCTATGACATTTAAATTCTTTCTCAGTCTTCTTTATCAAAAAAATTTTTTCAGCCTATAATTTGACTTTCATGTTTTTTGTGATATTTGACATAAAATTTTTATGTGAATGATAATATACCATCTCTCTCTCACTGCCTTCCATTGGCTTTAAACTTAGAAGTCCTTTCTCCATACAGAAGCCAAGGAGTTTTTTCCTCTCTCTTTTTTCTTTTTCTTTTTTTAAATGATTGAGCTCTGATCAATCTACCGTCTATTCTGGTGTGTGGTAAAGTTAGAAGCGGGTATTTTCCTCAAATATCTTGTCCATTACTGGGTCATCCTTGATTGAGAAATCTTTCATTTTCTGTTAATGAGTGATGCCTCATTTAACGTATGTTGAGTGCAGGTCTGGTTCTGGCTGATCTCTGGTCATTGACATGCAGCTGCTTCTTGTGCCCGCGATGCTCAGAAGCACTTGGTGAAGACTGATGCACGGTACAAACCTGGGGAAGCCAGTCCTCCCTCGCTTCTCTTTGTGGGGACAATTTTCTTCAATGTTTCTACTTTCTCTGTCAGTTTCATTTGGGAAGGCTATTCACTTTCAAATAGAGCATTTTCTGTTCTGACACAGAGCTGCTATGTGTCAGATGTATATGTCAAAAATAATGATGTTTTTAGATTTAGTTTTAACTATGTTTTAAAAACAAAGTTATTCTTCAGCTTAATTTTTTCTTTTAGTTATTTGCCCCCTCATATTTATTAGGAAGGATGTCTTTAGCTCTTCTATTTGAGGGTGCTATTATAAACAGGATTTAAAACATTTTCTTTTTAACTGGTTCCCCCCCCTCAAGCATGCTAAGTCACGTCTGAGTCTTGAGACTCCATGGACTGTAGCCCACCAAGCTCATCTGTCCATGGGATTTCCCAGGCAGGAACACTGGAGTGGGTTGCCGTTTCCTCCTCCATTTGACTGGTTGCTGCTGCTGCTGCTGCTAAGTCGCTTCAGTCGTCTCTGACTCTGTGCGACCCCATAGACGGCAGCCCACCAGGCTCCGCCATCCCTGGGTTTCTCCAGGCAAGAACACTGGAGTGGGTTGCCATTTCCTTCTCCAATGCATGAAACTGAAAAGTGAAAGTGAGGTCGCTCACTTACATATCTCTAAATAAAGAAGTGACTCACTTTGGTGGACTTACAGCAAGTTTGGTCATTTCATCGACTCCCTCACTTGTTTCTTCTACTATCAGGGGGCTCTCTTGAGATTCTAGGTGTACTGCCGGAAGGAACCAAGACGGCAGAGCTGGTGTTCTCCCCAGTGCTGGGCACACAGCATTCCGTCTACATGAAGTTCAAATGCGAGCAGAGCCAGTGTGTGACGGAGCTCAGAATGGAGACTGACTCTGCACAGAAGGGAGGGGCTGGCGGGGAGGAGGTATCGGGGGTCTCTGCACTTCCGGTGTCATTCGAGGCGGTTGTCACATGGGGGTGTTCAGTGTGTAAAAGTTCATTGAATTGTCCACTTATGGTCTGTGGACTTTTGTATTTGGATGCGCATACTGGGGTAAATCGTGATCCTCCAAAAGATTTATCTGAGTCCTAACCCCAGGTAGCTATGAATGTGACCTTTATTTGAAAAATGGGTCTTTGCTGATTTACTTAAGTTAAAGATCTTGAGGTGAGATCTTTCTGGATCAGTTGTTTAGTTGCTAAGCCATATCTGACTCTTTATGACCCATAGACTGCAGAGCACCAGGCTTCCCTGCCCTCCACTATCTCCCAGAGGAGATAGTGATTTGCTCAAATTCATATCCATTGAGTCAGTGATGCCATCCAACCATCTTACCTTCTGTCGTCTCCTCCTTCTCCTGCCCTCAGTCTTTCCCAGCTTCAGAGTCTTTTCCAGTGAGTCAGCTCTTTGCATGAGGTGGCCAAAGGATTGGAGGGTTGATTTCTTTTAGGATTGACTGGTTTGATCTCCTTGTTGACCAAGGGACTCTCAAGAGTCTTCTCCAGCACCACAGTTTGAAAGCATCAATTTGTCAGTGTTCAGCTTTCTTTATAGTCCAACTCTCACATCCATACATGACTACTGGAAAAACCATAGCCTTAACTAGATGGACCTTTGTTGGCAAAGTAATGTCTCTGCTTTTTAATATGCTGTCTAGGTTGGTCATAGCTTTTCTTCCAAGGAGCAAGGGTTTCTTAATTTCATGGCTGCACTCACCATCTGCAGTGATTTTGAAGCCCAAGAAAAAAAAATCTGTCACCATTTCCACTTTTCCCCCACTTATTTGCATGAAGTGATGGGACCAGATGCCATAATCTTAGTTTTCTGAATGTTGAGTTATTAAGTGTGGGCTCTAAATCCAGTAACAAGTGTCCCTATAAAAACAGGGAAAATGCAGACTCAGAAGAGAGGGTAATGTGATGATATAGAAGCTGGAGTGATGTGTCCACAAGCCAGGGAATCCCAGGAATGGCAACAGCGGAGCTGGACAGAGGCAGAGCTGTGGCAGGGAGCAATACGGGCCACCCCGAAATGCGTCTCTTTGGCATGGGGATTATTTTAGGCTGATTATTTTTAAGAACTGGATGACTCAGGAAGGCTTACTTTTTACCTTTCCCTTGGCTGCCTAAAGAACTTAGACAAAGAATCTTTGTGCAGAAGAGAGCTATCACCAGCGATGCTTGCCAAGAATACGGGCCAGGTGAGGTGGGGACACTGGCAGGGCCTGGAGACCAGAGTCCACCTGTATCCATTGTCCTGCAGGCCCAGCAAACAGTTGTTTACCAGACATTTGCTTTTCTGTCTCTGCGAGAATCATTTTTTTCCGCTTTGAAACCCCATCTACTTCCCCAACCTCCTCTCTTGTCCTTAGCTGAAGATAGTGTTTAAGGGAAGGACTTCAGCCATTTTAGCGAGTTACTCAGTTTTCCGGGGTCTCTCCCATGGGGATATTATTAAATTTTTGTTTGCTTTCTCTTGTCAATCTGTCTCATGTCAATTTAATTCTTAAACCAGTTAGAAGAACCGAGCAGAGGAAAGTGTCTTCCTCCATAGCAGAAGGGTCTTCCCCCAGAGCAGTGGTCCTCAAGCTTTTTGACATCAGGGTCTGGCTTTGTGGAAGACAACTCTTCCATGGTCTGGGCAGGAGTGGGTGAGGGGTTGGGGATGATCCAAGGGCATCAGATTTGTTGTGCACTTTATTTCTACATTAAATCAGCTCCAGCTCAGATCATCAGGCACTGGATCCTGGAGGCTGGGGAACCCTGCCCCAGAGCTTTTGGAGGGAGCACAGCTCTGCCAAAGCCTTTGTTTCAGGCCTCCAGAACTGTGAGAGCACACACATCTGCTTGGAGCAAATAATAACATTCCTAGGAAACTAACACCATGCCATATTTCAATACAAATTTTACTTAAACAAACACAGACAGACAAAAAGTCAGCTGAAACTCATGTTGGCAGGAGTGTGTGATCTTCTCATGGTGACTGAGAGCTCTTTCGGAAAGCCATGAAGCTGCTGATCTAAATCATTAAACACGTACTTTTGTTTTACCCCATTCACAGAACTATTACCTAAGGAGTAATTACAGGTGTCCACAACAGTGTTCACTCCAACACAGATTATTCCCAGGCCTTAAGGATAACCATCTAACACCATTTTTCACTTGTCAACAAAACAAAATTATAAAAGTCATTGTTGGTGAAGACATGGTGCACGCATACTCAGCTGTGTCTGACTATTTGTGACCTCATGGGCTGTAGCACACCAGGCTCCTTTGTCCCTAGGATTCTCCAGGCAAGAATACTGGAGCGGGTTGCCATTTCTTACTCCAAAGGATCTTCTTGACCTAGGGATTGAACCTGAGTTCAATTGGCAGGTGGATTTTTTGCCAATGAGCCACCTGGGAAGCCCAAAGATATAATAGTTAAAGCAATTTCTCTCCCCTGTAGGAGAGCAAGTATCAGTGCAGCTGTGGCAGGCTGCTTCAGTGAGATATTAATGTGTGTTCTTTCCTTCTGAATTTTCCCTTTCTCCTTCAAAGAAAGTAGCCAGGCTATATGAGTGTCGTGCTGCTGCTGCTGCTAAGTCACTCCAGTCGTGTCCGACAGTCGTGTGCAACCCCGTAGACGGCAGCTCCGCTGTCCCTGGGATTCTCCAGGCAAGAACACTGGAGTGAGTTGCCATTTCCTTCCCCAATGCACGAAAGTGAAAAGTGAAAGCAAGGTTGCTCACATGTGTCCAACTCTTCACGACCCCATGGACTGCAGCCTACCAGGCTCCTCCATCCATGGGATTTTCCAGGCAAGAGTATTGGAGTGGCTTATGAGTGTCCTACTGCTATGTAATAAATACCACCAACTTAGTGACTTGAGACAAAATCTATTTATAGCTTACAGTTCTGGATTTCTGGTTCAGAAATCCAGGCAGGGCTCAACTCATTTCTGTGCTCAAGGTTTCACAAGATTTAAATCACAGTGGTCAGCAGCCTACTTTCATTGCTGGTGGTTCTAGGGACAAATCTACTTGCAAGCTCACTCTGATTGGTGGCAGAGTTCAGTTTCTTGGGACTGAAGTTCCTGTTTCTTGAGGACCATCAGCTACAGGTCATTCTCCACCCATGGAGACCCTTACTTTCCTTGTCTTATGGACCCTCCATCACCAAAGCCAGCATTTGGCCCCTTTCCAATCCAGCCCATTTCACACTGTCTCCAAGAAGACCCCAGCCCTTTGTGAGGACTTGTCTTATTGGGTCAGACCCAATTGCTGAAAAAAAATACACTAATTTAATAAAAGAAATATGTGGAATAAGTAAAGCACGCAGTTTGGGCATGATTTTTACACTGTGTTTTTGTGGCAGAGGAGAGCAGACACAGCAGTCTCCCTGTAAGTGAGGAGACAACCTGGCCCCCAAACTCTTGACCTAAATGAAAAGCTCGCAAAGATGGTGGCAGGGGGACATTTAGTAATGTGAGGATATGGAATTGCTGTCTGGTTGCCGTTTCTTCATCCTGCTGCCTGTCTCCTGAAAGGTAATCCCATCCGTGTCAGTTTCTCCCCCTCCTCCATACACACACGTGCACACACTCTTGCCCAGACAGGACATCGAGGACCGACGAGAGTCCAAAGGTTTCAGCTCCTTCTGCAAATCCCGAGGCCATGAGCAACAGCCCGAGGCCTAGCATGCGTCAGCAGAGGTTAAACTCTTAGATCAGAAAGACGTAGGGACTTTGGGGAAAGGGGAAGTCTGGGGACTGAGGCCTCGAATGGGGAGCCCAGACGGGAAGTTATTTAGGAAAGGAGCTCAGAGCTAAACCCACACCTGCTCTCACTTCCTCATGAGGAAAAGAACCACACTGAGCACGCGGCCCTGGAGCCAGGGCTGTGGCTCCAGCAAATGTCACAGCAAGAAAATGAAGACATGTTTCACTTTGGAATCTAGCATTTCCCTCCTGGAGTGCCTTGCTCTGATGTTTACTTCTGACGTGAGCCTTTTGAACAGTGAATTTCTTTATGGTTCTGGTTTTGCTTCTGCCCACACCCAGCATGCCATGCCCCCACCCCCAGGACACGTCCACCTCTACAGGGGCACACAGAGATATACACCTTATTACACGCACACACAAAGTCAGATACACACACAAACACATAGACACTCTCATATACATACCTACTCACAGGCACACATATTCATATAAAGCTAAGCATGCTTAGTCGCTCCGTCATGTCTGACTATTTGCGACCCTATGGACTGTAGTCCACAAAGTTCCTCTGTCCATGGGATTCTCCAAGCAATAATACTGGAGTGGGTTGTCATTTCCTTATTCAAGGTATCTCCCTGACCCAGGGATCGAATCTATATCTCCCAGATTTCTGCATTGGCAGGTGGATTCTTTACCACTGAGCCATCTGGGAATCTCTTAAAGGTAAGCACATACTCTCAAACACAGACACACACACATAAACACACACAGTGTTCAAATGTACACACAAGCACATGGCTTTTGGGCAGAAATTTTGCCTAGAGTCTGGAAAGCTTCTTTGGAGTGTTTGCTCCCTCAACAGACATCTACTGGGCACCTGTGTACAGTTAATCATCGTGTTGGACATCAGAAGGTAAGCTGCTGGAGTACAGAGGCCTGGCTCATGGACCCGGAACAGAGGGCAGATAAGGAGTCAGAAGGTTGCAGCTCAGAAGGTTGCAGATTGCTGCCATGGAGGTGAGCACAGGGGTGGAGGTCTACCCCAGCCTGTGATGGTGGCCTTCCTGGAAGAGGAGGCTGCATCTTTAAGCAGAGGAAACAGTGCAACCTGAAGCTGCAGCATTTCCTTCACCTGGCCTGCCTGGGCTGCGTGACTCACCCTTACATTCCTGCCTCCCGGCATCTTCAGAATCACGGGGTGCACCTCCCGCTCGCAAGGCTGCACAGGCAGATTGACAGAGCCACTGGCGTGGACCGTCATGGGGCCAGACATGTTTCGTTTGGGATTCTACATGCGCAGAGCCAGAAATGAAAATGGAGGACGACTGCTTAAAGGGACCAGAACGAGAATTTAAGGCTAGGAAGGCAAGGACTAGAGAGCACTGAGAAAGAGCGGGCATGCTGTGACACATAAAAGGAATCATCCCTTTGCTTGGGACAATTCAGCCAGTCTTTCCAACCTGCTGCTGTGAAATGTAAAATCAAGCAACCACAGCAAGCTTATTGCACAAATCCATTCTCCACCCTCCCCTCTCCTGACTCTAACTGCAGTGCTCGTAGACATGGGAGGATTTCTTGATGTATTAAGGTCTCCTTTACTTCACTGGCACCATGTACCACCAGGGCAGCCAACCATGGGCTCGTGGTGACTTGAAAACTTCCGGATCAGTGATTCTCAAGCTTGAACATGCATCCCAATCACCTGGAGGGCTTGTGAAGCCACAGGGCTGGACCCCATTGGCAGAGTTTCTAACTCAGTAGGTGTGGGGCAGAGCTCAAGTAATGGAGTGATGCTGATGCCCTGGGGACCCCACTTTAAGAACTGTTATAGCAACTCCTAAGGGTTCAGGCGATCTACCTTCACAATCTCCTTGACACCCCACATAGTTAGAACAGGTGTTTAGATGTAGAGGAAGTCAAGACCAACAGAATCCCTAAAGGCATCCACTGGTATGTGATTCGCTCCTCTCTATGAGGTCACATCCATAGCCAGTAGTTTTGGGGAGTCTTTTATTAACCATTAGAGGAGTCGGGGGATAGGGAAAAGAATTCTAAATCAGACTCCAGAGACTGGTTTTAATCTGGGCTCTGCTGTTTGCTTGTTGGTTGGGGTGATTTGTTACACAGCAGTAGCTGACTAATACAAGTGGCTGCTATGTCAGATTTGGGAACTCTAAGATGAATTTAGAAAAATATCTAACTGCCAGGAATTTGCAATCTAGTAGAAGAGGCAGTTACAGTAGGTTGTGCTGAGTAACATGGAAGGAAGCAAAGAGGTATTGTAAGAACTCTAAGGCACAGGGACCTCAATCTACTTTGGAGGTTTTGGGGAGGAAACTTTCTTAAAAATAATTTGTGAGCCAAGAAGTGGGAGGGAAGGAAGAGGGACAGCCCTGAGTGTGCCCTACACTGAACACAAGCAGATGCTCACAGGCAGAATAGCAAAGGGCTGAGATCAAATTCAAGGATGGACTACATATGAATGAGTTGATTGCAGGGCTCCACGGCCACAGAATGCTGCCTTGGCTCCAATCCATCACCTTATAGATGGGGGACATCCCTGGTGGTCCAGTGGTCAAGACTTCACCTTCTAATGCAGGGGGTGCAGGTCCAATCCCTGGTCAGGGAGATACAATCCCACATGTCTCATGGCTAAAAACCAGGACATAAACAACAGTAGCAGTATTGTAACAAATTCAATAGACTTTTAAAACAGTAGAGTCCAGTTCAGTCGTGTCCGACTCTTTGCGACCCCATGAATTGCAGCATGCCAGGCCTCCCTGTCTATCACCAAGACCCGAAGTTCACTCAGACTCACGTCCATCGAGTCCGTGATGCCATCCAGCCATCTCATCCTCGGTCGTCCCCTTCTCCTCCTGCCCCCAATCCTTACCAGCATCAGAGTCTTTTCCAGTGAGTCAACTCTTCTCATGAAGTGGCCAAAGTACTGGAGTTGCAGCTTTAGCATCATTCCCTCCAAAGAAATCCCAGGGTTGATCTCCTTCAGAATGGACTGGTTGGATCTTCTTGAAGTCCAGGGGACTCTGAAGAGTCTTCTCCAACACCACAGTTCAAAAGCATCAATTCTTCAGCGCTCAGCCTTCTTCACAGTCCAACTCTC
>SJYF01000057.1:5738341-5779112 GCA_006410515.1 Procapra przewalskii | reverse complement strand
CACTTACTCAAGGTTTTCATTTTGATTCTTGAGGACACACACCAGCGATTTTCTTTTCTACCTGGTATGCTTTCTGGAGAAGCAATTATTTTGTGAGCGGCATGTATGGATTTTTTTACGTTGAGTGTTTCATTTTGTGCACTAGCTGCCTGCAGGGTGTTGGACAGCCATCTCTCTTCCTGTTACACTCACAGCAGCATTTGTGGGCTTCCCCACGTCTCACTTGTCTGTGGGCTGTGGGTTGTAAGAGCTGGAGGAGACACTTGGAGCTGTGTGGTCCAGCATTTCCCAGAACCAGCCCAGGAGATCCTAATTTTGAAAGATGATCTTTGCCAAAGGGGTCTAGAGGTCAAACTCACAGATCTGCAATGAACAAAGAGAAGTCTTGCCATAAAAACAAAATCATATTCTACTTATTTTAACCCAGAGTCTTCTGAACATTTTATCCTATAGCCCTTTCCTTGCCTGATAACAGTATCAGGTCTGCAAAACACTTTGAAAGCACTCTGACCCCTCCCCACTTCTCACAGAAGAGTCTCACCCCTTCCCTGGTGAGTAATGGGCTGCACAATATCTCAAGCCTCAAGTTGACTACTTGAAGTTGTTTATAACTGTGAATCCGTTTAGCTTTATGGTGCCATCTCTGTGTAACTATGACCTCATAGACCTCATAATATCTATAGAGATGTATCTCTTTCCTTAGTGGGATTTCAGCCCACCTCAGCTTTTGTTGTCTTCATTCCAGTTCCTCTCGTATCTTTGAACTCACGTTGCCTGTGGACACGTGTGCTGTGCGCACCTTACTTGACTCCTTAGGCCAGGTGGGGGGCCCCGTCAGAGGCCATTCTGTAAGGCTGTTTGCATCTGGGGGCGGGTTAAACACTGCCCAGGGACCCTGAACAACTTACTATGTGGACTGATTCCATTTCCTCCTTCCCAATATTCCAGGCCTCCACCCAGCCGGTCAATCTGCCAAAGTGCTTGGAGCTATTTTTCCAGGAAGGATGAAAAGCTTCTGCTCCCCTTTTATCCTCCCTGGTGCAATCTTCCCTGGTACAGTCTCCAGAGACCTCAGGGGGTGAGGAATCCAGAGCAAAGTAATCATCGCACATGATGAAGTTACCAGCTGTCTGTGAACTGCAGTGTTGTGTTAAGTGAGCCTTCTCAAGGCACCTTGCCTCAGCCTTCCAGGGGCCTGGGTGAAATGCATACTCCTGCAGGTGCACGGAATGAGCAGTTCCCCTTGGGATGGGCCTTGGGAGTCAACTGTGTTTTAAATTAAAAAAAAAACATATATATATATATATATATATTTGACTGTGCCAGGTCTTGGCTGTGGCACAGTCCTAGTTCCCTGACCAAGAACTGAACCCAGGCCCCTGCACCGGGAGTCTGGAGTCTTGACCACTGAACTGCCAGAAAAGCCCTGTGAATCAACTTTTTAAAGAAACCCATCCAGGTGATTGCTTTATCTGAGAGTGTGTGAGATGATTTATTCCCAGAGGTACAAGCCATCTTTTTCTTTACCAAGGTGTTGAATTCAAGTGTCAGTTAATATCTCTTACGGTAATAAATACAATACCAATTATTTTTTTATCTCATCTCTCTTCACTGTTTCTCAAAAAAGCATCGTTGTCCACTCACCAATTTATCCTCCCTTGAATTGTTTAGGACTCTGCTAACCTCATCTTCTGTTTCCAAGAAAGATACTCCAGCTTTGAAGCAATTGGAGCAAATAAAACAGAGAAACAATAAAGAGCCCCTTGGAGCTATTTAAAATAAACCATAAAAAAGGGACAATTCCTTTACCCTTAATGTCTCCCCTATCCCTGCAGAGAGCCCCAAACAGCAACCACAAAACAAAGAGACAGCAGGCTCTTCTCTCTGCCTCTGAGAAAGTAGAGGTCTAGTCTTGCCTCTCCCCGGCTGTGTTCACAGGGTGGACAGACCCCCAGGCTCTGCTGTGCTGATGCAGCTGGACGCTGGGCAATGCACTCATCAGTTATTCAAGAGGTCATATAAACAATAGAGTAAGTAGGCATAACATTAAGTTCAATGCTGGCTTCCTAAGGGAAAAAGGAGAAAGGATCATTTCATCCATTCCTAAGCTAGAAAAACAGAAATATCTCCCCAAAACAGACAGACCTTCTTTATGTTTAAACTTAATTGGTAAGATGGCTGGGAGAGGATTTTGGCTCCTGGTATCTTTCTAAAGGGTTTCCCTGGGGGCTCAGTGGTAAAGAACCCGCAGTCCAATGCAGGAGACAGCAGTTCAGTCCCTGGGTCAGGAAGACCCCCTGGAGAAGGAAATGGCAACCCACTCCAGTATTCTTGCCTGGGAAATCCCATGAACAAAGGAGCCTGGTGGGCTACAGTCCATGGGATCACAAGAGAGTTGGACGCGACTTAGCAACTAAATAATAACAACAGCAATCTTTCTAAAAGAGTATGAGCATTATCTCACTTACAAACACATAGAAAAAAGCATTTGTTGAAGACCCACTCTGTGTCCAATATTTCGACCACCTGATGCGAAAAGCTGACTCATTTGAAAAGACCCTGATGTTGGGAAAGATTGAAGGCAGGAGGAGAAGGGGACAACAGAGGATGAAATGGTTGGATGGCATCACCAACTCAATGGATATGAGTTTACATAAGGAAACTCGGAGTTGGTGATGGACAGGGAGACCTGGCATGCTGCAGTCCATGGTATCACAAGGAGTCGGAAATGACTGAGCGTGTGAACTAAACTGAACTGTGTCATATACATAGTATTTCTGCAACACTTACACGATGTTTACATTTCGTATCACTTATTATGGGACAAGCACGTCTTACTGTAAAATAGTTTATTTGTTTATCTCACTTAATTCTTACAACAAGCAGAGGAGAAACAAGTGTAAGAGAATATCCCTTAAAAAAAAAAAAAGAAAGAGAGTCACATGTAGAAAAACTTATGGTTATAGGGGAGAAAGCAGGGATGGGAGGGCAGGGATAAACTGGGAGACTGGGACTGACATATAAACACTACTACATATGAAACAGACAACTAATAAGGATTTACTTCATAGCACAGGGCACTCTACTCAGTCATCTGTAAAGACCTATATGGGAAAAGAATCTAAAAAGAGTGGATATGTGCATATGTAGAACTACAACATTGTAAATCAACTATACTCCCATAGAAAACTGTTTTGAGAGAAGAATACTCATCTTAAAGTTGAGAAAACTGAGGCTTACAGTGTTTTGAAGTCGCAGATTTATAAGCTCTGAACTGGAAATAAAAACCAAGCCTAAATCAAGACTCTATTTTTTAAATCCTGTTTATTATAAATGATTTCTTATAATTTTCCTAAGCAGGGCCTGTTTTCATAACCAAGGGAAGCAGGCTCCAGGAAACCCTGTCCTGGATGTCCCCAACAGAGCTGGGGCTTCTGTCTATCCATCAGAACAGCTCCCACTCAGGCAAGGCCCCCAGAGAAGAGCCCAGGAACTCAGTTCCAGGGAGACAAGGAGCTCCCGGCCCGGGTGGCCTCTATCTGCCTGGGGCTTTGAAAATGAAGTTGGATTGACTCTTCTATAAATTTCACCTCTGCTTAATATTTTTCCATTGGGAGGACCCCCACTAACAATCACTTTCAAATTTAAGGGTCACCACGTGCCGCCAGACAGTGCTAATCCAGAAACCACCTAAGTCTATTTTCATGAGATCACAGAATGCCTCTGGGGAGACAGTAGCTTTGAGGAATTTGCTGTTACTCCGAACAGGCAGAGGGATGATAAACCTTAGCATCTGGACACAGGTAGCCTGCGCTGCAGTGAGAAAGGCATGACAGAGTTGACGTTTTGCTTAAGGATCCCTGGTCTGTGCTTATGGAAGGAAGTGCACATAGAAATGGACAGGTCTTGAAGAAGAGAGACTTTCTTCCTCCATCCCCTTCCACAAGCCTTCCCCCACAAACTCCCTCTTATTTCTGAGAAACTTTAAACAAAAATAATTGCTTTAATCTTTTTCTTTTAATTCTGAGCTCAGATCAAGTGGAGAAACCTTCATAAAGATCCATAGTAAAATCTTTTCATCATTGCTCAGAACTGATTAGTCTTTCATACACACACACACACACACACACACACACACTCACTCACTCCATCAGTAAGTCCTCAGTTACCCACTGTCACCTTTACACACAGGCAGGCACACACACACACACACACACACACACACACACACACACACACTCCTTATTGTTTTAAATTATCCTTTTGCTTCTCAGAACTATAGAGATCATACATTAGGGACACCAAGAGATCTTCTGATGCTCAAATTTGGCTGTTTTCATCATCGACAATTGCTTTAATCTTTATGCAAAGAATCATCTTCTCATCCTAGGGCATATTAGCAATCCCATCACTGTGTCCGTTTCTGCCCCCTGGGAACCCTCCTCTTTCGGATCTACCAGCCACAGTAGATGTCAAGCTGCCCAAGCCCCCGGGTTGCCTTTATCTGTCTGAGGGGGAGGTCTGCTTAACTGCTCTTCCCCCCTGCTGACCATTCTAAATCACACTGCCTTTCCAACCTGTGGGGCTGGAAACTTCAAAGGCCTGGGTCACCGCCCTACTTAGCATCTGTGAATGTCCAGCAACCCGGAAACTTAAAAGAGAATGTCATCAGCTCCCTTGAGAAATCACCATTAATTTTGTAGCTGATGGTCCTGCCTGCAAAGCCTGGGGCGGTGTGCTTGCGCGCGCGTGCGCGTGCGTGTGCGTGTGCGTGTGCGTGTGTGTGTGTGTGTGTGTGTGTGTGTGTGTGTGTGTTGGGGTGTTGAGGGGGGCGTGCATGTGTGCTGTTCTTCACTTCTGCTTAGGTTCTAGCAAACACTGGAAACAGCGCTGAGTTTGACAATCTGGAAAGGCTGCAGTGAATGTCGTATTTTGTCCTTGGAGTCAATCTATATATAGTTTAGGAAGGAATCTGGTCCCAAAGCGTGGGAGTGGGGAGCAACTCAGGAAAGACCACCACGGAAAAGAATCAGTGCGAACTCTCTCAGAATCCTAGGTGGAAATTGTATTTCTTTTATTGTCTAGGCAACACAGCAGAAATCTTCAGCAGGTTTAAATACGCAGTTTTGGGTGAAAAGTTTAGTGGACAAACCCTCAGGTTTTCTGCATGATGGAAACCTTTGTTTTAAGCTCTGTTTCAGTGTGGAAGGGGCTTTTCCTTTCATGAGAAGGATGCAGCCCCATCAGATATCCCATTCCCTAAGGAGGCTGAGATGAGAGCTCCATGCTTGCAGAGCAGAAACCTCTGAGCTGCACGCACTGCATGGAGGAGACCAGCTTCTCTAGCATGGCTGGTGAGGCTCTGCTCTTTGAAGTCTCTGTTGCTGGAAAGCTGACGTCTGGGCAACCGCAGGTCAGGATGGAGCACAGTGAGAAAGACCCGCCATCAGTGATAAGGCCTGGATCTTGAGAAGGTCCAGACCAATGCTGCCTGCCCAGCCCACACTGGGTGCAGCTGAGGAACACTGGTGTTTATCTTTCAAGTCTCTTGAGGCAAATTCTTGTCTCGGTGCGAAGATGATCCATCAAGGGGGAGAAGGGGCTTTGACTGCTTTAGGGCAATCTCAAGGACTTTAGCTCAAGAAGTGTGGCCGGAGGGCGGGACCAGGGAGAAACAGGCATGGGTCCTTCCAGCTCACCTCCCCATCCTGGAGGGGTCAGGGCCCCCATTGGTGAGGGGAGTGAGACTCACAGGGTATTCACAGAGTTCCCAGAGCTGAATCCAGGGAACATTCACACCAGAGTTTAGGATAGCCGCTCAGGCCTTTCTTAACTTCTCATGTTAACCCTCAATTATAGGTGCATTTTTTTCTTTCAGCTTTATTGAGATAATAATTGACTATACAGTACTGTATAAAGTATACAGCATAATGATTTTTTTAAAAGTTTTTATTGAAGTGTAGTTGATTTACAAAGCTGTGTTAGTTTCTATTGTACAGCAAAGTGAATCAGATTTTTAAGATTCTTTTAAAGATTCTTTTGGTTATTACAGAATACTGAATAGTGTTCCCTGTGCTATGCAGTAAGTTCTTATTAATTATCTATTTTATGTATAGTAGTGTTGCTGATAAAGGTCCATATAGTCAAAACTGTAGTTTTCCAGTAATCATGTACAGATATGAGAGCTGGACCATAAAGAAGGCTGATCACTGAAGAACTGATGCTTTTGAACTGTGTCTTCTCTCAAGAGAAGACTCTTGAGAGTCCCTTGAACTGCAAGGGGATAAAACCAGTCAGTCCCAAAGGAAATCAGTCCTGAATATTCTTTGGGAGAATTGATGCTGAAGCTGAAGCTCCAATCCTTTGGCCACCTGATGCAAAGAACTGACTCATTTGAAAAGACCCTGATGCTGGAAAAGATTGAAGGCAAAAAGAGAAGGGGGCAACAGAGGATGAGATGGTTGGATGGCATCACTGACTCAATGGACATGAGTTTGAGCAAATTCTGGGAGGTAGTGAAGGACAGGGAGTCCTCGAGTGCTGCAGTCCTTGGGGTCTCATAAAGCTGGACACTCCTGAGCAACTGAGCAATAACAATACAGTAGTAGATATATGTCGATCCCAATCTCCCAACTTATTCTTCCCCCTTTTTCCCTCCTGGTAACTGTAAGTTTATTTTCTACATTTGTGGCTCTGTTTGTAAATAAGTTCATTTGTACCATTTTTTAACTTACATGCATATTTTTACATACATTTTTAAACTTACATATGAAATAATTACCATAATAATTTCAGTGGAAATCCATCATCTGATATAACATTAAATAAATAGATTAGAAGGTATTTTTCCTGTGTGATGAGAACTGTCAGGATTCACTCTTTTAACTTTCCTATGTAACTTACAGCAGTGCTATTTCCTTATCAAGTTGTACAGTACTTTTGTAGTACTTGTTTATTTGATAACTAGAAGTTTGTACTCTTAGACTGCTTTCATCCATGTCCCCGCCGGGCAACCCCTGCTTCTGGTGACCACAAATCTCATCTCTTTTTCTGAGTTTGTTAGTTTGTTTTGAAGTATAATTGATTTACAACATTGTGTATGTGACATAGGGATTTGATATTTCAAAATGATCACCATGATAAGTCTACTTGTCCCGTGTCACCATATAAAAATATTACCTGATTATTGACTACATTCCCCACACTGGACCTTTTATACCTGTGACTCATTTCTTCTGTTACTGAGCGTTGGTGCCTCTTAATCTTTTGCCTCTATTTCTCCTCTCCCAGCACCCCCTTCACTCTGCAGCCTCCTCTCCGCTCTCTGTATCTATGATCCTTCCTGTTTGTTCATTTGCTTCATTTTTTAAGCTTCACATATAAGGGAAATCACACAGCATTTGTCTTTCCCTGACTTATTTCACTTAGCATAATGACCTCTAGCTCCATCCATGTTGTTGCACATGGCAAGATTCCATTCTTTTTTATAGCTGAGTAATACTCCACCATGTGTATGTATGTATGTATGTATATATATATACCACATCGTCTTTAACTATTCGGCTACTGGTGGGCACTTTGGTTGCTTCCATAGCCCAGTCATTGCAAATAATGCTGCAATGACACAGGAGTGCATGTATCTTCTCTAATTCATGCTCTTGTTTTCTTCAGATAAATACCCAGGACTGAAATTGCTATGTCATACAGTAGTTTTATTATTAATTTTTGGAGGAATCTCCTTACTGTTTTCCGTAATGGCCACAGCAGTTTACATTCGCACCAACTGTGCACCAGGTTCCCTCTTCTCTGCACCTATTTGCTGCCTTTTTATAGCCATTCTGACAGGTGTGGGGAGACATCTCACTGCAGTTTTGATTTGCATTCCTCTCATGATTAATGATGCTGAGCATATTTTCATGTACCTGTTGGCCTACATGTCTTCTTTGGAAAACAGTCTATTCAGGCCCAATTTTTTTAATTGAGAGTTTTAAGTATACGATTTTATTTTCTAAGACGTTTTTATTTTTTCATTGAGTCCTTTTATAAACAACCCTGTAAAAATACCCCACTTAAACAGTTCCAGTCATTAATTTTTATTATTGTTATTCTAGCACAGGACTACAATGTTTTATTTAGCATTATAAAATGCAAGAACATACAAATCAAAAAAGAATGTTTCTGAATTTCATCCTTCTGAGATGACCACCATTAATCACTGGTAGATAGACCTCATTCCAGTCTTTCTATGCCTATGGAATCTTTTCTGTTTGTGAAAACAATCTAGGCAAAGTACATTAGAACTGACTTTGGGTAAGTAAACAATACACACATATTAATACACTCACAGTCAAACTAGTCAGTTTTAAGGGAAATTAACCCTGACTACTCATTGGAAGGACTGATGCTGAAGCTGAAGCTCCAGTATTTTTGACCATCTGATTCAAACAGCTGACTCATTGGAAAAGTCCCTGGTGCTGGGAAAGACTGAGGGCATAAGGAGTAAAGGGCATCCAGCTGGACGGCAACACCAATGCAGCGTACATGAACGTGGGCAAACTGCGGGAGACAGCGAGGAACAGGGAGGCCTGGCGTGCTGCAGGCCATGGGGTCGCAAAGAGTCAGACGTGACTAGGCGACTGAACAGCAACAACACACGCTCTCAGTACTGCAGACGGAGCCACACAATATACTCCAAAATGCAGTTTGTCTTCTTGTTGACAACTTCATAGGCATCTCACTGATGTCTGACTTAACTAATCCCCAGCTGATGGACCTTTAGGTGCCTTCCAATTTTTAAAACCAAAGTAATGCAAAAAGCACCAATAAATTTGTTATAGAATAAAGATTGCTATGAACAGCTGTTGTTGTTCAGTTGCTCAGTTGCATCTGACTCTTTGAGATCCCATGGACTGCAACACACCAGGCTTCCTTGTCCTTCACTATCTCCCTGAGTTTTCTCAGACTCATGTCCATTGAGTTGATGATTCCGTCCAACCTTAATCCTCTGTCATCCCCTTCTCCAGCCTTCAATCTTTCCCAGCATCAGGGTCTTTTCAAATGAGTCAGCTCTTCCCATCAGGTGGCCAAAGTATTGGAGCTTCAGCTTTAGCATCAGTCCTTCCAATGAATATTCAGGATTGATTTCCTTTAGGATTGACTGGTTGGATCGCCTTGCAGTCCAAGGGACTCTCAAGTGTCTTCTCCAACACCACAGTTCAAAAGCATCAATCTTTTGGCCCTCAACCCTCTTTATGGTTAACTCTCACATCCATACATGACTATTGGAAAAACCATAGCTTTGACTATACAGAACTTTGTTGTCAAAGTAATGTCTCTGCTTCTTAATACACTGTCTAGGCTTGTCATAGCTTTTCATTTAAGGAGTAAGTGTTTTCAATTTCATGGCTGCAGTCACCATCTGCAGTGATTTTGGAGCCCAAGAAAATCAAGTCTGTCACTGTGTCCTTTTTTTTTTTTTTTTTTTTGTCATCTACTTGCCATGAAGTGATGGACAGGATGCCATGATCTTGGTTTTTTGAATGTTGAGCTTTTAATTTCTTAACTTATAAAAAAATGGCAGGTACCCTGACCTTGAGATTCCCAGTCTCCAGGGCTGTGAGACATCAACTTCTGTTTGCTTATAAACTGTCCAGTTGATGGCACTTTTTTAATAGTGGCTTGAGTGACTAAAGACAAACATTTCTTAGTACAATTTAGAATATCGATGATATTTCCATTTTTTTGGCAATTAAAAGTAATGATGCAATGAGATTTCTCCAACCAATGCCTTTGCATATTTATACCATTATTTCTGTAGGATAAATTCTGAGGAGCAGAATTCTGGGAGGCGCTGGAGAGGTCAAAGAATATGGGTATCTTTCAATTTTGATTTCTTTAAATATTTTGCTTCCTTGTCACCTTCCAATGTGCCATTTACCCAATGCACAAATCCAACTCCTTGATAGCTGTTACTTCTTACCCTTCATGCATGTGTGCTAAGTCACTGCAGTCATGTCCAACTCGTCATCCTGACCCTTGTCTTCATCCTCACGTGGAGCTCTCCCTATCTGTGCATCTGCCTCCAAATTTCCTCCTGTGTGAAAACACCCTTCAAACTGGATTTGGATTCCCTCTCATGACCTCGTTTTCACTTGATGACCTCTATAAAGACCCTTTCTTCAAATATGGTCACATTCTGAGGGTCTGGGGGCTAGAGCTTCAGTGTATCCATGGGGTGTGTGTGTGCTAAGTTGCTTCAGTCGTGTCCGACTCTTTGTGACCCCATGGACTGTAGTCCACCAGGCTCCTCTGTCCATGGGACTCTCCAGACAAGAATACTGGAGTGGGTTGATGTTTCCTCCTCCAGGGGTTCTTCCCAGTCCAATGACTGAACCAGCGTCTCTTATGTCTCCTGAATTGGCAGGTGGATTCTTTACCAGTAGCGCCACCTGGGAACTCCTCTCCTGTGCCTACCCTAAAGATTAGCATTCTTTTTGCTGCTGCTGCTAAGTCGCGTCAGTTGTGTCCGACTCTGTGCGACCCCATAGATGGCACCCAACAGGCTCCTCCGTCCCTGGGATTCTCCAGGCAAGAATGCTGGAGTGGGTTGCCATTTCCTTCTCCAATGCATGAAACTGAAAAGTGAAAGTGAAGTTGCTCAGTTATGTCCGACTCTTAGCAACATACTCCTTTCCAAATGATTTTGTATTTTCAAGGTTACTGAAAGGAAATGGCAACCCACTCCAGTATTCTAGCCTGAGAAATCCCACAAACAGAGGAGGCTTGTGGGCTCCAATCCATGAAGTTGCAAAAGAGTCCCACTCGAGTTAGCAATGGAACAATAACGAGAGTGTGAAATGGTATCAATTGTGGGAAGCCGGGCGAGCACAGAGTATCTCATTTATTGTTCCAATTTCCTCTGAGACTACAATTACTTAAAACTGAATTAAAAAATACATGTCCCATATGGAAATAGAGAATAATAAATAGAGAATAGAGCATTCTTTTTAGTCCTTATCAATTATTTGGGGGAAATTCACTAAAACGATCACAGTGATTGTCCCTTGAGGGGCAGTTATGTTTCTGAATTTTCATTTTCTCTACAATTTCCTTAAATATCCAGATTTTCTACCTTAATTGTGAATAATCTTATAATTTATTATTATACTAAAGGTGAAGTGTTAAATTAGCGTTTGTGGCTGAGAGAAATCCTATGATTAGAGGCTAGAAAAGGTTTAGGAAGATTGCAGTGTAAGAAAAGGCCTGGCTCCTAATGAATGGGTAGAATTTCTGACTGGGCAGGAAAGCTGGAGAGAACTGTTGAGATTCAGGAAAGGAGGCAGGGGTGTTGGTAGACAATAGGGAGCAAGGATTTTCAGCCGAGGAAGACTCTGGTGGGGTGGGGGTTAGGAAGAAGACTAATCATGGCCTTTAGGAGAAACGGGGCCTGGAGAAGGACCAGCCCACAGGCAGTTTCCCAAGCCCAGGCAGGACGTAATGAAGGTGTAAATTCAAGTACTGGGAGGCGCTGGAGAGGGAGACCACGGCAGCTCATGCTGGACTGAAGTGTCAGGCTTTCCCGGGTCAGCCTCTCTCCCAAAGCAAAAGGAAGCTCTCATCGCCATTCACGGGAGCAGCTGCAGATGAAATGGAGCAGGGCCCTCCCAGCCTTCCCCCACCATGCCCTCCACCTGCCTTTTGTCTGTAGAAAAACTTCAGCCAAACGATAACTTTAATCAGAGAAATGAGAAATACAGATGCAAAGGAAAACTGTCCAACAGCACAAGATAACTATAGTTTAGTCATTAAGCAAAGCCAGGGACATTCACTTCTTCCTCAACTTCCCTAACGGCGTAGACGGTAAAGCATCTGCCTACAATGTGGGAGCCCCAGCTTGAATCCCTGCATCGGGAAGATCCCCTGGAGAAGGAAATGGCAACCCACTTCAGTATTCTTGCCTGGAAAATCCCATGGGCAGAGGAGCCTTGTAAGCTACAGCCCGTGGGGTCGCAAAGAGTCGGACACGACTGGGCGACCTCACTTCTTCACTTCAAGGGTTACCGATAGTATTCTGAGTCATTTCCTTTGAGCTGTCCTGTCGATACTGAAACTCCACCAGGTGGAAGGCATTAGCTACACGGTGCCCAGACTAACCATGACGTGTTGCTGTTTGCTGTTTTCGTCGTTAGCCATATCCACCTTTTTTGCGACCCCATGGACTATAGCTTGCCAGGTTCTTTGGTCCATGGCATTTACCGGGCAAGAATAATGGAGCAGATTGTCATTTCCTTCTCCAGGGGATCTTCCCAACCAGGGATTGAACCTGTGTCTCCTTCATTGGCAGGCAGATTCTTTACCACTGAGCCACCAGGGAAGCCTGTGGCCACAGTTCCAAGAGTTGGCTTCAAAGAAATGGGAACAAATTGACCCTGGAACTGAAGAATAAGTGTACTTAAAACAATCAAGATGACTCTGATCAGACCACGGCAAGACCAATTTCGAGGGAATTGTCAGAGCTGACTTTGCTGCTCTGTATGTAGCCCCCTCCCTCCACTCTATACACCCCTAAAATTCCCCTTGAAAAACTCTTGCCCCTGATTGCCAGGGGGGCTTGGCCTTTGGACACCAGTCCACCCCTTATCCTGGTTGCTGATCTCCAAAATAAAGCTAGCTTTCCTTTCCACCATCCTTGCCTCTCTGGTATTGGCTTTAGAGCTGTGAGCAATCTGATCCCACTTTCAGTAACACAGGGACATAAGCAGGTTTTTCTAGCTCAGCTATTTGAGAAACATAAATCTGAGTTTAGAGGCCTGGAAGCATTTTGCAATTTCTCATTCACAAGAGGTCATGCTCAGGCTAGCAAAAAGAGGGTAATTTCAACCGCAATGAATGTCTTTTCCCTTGAGAACATTGCATTTCTCCAAAACATAAAAAAAAAGCATGTGTTTGACCAGCTTCATTTTTAGATCAATATTTTTCAAGGCACAAAAGAAATTTCAATTCATGGGAAAACAATACAGAAGTTGTGGAAACTCTCGCCACTGACCCCTCTTTCAATCACCAGAACAGAGTGTTCAGGAGAAGGCACGGTTCTTATTTCTCCTTCATTTCTTTGTTTTAAATGCAGTCCCACCATTCCCCTGTTCATCTTCCAAAGAGCCATAGAAAATAGCCCCATTAAATGCACTGCCAGGGATTAAGTAACTGGCTTATGGGTATTGAATCTTAAAGGTAACTCTTTAGCAAAAATAATAGTAATAATAATAACTCCCCAATCCCTTATAACCACAAAGTGGGCTTCCCAGGTGGCACTAGTCGTAAAGAACCCACCTACTAATGCAGGAGACATAAGAGACATTGATTTAATCCCTGGGTTGGGAAGATCCCGGAGGAGGGCATGGCAACCCACTCCAGTATTCTAGCCTGAAGGAACCCTTGGACGGAGGAGCCTGGTGGGCAGCAGTCTGTAGGATCACAGAGTCAGACACCACTGAAGCAACTTAGCTTACACATACACAACCACAAAGCTTTGTTTCTCGAATAAGTTACACTTTGGCAGAAGGTTGGCTCTGGCTCTGTCCTCCCTTGTCCAGAAACACATCCAAGGGGCAGCTGATCTGGGGGCCAATGTCTTCTTCTCATGGTGAAGGGAAATAGCCAGAAAGCTTAAACAAAACAAAAGAAAAGCAAGCAACAGCAACGGCAACAACTCTGACAATGGATCTTAAAATACCACCTGGTCAGCTGGGGACAGACAGGCTATGTCACTTTTGCTCGCATTTCATTGGCCAAAGCAAGTCCCACCCCCAAACTCACCCAGTAGGATAGGAAGTAGACTCCACCCAAGAAAGCTGCCACAGTCACAGGCCAGCTGGGCCACCATATGAGCTCCTGGGGGGAGGGGAACCAGGGCAGGCTGTGCCATGGCCAGTGGTTGAGGGGCTGGCATTAGACACCGCCCCGCGGGCCCTAACGCCTTGGCTCTCCCTACAACTCTGTACTTCCTCTCGACATGCTTCATGGCTCACTGACTGGAGCTCTGCTCCCAGACCTTAGACCCTCAGCCTTTGGTGAGGATTCTGTTTCATGTTGCAAAGGGACCATTTGTATGTGTGCATGCTCAGTTGCTCAGCTGTGTCTGACTCTTTGTGACCCCATGGACCATAACCCACCAGGCTCTTCTGTTCATGGAATTTTCTAGGCAAGAATATTGGAGTGGGTAGCCATTCCTTACTCTGGGAGATCTTTCCAACCCAAGGATCAATGTATCCTTGGCATTGGCAGGTGGATTCTTTACCACTGCGCCATCTGGGAAGCCCAAAGAACCACTTAGGGCCACCAAATTTCCACCCAAACCATGACCTCTGGACTGTGCCCCGATGGTGTAAAAGATGATTCAAGTCCAGTTCAAGCCCAGCTTTCTTTCACGATTGCATGAGTTTGAGTTGTTGACTTTCATCCTTCCTGGGGACCTACACCAGTCTAGTCTCTCCTACCGCGGTCCTCACTCTTCCCAGCTTCTTCTAATTCTCCATCGCCCCACTGTGAGGTTCCAACAAGCCATGGTGCCAAATAGCAAAGACAGGAAAGAAAAGAGGGCAGGTCGCTGCCACTAAGGGTTTCTGCCTCCCCAGAGTCTTATATAAAGGGATGTGTGCTGGAGGAGAAATTGCCCTCCTCATCCCTGGAGGACCTGCAGGGGTGAGAGATCATTTTCAGTCCTGCTCCAACTGGGCTGATGCTTTTTCCAGGTCAATTAGCAAGAGTCAGTTTTATGAGTTGCAATAGGGAGTTCTGGGCAAACAAATTTTCTAAGTGATGATAACCAGCCCAGTTTACAGAAGAACAAACAGTGCTTTGCAGTTGATAAAATCAGTCGAGCTTGCAGAAGGCTTTGTGTGGGTGAGTAGAAGTCTGGGCTGGCTGTCAGGGACCTGGTCATTTAACTCTTTGACCCACAGCGGAGATGAGCAAAACAAACAAACCAAGCTGGGATTACTTAAAACAAGCAAAGCAACTTAGACAAGTCAGAAGCTAAGAGCAGGAAGAGGAAAAACAGCCACCACTATTATTATTTTAACCATTTTCTCTATTTTTTAAATATGCATGTAAAACCTCAATGCCAGTCCCCATAAACTTTGGTATCCAGGTTTTAAAAATTAACATCAACAAGTGTTCTTCACGGTTATTTCTCTTGATGGCTGAATAATCTTCTATTACTGAGTGGGTGCTTTGTCTTTTCTGTAGTTTTCTTTTGATTTCAATGTTTCCATTTTTATTGAATCTTAATCAATAATCAATATATTCAATTATCTGCTCTTGCATGCTTGCTCAGTCGTGTCTGACTCTTTGTGACCCCATAAACTGTAACCCACCAGGCCCCTCTGTTCATGGGATTATCCCGGCAAGCATACTGGAGTGGGTGGCCATTTCCTTCTCCAGGGGATCTTCCTGACCCAGGGGTTGAACCCATGTTTCCTGTGGCTCCCACATCACAGGCAGATTTCTTTACCACTGAGCCACCTTAGCCAACCTGCTTAATGCCGAGCTGTGGGGTGACTTTTATTTGTATACATGGGCAATTATAAAGGACATTTCTGTAGAAATATTTATGCATTCACATTTGTGTGCTGTTAAAAGATAAGCTGAAAGTTTGAGTAAAAATTGATTCGCATGGGGTGACCCCAAACCAGAAGTGCTTGGGAACACTCCACCCCCAGGAGCTGGGAAGAAAGTTCTGTAGAGAAAAGGCAGGAGCAACGTGAAACAGTGACTGATTGGCTCTGGCTTATAGCCTAGCTGGCTGTTGTGATTGGTCATCCTCAGTGTTTGGATTTTGGAGCTTTGGGGCATTTACAGGCCCAGATTCTGTTCGCATACATTGCAGCGCTGGCATCAGAACCACATCATTCTGATGGCTTCCTTGTTTAACTAACAGCATCACTCTGAGCTGGTGACTATCTGATCTTTTAGGCACAGAAGCTGGACTTCCATGAGTAAGGACAGAAAGGGGTTCCGAATATTTACAAGAAACCTAGGAAAAGTGATGCCCATTTCCTCATATGTTTTGGCAACTGTAGGAAAGGTTCACTTCAAGAGCTTATGATACAGCCGACAATGGGAGAGTTATAAGAATAAAACTTGGATGAAAGTGTCTTCCTAGCCTTCTGAGCATGCTGAGTGCTAAGCCGCTTCAGTAGTATCCTCTTTGTGACCTTGTGGACTGGCCGCCAGGCTCCTCTGTCCATGGGATTCTCCAGCCAAGAATACTGGAGTGGGTTGCCGTGCCCTGTCCCAAGGGATCTTCGCGAACTGGGACAGATCTCTTGCGGCTCCTGCATTGGCAGGCGGATTCTTTTGCCAGAAGCACTACTTGGGGAGCCCTCCTATCCTCTGTACACAAGCTTAATTGTAGGATAAGCAGATCATCCCTCAAAGGACTCTTGAAGGAGACTCTCCCTGGGGCATCAGTATGGTCCTGGTCCGAAGAGCATGTTATGTTTTATTTAATGAGCATTGTGGATCCTGCAAACTCGTACAGCTTACTTTTTTGACTTCGCACATTTGAGGCTCACCTCTGGCAAGTATTTAGGATCCTTCATTACACAGTTTTCTGCTAAGCTCACCTTCACTTTCATTTTCACTATGCTGTTGCTATTTAAGGTGATGTTTAGAGTTCCTAACGGTGTGCAAAAAAAAAAAAAAAAAGTGTACACTATACAAAATAACATTTTTTAAAAACCAAAAAGAAATGTATCTGAGGTTAAAAGTGTTTGGCAGAGTAAGATTCAGTTCAGTTCAGTCACTCAGTTGTGTCCGACTCTTTGCAACCCCAGGAATCGCTGCACGCCAGGCCTCCCTGTCCATCACCATCTCCCGGAGTTCACTCAGACTCACATCCATCCAGTCAGTGATGCCATCCAGCCATCTCATCCTCGGTTGTCCCCTTCTCCTGCCCCCAATCCCTCCTAGCATCAAAATCTTTTCCAATGAGTCAACTCTTTGCATGAGGTGGCCAAAGTACTGGAGTTTCAGCTTTAGCATCAGTTCTTCCAAAAAATCCCAGGGTTGATCTCCTTCAGAATGGACTAGTTGGATCTCCTTGCAGTCCAAGGGACTCTCAAGCATCTTCTCCAACACCACAGTTCAAAAGCATCAATTCTTCAGCACTCAGCCTTCTTCACAGTCCAACTCTCACATCCATACATGACTACTGGAAAAACCATAGCCTTGACTAGACAGACCTTAGTCGGCAAAGTAATGTCTCTGCTTTTGAATATACTATCTAGGTTGGTCATAGCTTTTCTTCCAAGGAGTAAGCGTCTTCTAATTTCATGGCTGCAGTCACCATCTCTAGTGATTTTGGATTATGTATAATATTTTCCACGTTAGTTTTTGTAAGGTTTTTTTTTCCTTTTCAACATTCAACGTTTTCAATAAAGAACATGCATGACTCTTATAAAGCGAATAGGAAGACACATCAGCTTTGGAAGTCACGAAAGAGATGCAAGTGAAGATCCCTCTGCACCATTTAATGACATCAGGACATCGGAAACAGAAGCCTGAAAGCTCCAACAACTTACTAATTTGCCAATTCCTGTCACGCACCTGACTTTAACTCTTCTGTCCACAAAACGTTAGCACTCCTTGATGTTGTTAATGCAGCCACATTAAACATTTATATAGCATCTATATTCCCAGGGATGGTTTGTCTTCATTTTTCTCCCGAGGAGCTGACGTGGTCCAAGTCCCTCATGTGATGGTTAGGCAAAAAAAAAAAAAAGCCTGCTTTGGTCAGAGAAGGCAGGTGCCAAGAGTTGATGAAACTTCAGACAGAAAAGTCTGCCCATTTAGTTTTTTTCCGTTTCATTTTCCATCCCCTCTGACTTTGAAGGGCATTTCCTAGGCACTGGGCTCTCTTCTCATTGTGATGGATGCTAATAGCATCGTTAGCTGCAGTTTCCCTAGGCTTACTTAAAAGGAAGCTTGGATGTTGTGATGGCAGTGTTTCCAATTAGTGCAACACTTTTCACTCGATATTGTCAGTACTTCTCAAATGGAATGGTTAATTCATGGAAAATAAATTTAAAAGATTTAAGAAACCACTTCCTCCCAAACAGTTGTGTACTGAAACACCATCCAATTCTAAGCTTCTAAATCCACCTTTCATGGAAAATAGCTCCAGGAAACTTAATGGCCCCCCTTGTGCCTCCCTTTTAGAACTGCCAGATAAAATAGAAACGCCCAGTCAAATGTGAATTTCAGATAAACACAATTTGTTTAGTGTGAGTATATCCCAAATATTACACACTGATTTCTCCACCAGATGAAGCAGTCCTTCACCTCCAGTTAGAACAGTCTCCAGAAACGAAGCTTAGTCAGTGTCTTATCACTGAAGTGGTTGGTATAGACGAGAAGAGATTTGGCAGTCTGAACAAATAGCCCATTAGATGCTTCTTCTGAAAAGACAGGATGCTGTTCACTCTTTTGAGGCTGTCTGGGACTCACAGAGAGATGGCAGTCCTGTATCCCACAGCTCATTTTTCTCCGCTGGCAAGCATGGAAAAGGGGTCTAAAGAAGAAGCCTGGTGGCTGAGCAGCAGAGTACTGGGGGGAAGAGGGAGAGAGAGGAAACAAGCTGAGACCCTAAATCTGATTTAGCTCATGACCCTGAATCTGGATGCTAGTCACCAAATTAAATCCACAAAATGCTTGGTGTGAAGAGATGTCTTACCTAACTAGAATGGCTGTTTCTCGATGTTTCTGGATGATGGAACAGAAGCAGCTCACGCAGACTCATAGGCGCTTAGGCAGCAGAGATGAAGAGGGAACCCCCTGGGAACTGCAGGCGTGGTGGAAATCCGGAAGGTCTTCTGACATCCGGGGGACACATTAAGAGCAGAAGGAGCTTTGATTTTGGTATTCAGTTGCCTCAGTTCAAATCCAGTATCTACAACCTACCAGCTGTGTGATCTTAAATAAATAACTTAACCTCTCTAATCCTCAGATTCCACATCTTTAAAAAGAGAGTGGTAACAATTGCATCTGGAGGCTGGTCAGTAGAAATAATCAATAAACAATCTAGAGTAAGAGTTTGTTGTTCAGTTGTTAATTCGTGTCCGACTTTTTGCAACCCCATGAATTGCAGCACTCCAGGCTTCCCTGACCATCACCATCTCCCAGAGTGTGTTCAAACTCATGTCCATTGAGTTGGTGATACCATCCAACCATCTCATTCTCTGCCACCTTCTCCTCCTGCTCTCAATCTTTCCCAGTGTCAAGGTCTTTTCCAATGAGTCGATTCTTCTCATTAGGTGGCCAAAGTATTTGAGCTTCAGCTTTAACATCAATCCTTCCAATGAATGTTCAGGGTTGATTTATTTTAGGATTGGCTGGTTTTATCCCCTTGCAGGCCAAGGGACTCTCAAGAGCCTTCTCCAGCACCACAGTTTGAAAATATAAATTGTTTTAAGTGCTCAACCTTCTTTATGGTCTAGTTCTCACGTCCATACATGGCTACTGGAAATACCATAGCTTTGACTGCCCAGAAAAGTTTTATTTGAGCTAAGCTGAGGATCACAGCCCAGAAGACAGCCTCTCAGGTCACTCAGGAATTGCTCCATTGAAGCATGGCTTTAGGTACAGCTTTTTATCTTGTCAGAACAAAGAACATTAAACCAAGGTCAGGGATGCATTCCTTCAGGATTTTGTTGAGTCAATATGGCTTTGGCACCTAGGAAGGGAGTCTTATGAAAGGAGGACCAGAATTCAGGTCCCAGGGAGGCATTCGGTGTTCATCTTTAAAACGGGCATTCTTTGCTTCTGTGGCTCCCAGGTGGCACTAATGGTGAAGAACCTGCCTGCCAGTGCAGGAGGCACATGAGACACGAGATCCCTGGGCCAAGAAGACCTGCTGGGGGAGTGAATGGCAGCCCTCTCCAGTTATTCTTGCCTGGAAAAGCCCATGGACAGAGGAGCCTGGCGGGCTACACTCTGTGGGTCCTCAAAGAGTTGGACATGACTGAGCGACCCAACACACATTCTTTATTTCTGGTCAATGTGCCCTTTTCTTTAATAAAGTAGATGCGCAGTGTATGTTTGAGAGGCCACAGACAGGCTGCTGTAGTTAGCATAAAATTTAACTCATGGGTAAACTAGAATGGCCTCCCAGAGTCAATGTGTGAACATGTCTTTTATCAGGCTCTTTGAGAGTTAAATAAGACTCAGTGTAAAGTAGGTATTCCCAAAAGTGTGTTCTCCTTTTCTCTTATGTCCATTATTGCTAGGAGATAAATATGTAGGAAAAACATTCACAGAACTGAACAACAAATGACACCCTTGCCCTGCTGTGAGCCACCATTTCTGGCTTCTTCACTATGTTCAGGTTACATTCAAGAGAGAAGAGAGGGCAAGATGACGTCATAAGACAGGTTTAGATACACAGGCAACTGAGGCCAATTTTTTTTTCCTGCACAGCAAAACTGCCTTTACACACACACACACACACACACACACACACAATTCAATCATCTTACAGACAATGTTTAAAAAAAGCAGTAATTGAGTTGTTTGGAATTATTCATAACAAGTCTTTTCTACATTTCTGGCATAATTGAATAATTCAGCTACTTAATAAAGATCTAGTATTTTCGACTTCCTCAGAACTGTAGCAAGGAGAAGGGGTCCCTTCTATCCTTGGGCTTCCCTGGTGGCTCGAGGGTAAAGCGTCTGCCCGCAATGCAGGAGACCTGGGTTTGATCCCTGGGTTTGGAAGATCTCTTGGAAAAGGGAATGGCTACCCGCTGCAGTATTTTTGCCTGGGAAACCCCATGAACAGAGGACCCTGGTAGGCTACAGCACATGGGACTACAAAGCGTTGGACATGACCGAACTACTTAAGTTCACTTCACTTCTATCCTCTGAGGTTCTGTGGTTAATCAAAGAATTAAATTGATTAAGACAGATGAACAGGAGAAAATAAACGACTTTAAATATGTGTCTAAACACAGGAGTGCACAAAAATATGAGATTCGGTGTGATTCTCAGATGACTGAGGCTTATATATAAGCAACACAAGTTGAGGAAAGAGAAGGTGGAGTTGGGACTTGGGGTCGGGGGGAAGGAGCCCCAGTTAGGGGGCAGGTAAGGAGAGGACATGGAAGTAAATACTGATTAGGTGCTGATAACAGGCTCACATGGACATGTTCTCTCTGGAAGTAGATCTGTTCTGGGCATGCTTGCTAGTGGAAATTTCCATCTAAATGTCCATTTCCTCTCCCCACTCTCCCCTCTCTCCCACCTCTTATGGGAATATGAAGAGTTTTTCCTATGTCTGCTTGTTCTCCCACTGCTTTTAACTTGAAATAATCCATAATCCAAAGTGGCATATCGGGAGTGGCAAGTTCAGAACTTTTCAAACCCTTCAAAGTAAAGCAATGCTAGGTGATAACTTTAACCAGACTTTACCCAGAAGGAGCGGCAGGCTTAAAATAAAGACTTCCTCACAAATCCAAAAGAGAGGGGATATATGTAAACATACACCTGATTCACTTTGCTGTACAGAAGAAACCGACCCAACATTGTAAAGCAGCTGTTGTTGTCGTTCAGTGTCATTTGTGTCCAACTCTTGCGACCCCACGGACGGTAGCACACCAGGCTTCCCTGTCCATCACCATCTCCCAGAGCTTGCTCAAACTCATGTCCAAGGAGCCAGTGATACCATCCAACCATCTCATCTGTCATCCCCTTCTCCTTCTGCCTTCAAACTTTCTCAGAATCAGGATGTTTTCAACCAGACTCCAATAAAAAGAAGAAAGAAAAAAAGGCTTCCTCAGGATGATCTGTTACGGTCACAGCCTCTTCAGACCCTGCAGGGAGACCCGAGAACAGTGTTTCAGTTTATACTGTGAGTGTCAGGACAGCAGGAGAGGCTGGAAGAAAATGCCATTCAACCTGCTTTAATCTGAGTGCCAAAAAGCCAGAACATCTCTGACCTCTCCCCCTGGCAAGGTGCTGCCTTGAGAACAGGCCTGACAAGGAAGACCAATGCGCCTGTCCATCTCAGCACCAATGGCTGATGTCCACTGGGAGTCGTCTGCATCGCCGGATGCCGAGTGATGGGGAGAACTCCGTGGGGGCCGGATATGTGTACACAGCAAACCCTCCCTCTCCGGAGACCAGGGTGTGGCAGTGGGCACAGTGGACAGGGCAGCTTGGACCCCTCTCCCCCTCCCCAGAGAACTAAGAACCTGTAGGAGCACGTTGTTATCCCCTAAAGGGAAAAAGAGGGCTTCCCTGGGGGTCCAGTGGTTAAGAATCCACCTTGTAATGCAGGGGACATGGGTGCGATTCCTGGTCTGGGAAGACCCCACTGCAGAGCAAATAAGCCAGTGCCCCCTGACTACTGAGCCTGTGCCCTGGAGCCTTAGAGCCGAAACTGCCGAGTCCACGTGCCACACCTACTCGTGCCGGTGCTCCACAAATGCCGAGCCAGCGCCCTGGAGCCCAGGGGTCACAGCCACTGAGCCCATGCACCCTAGACCCCGTGCTCTGCACCAAGAAAAGCCAGCCAGCGAGAAGCCCCCGTACCACAAGAAGAGTAGCTCTGCTTTCTGCAGCTGGAGAAAAGCCGCCTGCAGCAACAAAGACCCAGCACAGCCAAAGTAAATAAATAATAAAAAGAAATGTTTAAAAAGCAAACAAGGAAGGAGGAGTGGATGGTGGATCTCAGGTCTGGCTGCGGCTGGGTGAGGTGAGTAGCCGATCAGGACATTTGGATTCTAAGAACAACTCTCCGAGCCTGCTACAGACAAGCACGCTCCAGGAGCAGATTCCACCCAGAAATTAGGGCTGCAGATGACTCTGTGTTCTCAGCGGTTCCGGCCAGAAACGATTACCCACTTGGCTCATTTAAACAAGTAACAGATGCTAATTGTCCCCACAGCTAGCCAAGGACTGTTACAGCGACTCGTGCCTACCAGCCCAGAAATGGGAAGAGTGGTCAGCAGGGACAGAAAAGGAGTGAAAATTCAGCCTCAGTGGGTAGTCCATCCCTTCATCCTGCATTTCTTTCCTTTCCATGTGAAGTGAGAGGTGTGAGGTGTAGAAAGACGGAAACTGGGCAAGGTGAAAGAAAAGAAAGAAAGTGGGTTTGCTCAGTCGTGTCTGACTCTTTGTGACCCCATGGACTGTAGCCCACCAGGCTCCTCTGTCCATGGGATTCTCCAGGCAAGAATACTGGAGTGGGTTGCCATTTTCTTCTCCAGGGGAGCTTCCTGACCCAGGGACCATGGAACCCACATGCTGAACTGTAAATGCACAGAATCCTAGGGGACCTGTGGTCCATTTCCAATCCTTTTTATCATGCAGTGCCCTGGCGGGGAGAAAGAAGGGGAGTAAAGGAGGAGGAGGGAGACGAGGTGGGGAGAGGTGCTCCCTACACAGTACAACATTCCCCCCAGTTCTGCAAGTCTCCCAAGGCCCTGCCTGGCTTCTCTGAGGGGTAGATGAGACCCCTGGGAAGACAGCCAGCCTTGCAGAATAAATCTCCATCTTTGAAGACTCCCACAGAGGGAAGAAGGAGCAGGGGTGTTAGCTGGGAGCAGTGAAGGACTGGTTCTCACTTTCCTTCTAAAGTTGTTCACACGAGGAACTGGAGCCCTGTCTGAGCATCACTCTTCTTATCTGCGTTCTTCTGTGTTTGTATCTAGCTTTATGCTTTATTTTCCCCAGTTTTTCTGAGGACCTTGTGCAGCTTTTGCTCCAAAAGGATAGTGTTTATTCTCCACTAGGGACAGCAGGTGGACTCAAGCCCTCTGTCTTTTGGAGCGATGTTAATGAAAAAACAAAGGAAGGAATAATAAAGCTTTAAAGGAGTTTAGGATTAATACCTACACACAACTATATATAAAACAGACAATCAACAAGAACCTACTGTATAGCACAGGGAACTCTGCTTAATATTCTGTAACAGTCTATATAGGAAAAGAACCTGAAAGAGAATGGGTATGTGTGTGTGTATAACGGAACCACTTTGCTGGACACCTGAAACTAACACAATGCTGTAAATCAACTATACTCCAATATAAAATAAAAATAAATTTTAAAACTTCAAAAAGAAATAGGACAGACAGAAAGAAAGAAGACTGAAGGGTGTTGCTCTGTGAAGTCTTCCTGCAGGCAAACACCCCCCATTTACTTTTCTCCACTGCAAATTTCCCACATTCCAACAGATCTGACTGACAAATTTATTCTGCTGTCCCAGTGATTGATGAAAGTTGAAATATTCATCAGCCCCAAGGCATTTATATTACAAAAATCGATACTTGAAAAATTTCCCGATTATTCTCCCCAAAGAAATTCACAGTAGCAGGCATTTTAGACAGTCCAGGGCTTGTTAGTGTCTCCACGTCAGTAACACGTGAACAATATAAATATCCAATTCGTGCATATATATTATTGATGAGTTTCATTTTGCATGTTATTTTTATCAGGAAATGTATTGGGTGAAATGCACATTTTCGGCTCATAAACATCTTAAAACTTTTTGTGGGCAAATTTTTGCCACTCACGTTTGTTTGAAGAATCCAGATTTCTCTGTAATTGTTTAAGGTTTTTCACATCTCGGTTGGCAACTGAGAAACCCATTAGGGTCATCAAGAGATCCCTTCCCTGCTATCAGTGAATTCTTGAACGACACTTGAACTCTGGAGAAGACGGATGGTCTTAATGCCGGAGTGCTTGTGTGTGGTGAGGGTCCACTCAAAAGAAATGACAGCAGACACACGGGCAAGGAGGAGACGTGCAACGAAAACGGCTCCCGCCATATCAATAAACAAGAAATGCCACAGCCATCAGTGATTTCTGGCCTCTAAATGGCAGTGATGGCTCCCCAAACTGCGATCCAGTGGATGCTGCCAACTCCTGCGGCGATTGCTGAGGAGCTGGGCGAATGCAAGGAGCCAGGGGAACAAGAAAACAGGATTGGCCCCAGGGAGCTGAGGAGCTTGTGAAAGGAATGGATTCAGTGAGCTCAGAGGCCTGCACCTTCCCAAATACAGAATGGGAAATTCCTTACCTTGATACCTGATCTTTGATGTTCAGACTGTCTGCTCCCTTTGTTGCAAACTTGCCTATAGCCTGACTTCCCTTCCTCTTCGGAGCAGTTTTCTCAGAGCTACTGAGATGCGGCCCCCCGGGCTAAGAGTCCTAAACTTTCCCACCAAATAAAATCACTCTCTACTTTCAGGTTGTGACTATATGGTTTCCTCCACAGAGGAAAAGTCAGCAGTGTGTCAGAAAATGCGTGTCATCTGAGGTTTTAGGACGGGAGTGCTTTACATTCGAATGTGTGTGTTTTGCCGATGTTAACACTGTCAAATCCACTCATGCAGAAACCCTGAACTCTGCTGGGCTTTTAATCCTAGCAATGCCCAGCAGCACAGACATTTCACAGGCTTTCTCAACAATGATTAATAGGGCTCAGACTGACCCTCTTTGGAGAGTCCCCTGGTGGGACGCTACCTGAAACAGTGGCCCTCCCAGGCCATGAGCAAGGGTGAGCAAATGTGACCAGCTTACTTGGCTTCTTTTCTGGAGCAGAAGAGAAAATTGTGGGATGAGTTGTGATAAGGCAGGATAAGCGTGCACTTTTTTGCAGTACCTTTTCCAGGGGGTACATCCACCTCCCCCACACTCAGGGCACTAGAATTTGACAACATTCCATTCTGATTCCCCCCTGGAGGTCAGCATTCTTAAGTCAAAGCTCCTTAGGACTTGTGAAGGTAAAATTCCTCCTCAGTTTCTTGGGAGGAATTTCGAAGACTAAAAGTCAAACAGCCTCCAACCAGCAGCATGTTCTGGAGCACCTGCCTTTTTTTTTTTTTTTTCTTCTGAAGGCAGCACCTCTCCTGGATCAGGGCAGAGCCCATCTGCTGTGATATCCTAGGATTTGTAAAACAACAGGTCTTGTCAAAGGATGCAGTCAGTGACAGAGCTGTTCCTTACTTTAGCTGCAATGTGGAGAAATAAGTCTTCTTGTCTGATGTACTCAGGGGAATAGCTGATGGTGAAACAAAGTTTGTTAAGGAATCACAGATATAGAACATTTTACTTAGAAGATATAGAAATATAATTTCTTGGCCACTCTTGGTTTGAGAGCCAAGTTCTGTCCTTTAAGTGAGGCCTACTGATTGGGGTTCTCCATCATTTTTCTTACAAAACCACACCTTTATTGCCCTGTGTAAAATTTCCAGATAATGATTTCTCATGGAGCAAAAACTTTAGAATACTTAGAAAGTACTGTGAGGGTCAAATCCTAGATTTGTACAATTGCCATTCCACCCCCCACAATTGTTCATTCTTCTCTTGGCCACAGTTTTCCAAAAACATATTAAGAGACGCATTCTTATCCAGTCTTTCCAGAATATTTGTCTTAGTTTTCATCGAAACCATAGCTCTTTTCTTAGGCATGCATATTTTATAGATTTCATGTAGCATTTATTTAAATTACATAATTACAGCAATGAATGTATCTGAGCTTATCAGAGGAGAGCCCATTGGCTTCAGGCTACAGGCCACTTTGAACCTGCTTGTCAGAAGTTCTGCAAATATTGGTTAATCCTGCAAAGGAGCGTCTGCTGTAGAAGCCAGCGAGCGAGCTGAGTCACTTCAGTCGTGTCCGACTCTTTGCAACCCTCTGGACTGTAGCCCACCAGGTCCATCTGTACATGGGATTCTCCAGGCAAGAATACTGGAATGGGTTGCCATTTCCTCCTCCAAGGGATCTTCCTGACCAAAGGATTAAACCTGTCCCTCCTGTATTACAGGCAGATTCTTTACCCACTGAGCCATCAGAGAAGGCCTCACTGTAGAAAATACAGTCCACTGTAAGATTCTCCAGCTCCTTACCTCCTGTATATGTAGAGTACATAAACTTCCCCAGGGCTTACCATAGGCTGCAGGCAGACAGGTGGGTACCATAATATCAATACTTATACTTGTTTCTCAAAAGTGACTGAGCAGGCAAGACAGTGGTCCAGTTTCACTCTTTGCGCTTGGCAGTCCAGTTTTCCAAACACCACTTTTTGGTGTCACTGTCCTACCCGCACTGTGTATTCTTGGTCCCTTTGTCATCCACCATGAAACTGCTCCTGCACAGATGCTCTGGTGGACGGTCTCACGAGCGAGATGTCGTCTGAGCGCTGACACATCCCATTGCTCTCCCAGAGGCTGCTGAAGGACTTTGTTGGCTCTGGCAGGTCAGTCTCAGTAATGTCAGATCCCAGTTATTTCAGGCGATTCTGTGGCTCCCCTCTTCCCAAACCAGTCTTCCCCTCATGACAGGTACAAGATGCTTCCCCAGAAGACAGATGGAAACCTGCCTAAGGACAGGGCCCTCCAGCTCAGCTAGCCCATCCAGCACAGTGTCAAGACGGAGACTGCCTCTAATGCAGCCCCAGCTGTGCGTGTGCGTGCTCAGCCGTGTCCAGCGCTTTTCCACCCCGTGGACTGTAGCCTGCCAGGCTCCTCTGTCCATGGAATTTTCCAGGCAAGAATACTGGAGCCAGTTGCCCTTTCACTGCTCCAGGGAATCTTCTTGACCCAGTGATTGAACCCGTGCCTCCACATCTCCTGCGTTGCAGGTGGATTCTTTACCACTGAGCCACCTGGGAAGCCCGCTCCCACCCCAGCTACCCATTAACTAATGATGGAACCAAAACAAACCCAAACTAAACATAAACTGGTAACAGCCTGGAAACTAACAGCAATGATTACCCAGTTGGTAGAGTTTGGAGGGTGGAGGATTGTTTTCACTTACCGTTCCAGGTTCAAAACCTGAACTCATCAGTGGCTTGTATGCCAGAGTACAACACCATTATACTCTGCAGTCCTCATGCTCCTGACCTAGCAAAGGCTTAGATGAGAAAAAGGCTGAGTTAAACTGATGTCAGAGAAAGTGTCAAAATATCTGGATGGGAAGGGTCATCACAAAAGTCCTATGATTGGTTTGAATTTTTAACAGACTGAAAGGCTAAAAACCAAACAAAAATTCTGAGAAAAAATGCTTGCTACAGAAAAATGAGGATGAAATATTAAAACTCGTCATCTCTATCAAGTCCTTATAGAAAAGGATGCTAATCACAGCATTATTGAGAATAGTAAAGGTGTGGAAAAGTGAAAGCATTAGTCACTCAGTTGTGTCTGATTCTCTGCAACCCTATGGACGGACTGTACCCCACCAGGCTCCCCTGTCCATGGGATTCTCCAGGCAAGAATACTGGAGTGGGTTGCCATGCCCTTCTCCAGGGACTCTTTCCAACCCAGGCATAGAACCCGGTCTCCGGCATTGCAGGCAGATTCTTTACTCTCCGAGCCACCTAGGAAGCCCATAAAGGTGCAGAAATAATCTAAATGTCCAATGCTAAGGAAATGCTGGTAGATTTTTCTACATGTATAAAATAGTATGTTGGAATATAAAGACATATTTATCAAGAATTTTAATGACATTAAAAATGCTCAGAATGGAAAGTAGGAAAGGGGAAGTGTATATACATTGCATTTCCTGGTGTGTACGTATACACTTGTGCCTGCATGTGCATGGTATGTTTGTGGGCATGTGTGTGGGTGTGCATGCACATAGTCATGCACTTGTGAGCCCGCGTGTGTGCACACCTGTGCTTGTGCGTCTTTATTTCACCAAAGCAAAATCTCAAGAAAACTTCCCAGAATAACTAGAGCAGTTGTCCCTGAGGGATGAGGTTATAGAGTGACTTATATTCTCTTTAATTTTCTACAATAAGCAAGTACTGCTGTTAAAATCAGGGAAAAAAACAATAAAAAGATATTAACATTGGAAGATAACAAAAAATCTATAGTTCTCAGAGATACATGGGAAAATAACACAAAAAGGAGACATTCAAGAGATAATAAAACGCTGAAAATGTTCCCCAAATAAAGAAGAGTAATATAATGCAGCTTGGCATGCATGTCTCCTGAACTGCATTAGTGATTGTATTCATGAAAGGATCTCTGAAGCTGGGCTGAGTGCACTGAAGGTCGAGCTCATTACCCCGGCGGGGAGAACAGAACCTTTCAAAACTAATTCAGCAACACAGGTCAAGAGTCTTATGAAACATTCACTTTAAAGAAATGCTCTGAAATTCAGAAACAGATTCCTGCACCAAAATGCAAATCACATTGTTATTTATAGTAGCGGAAAACTAAGAGTGAAATAAGTGCCCAGTGATTTCCAAAATTAATAAAGTGTTGGTGAAACAACTGAAGTATATTCAACTGATAAATGCTATTCAGCCTTAAAAAAACTGTGCTAAGTTTTTTAAAAAATGTGTTTGTAGTGGTATAATGTGCTCTTGAATGTATTAATTTGAATGATATGCATAGTTAAATACTGGCAAGCTCATTCAGGTTGCTGCTCATAGAGGTGATTCTTAATGGATTGTGATATGCATAGAAGAAAGGAAATGCAAGCGAATATTAAGAGTGGTTCCTGAGTCGTCTCTGTGTTGATATCACGGTGATTTTCATCCTCTTCTCTGAGGATTTTCAGTAAAATATTGTACAATAAACAGTATAATTTTGCACTTACAAGAAATAAAAAAACGACTACCATTATCCACGTTGTCCCTCAGAAACACTCTTCCTTAAAAAATTAAGAACTGATTGTAAAATTTTCTTTTACAACTAGTCTATCTCCTTCAAATCTTGATTTAACAATTGTTGACATTTTGCCATTAAAAAGGCTCTTCTTTTTGCTGATGTATTTCAAAGTCAGATGTTATGCTATTTTTCACCCAAATATTTACTTAAGCATGCATTTTGAAAAGATGCCAAAATTTTTCTTCCCTTCTGCCATCTTACCTAATAAAATAATACCATGTACACATTTAAAATCTCAAAGTTATCTTACTCTCTTGCCATAATTTCTGGCATGGTTAACCATGATACGAATATAGTTGAAGTTCCTTTTCGCTTCTCTTTAATTCTGGAGACACCTGGTAAAAGTGAGATGGAAGACCGCAAGAGAATGTGTTTCTGGCATTGTTCATGGGAGCTGACGCCTCAGTTCCATCTCAGCAGTAGGCAGTTCACAAAACACTGAATCTGAAGGTCACATCTCCGTGGTGGCTCCATGTGGGAACCCAGACCTCCAGCTGCTCAGTACAGGGATGGTTCAGCATCTGTATATAAATAAATTCAGTTCAAACGTGGTGCTCTCTGGATGGGAGCAAGGAACCAGCGTAGAAGATGGCAGCATAGCATACAACAGGTGGGAGAGGCGAGATTTGGGGTCACGTGTTGACCCACTCTTGAGTGGGGCACAGTTCTTTCATGGAATATTATGTCCAGTGTACATGAGGAGCAGAAGTAAATTAGTGATACCCTAGCCTCTCATACAGCTTAGCAAAGGCATGGGAGATGTGGGCAAGAAGAAGGGAGGTCAGGGTCCTAACCTTGTAGTCGAAAACCTTTTATATCATCCTGTTGATCTTTGGGGCTGGTGGAAATACTCTCCAATCTCTCTTCTTTCACTTTCTGCTGCCCTTTCAATAGTCTGGACAGGTTTAACCTATCCAGTTAGAGAATCACCTGTCAGATAAAAGATATTTGGCTACTTCTAGACTGGAACCAGGGTTTCGATCCCTGTCAGGAAGATCCCCTGGAAGAGGGCATGGCAACCCACTCCCATATTCATGCCTAGAGAATCCCATGGACACAAGAGCCTGGTGGTCTGTGGTCCATAGGGTTGCAAAGAGTTTGACATGACTCAAGCGACTTAGCATGCACGCACACAAGCTGCAACCACTGAGTGTACCCCTCCCTCCCCCATACACACGCCCCAGACTCTTGAAAAGTGAAGAACTGGACCCACTGTATGTAATGCCCAAAAGAGCCGGCCTACAGGCTGTGACAGATTGCCCAAGGGTTGGGACCATTCAGCCTTCACTGAAATTAGCATCATCTTCTGGCTTATTTTCAGCTATTGTGGACTTCCCCTAGACTGGCCAAGTCCCTAAATAGACCAGTTAGAGCCGTTGGAGGGCTGATCTCTTGAGTCAGGGTGGGGCATTTCCTCCACTGACAATAAGTTTTGCACGTGTTTCCACACGCATGGAGGAAGGCAAGCCAAGTTCATGGGATGAGGAGGCAGTTCTCTTGGCCCCAGGGGAAAGGAAGCAGGTTTTATGACCCACTGGGGACAGAGAGGTCACCCTGCCATCTCTCACACCAGCAAAGGAGCTCTAATCAGGCAGCAGGAGGTTCAGGAAGTGGCTGGATTCGATGTGAGGCACGTGGAGGTGTTTGGGATTCCGAGCTGGCCAGTAGCCAGGGTCCCCAGAGCAGAAGTGTTCAGCGCCAGGCCTGTGCAAGCTCTCTCTGCGAGCAGAGTGTCTTCCCACTAGAGTTTCAAAGGGGCTGAGACACCATCCTGGCTGAGAGGCCAGTACAAGACACCAGGGCAAGAGAAGGCCGTGGGTGGTCCAGCCTCGCCCCAAGCACAGCAGGGCTGAGTCATAACTACCAGACCTCTCTGAGCCTAAGAGCCTGGAGATGGTGGGGCTCTGCTCTGTCCCCTGTGCCAACTGTGATGAAAGCAGGTGTCCAGCAAGGCTAAGCCTACCATTTCCAGAATATCTTGGGGGCCACAACTGTGCAGGCATGAGACCCTTTCCATTATTAGGGCATCGCAAACAGCCAAGGCTGGTGATGCCCCCTAGGTGTTGTCCTATACCTGCCTCCAGCCTTGATCCTAACAGGTCTGTCCCTTGTAGTAAGACAGTCATTGACCCCTTTAGAACAGTGACATAAATAAACACACAGTTCTGGAGCCAGACCGCCCAAGTGCAAGGTCTGACTCTATTACATACTCACTGTGTATAAACTTAGCTGTCTATGGCTGTTCGTAACACAGGAAAAAAAAAGTGAAAGTTAGTCACACAGTAGTGTCCGGCTCTTTGCAATCTCATGGACTGTATGTAGCCCGCCAGGCTCCTCTGCCCATGGAATTCTCCAGGCGAGAATACTGGTATAACATGTATCTCCTTATTAAACAAACAAACACACAAAATACTGAAGAGTTGTTCAGAAGCAACTGGGAAATACTATTTAATGCTCACATAACAATGATTTACCAAAAATATTTCTTATCCCTGAAATATTTGCCTTTAATCACATGAACCCGCGTATCACTGTTGCTGCGCATTGTTTTCATGCTTAGAAGGCCAACAAGGAGCATCGGCACCGCTCTGCCCAGGGCACCAGCTCCCCGCGGATCTGCACCCATTCCTCCACTTGCTACGTTTGTGGCCTTTTGTTTACAAGCAATAGGAGAGCAAAATCCTCTCTGTCTGCCAGAGTCAGCCAATGGACCAAGCTGAGATCGGGGTGAATGAAATGATTTAATTTTCTTCATTGCTATTCATTCAGTTCAGTTCAGTCACTCAGTCGTGTCCGACTCTTTGTGACCCCAGGAATCGCAGCACGCCAGGCCTCCGTGTCCATCACCAACTCCCGGAGTTCACTCAGACTCACGTCCATCCAGTCCGTGATGCCATCCAGCCATCTCATCCTTGGTCGTTCCCTTCTCCTCCTGCCCCCAATCCCTCCCAGCATCAAAATCTTTTCCAATGAGTCAACTCTTCTCATGAGGTGGCCAAAGTACTGGAGTTTCAGCTTTAGCATCATTCCTTCCAAAGAAATCCCAGGGCTGATCTCCTTCAGAATGGACTGATTGGATCTCCTTGCAGTCCAAGGGACTCTCAAGAGACTTCTCCAACACCACACTTCAAAAGCATCAATTCTTCAGCACTCAGCCTTCTTCACAGTCCAACTCTCACATCCATACATGACTACTGGAAAAGCCATAGCCTTAACTAGACGGACCTTAGCTGGCAAAGTAATGTCTCTGCTTTTGAATATGCTATCTAGGTTGGTCATAACTTTTCTTCCAAGGAGTAAGCGTCTTTTAATTTCATGGCTGCAATCACCATCTGCAGTGATTGGCCAACACAAATTTATTTTTTGCTATATGAGACAGGCTTACTGTTTAAACCTTTATCAGGCTGGTCTGTTAGCAAAATCTAGGAGTATGAAGTAACTTAGCTCTTAGGAGTACAATGGTGACGATTTAGTCACTCAGTCATGTCTGACTCTTTGCAACCCCATGGACTGTAGCCCACCAGGCTTCTCTGTCCATGGAATTCTCCAGGCAAGAATACTGGTGTGGGTTGCCATTTCCTTCTCCAAGGAGTATAATAAATAAGGAAAATATGCACATACGTAAATACATAAATGAATATGGATAACTCTGCCCATTAGTACTCACATTTGAAGAATGTTCTTTGAGAGAGCAGTGTTTGCCCAAAATAATAACTCTTCAATAGTAAGATTTAAACCACATGTCACTGTAAAGGCAAGATATTTTAAGTTGAGACTTCCTGCGTGTCTGTGTGCATGCTAAGTCACTTCAGCTGTGTCCAACTCTTTGTGACCCTATGGACTGTAGCCTACCAGGCTCCATCCGTGGACTTCCCCAGGCAAGAATACTGGGGTGGGTTGCCATGCCCTCCTCCAGGGGATCGTCCCAACCCAAAGATCAAATCCACGTCTTTTGTGGCTTCTGCATTGCAGGCAGATTCTTTACCTCTGAGCCACCAGGGAAGCCCAAAAACCTTTCTAGTGGCCCCAAAATAATCTCTACTAGCTGGAGACTTTCAAGAGAAAACCCTTGGCTGAATCAGTCTCTAAGTTGGGAGCCACAAGCAGTAGGACACAAGCCCTGATCATCTCTGATGAGATGCATTTAGTACGTGGATGAAGGCACAGGGGAAGTGGGCCAGAGCTCAGCCGTGCCTGTGGGTTCCTGCTCCCTTTACTTTTAATATAGCTCCACCAGATTGAAGGCTCCTGGGCAGAGACTCCAGCTTCCCTATTCTCAGTCCTCCATGAGACTCAGTACCACGCTCCAGGTAGGCTCCAAGACATGCCGGAGGGGTCCATTAGTTCAGTGAGAGAAGGTCTAAGCAGGTGGAATCCCTGCAGACCTCCTCTGAATCTGGTCCTGCAAGCAAACGTCTGCTATTAACATGCTAACAACTCCAAGGGGCTTTTCCAAGCTTTCCCAGGAATCTACATCTTACAGGGTGTCAGTATCTCCCAGTTAACGTAAGGTTTGGGTGCTATTTCTTACATTACAGGTAGGTCTGGCAAATGGAGTTCATAGTCCAAAGAATCACAATATCCCAGAATTCTAATGGCTTAAAGAAAGAGAGTTTTCTCTGGTGGCTCAGATGGTAAAGAACCTGCCCGAAGTCCAGGAGACCCAGGTTCAACCCCTGAGTCAGGAAGATCCCCTGGAGAAAGGAATGGCAACCCATTCCAGTATTCTTGCCTGGAGAATCCCCTAGACAGAGGAGCCTGGCGGACTACAGTCCATGGGGTTGCAAAAGAGTCAGACACGACTGAGCGACTAACATACCACCACCAAGAAAGAGAGACATTATACTTAAAACCCAACATTCCCAAGAAATACGAGGCTCACTGCTTCATCACTCATTTCCAGACTTTCCTGCTACCTCCTGGGCTGTTCTTTGGGGACCCATGGCAAAGCTGCCTTATCTTGTCCCTAAAGGGTGATTCACCCAGGGTTTCACCTCCCCCCGTCCTTTGGCTCTGGGGTTCTGTATGCAATCCTTGTAAGGATATGGGGTGGCTCTGGCCACAGAGAAGCTGCTCAACAGATTCCCTGGGTCAGCATCTGGCTGAGCCCAAGCAATCCACCCTCCCCCAGGCCACGTGGCCAGGCCAGCTCTCTAATCACGGCTTGGCCTCACCATCAAAGGGTCTGGACCAACCCATCTTGCATCCTTCAAAGTCCAAAACTTGGGCATAATTAGTAGCTGCTTTCCCTGTGGAAAAGGGTTGGAAATCCTGCTTTGTGTCATCGTGGCCACGAGCAGGCGGGGCGTGGCTTCCTCTGCAAGGACTCCTGCGTGTGGTCCAGACGCCAGGCTGCTGCCAAAGGCACAGACCTCAGAAGCCAGCCCCAGAGTGTCACGTTCAGCACCACTTTCCCCGCAAAGCACCCACCCCCGTGGCATCGCACAGGGGCCATGGCAAACCTGGGGACAAGGCAATGAACATCCAAAATGTGATGTGGGTGCTCACGGAGCTTCTCACAAAGCCCCTGAGGTGTGACCGGGCACAAAGGGCTCTAGAGATGGCTCACTGGCAGAGTGGTTCTGGGCACACATCCACCAAAAGGCAGAGCACAAGTGAGGGGAAAAGACAAATTTGAAAACCATAGGGACTCCTAAAAGGCAAGTGAGCCTGAGGGAGGCAAGGTGGTGGCAGGTAATCCCAGCTCTGGACACAGACCTTATGGGTCCAAAACCCCTATGCACCAAGGGTGGGATTGCAGGGGCGTGTGCTGAGAACTTGGCAGGACCTCAGCCTCCTTTTCTGAGCCAGGATAGGGTCACCAGAACAGTTCCTGTCATGATGACAGAACCCATGTCAACATGCTTAACATGGATAACCCATCAATCAGGGTTTTCCCTGATGGTTAATTGAGGGTTTTAACCATTTAAGGTTAAATACTTAAATGAGACCATTTAACCCGAGGGTTAAATGAGACCACGTGTCGAAAGCCCCACTTAGCCAGAGCAGGCCCCCAGCACAGGCTCAGGAATGCAAGTGACGTGAATCCCAAGGCCATTTGCCTACAGCCAGGCCACGGATGCCATGTGGTTTCAATCCTCAAGGGCCGTGTTTTCCAAGTGGGCTCAGAATTACTGGTGTGCTGGTTAAATGCAGACTCAGGCTCAGTAGGAATCTCTGCAGTGAAACAGAAGGATACACATTCTCAAAAATCTCCCTAAGAGATTCTGATTAACACCAGCCCAATATGTGAGAATTGATGCTTTTGAAGTGTGGTGTTGGAGAAGACTCTTGAGAGTCCCTTGGACAGCAAGGGGATCCAACCAGTCCATCCTAAAGGAGATCAGTCCTGAATATTCATTGGAAGGACTGATGCTGAAGCTGAAATTCCAATACTTTGGCCACCTTTTGTGAAGAACTGACTCATTTGAAAAGAGTCTGATGCTGGGAAAGATTGAAGGTGGGAGGAAAAGGGGACCACAGAGGTTGTGATGGTTGGATGGCATCACTGACTCAACGATCATGAGTTTGAATAAGCTCTGGGAGCTGGTGATGGACAGGGAAGCCTGGCGTGCTTCAGTCCATGGGATCTCAAAGAGTCGGACACGACTGAGCAACTGAACTGAATGTGTGAGAACCACAGTCCAAGTCCCCAACCCCACATCCAAAGTCAAGATAGAAAAACAAGCACACCAGCACATGTTCTTACACAGAAGTGGTGCAGAAATGCTGGTCCCAGTGTCTCCAGGGGTGGGAGTGGGGGTCGGGGCAGTAGGGAGGAGGGGCAGGTGGGAGAGGGAGTCAGTGCCCCCTGAAGTAACCAGAGCTGGTCCCTTCTCCCCCCTCCACCTCACGGTCCAAACAAAACACCCTCTGAAATGTTGCTTGAAACTTACCTATATACAACAGTAGCAAAAATTGAAATAATAAACTCAGGTTGTTTACTGTTTCCTAAGAGTTGGGCTTAGAGTCTCAGTTTATCCCTTTAGATGGGTCCCCTGGCTTTCTCATTCTGGTTTTGCAGAGCCTGAAGTTGTAACTGGTTCAAGGGCACCCTGGACAGCCTTTCATGAATGAAAGGGGGGTGGGGACCAATCGTTAAAAAACAAACAGCATTGCTTTATGGCTCCCAAAGCACTTTAGCTACTGCTGAGCAAGCAAAGCCTACCTAGTAAAGCATTCATGGGCAGCCCATCAACAGGACAGGGGTGTGTTCCAGACATTTTCCTTCTTGTGTTGTGTTGCGTGTGTGTGTGTGTGTGTGCATGTGTGTGTGTGTGTGTGTGTGTGTGTGTGTGTGTGTGTGGTTGTGCCTGACTCTGTGACTCCGTGGACTGTAGCACGCCAGGCTCCTCTGTCCATGGAATTCTCTGGGCAAGAATACTGGAGTGGGTTGCCATTTCCTCATCCAGAGGATCTTCCCGACCCAGGGATCAAACCCAGGTCTCCTAAATCTCCTGCACTGGCAGGCGGGTTCTTTACCACTAGAGCCACCTGAGACTTGTGCAGGAACAGGTGACTTCCTGACTTACGGAGTCTGTCTGTGATGCCCCGGTCAGAAGTTATTTCTTTCAGCCCCCAAAAGGGAGGTTCTACAATCCTGCCCAATTCACAGATGAGGAAACTGAGGTGCAGAGCATGTGGAGCTAGTGAGGAATGTATGGGGACGGGGACTCGGGCTTAGCTAGGGGTCCACTCACAGCCTCTCTCCTGCCTTCTCTGCACACCTGGTCATTGGTGGGACCACACTGCCCATCACCGGGCGTGGTCATAGTTTTGGCACGTTTCTCTCAGGACCACAGTATCTATTCATTGTCCTCAACTTCTCAGTGATGCCAAATGGACACCGATTCAACAAGCATTCCTGAAATGAACAACTTCGCTCTTCTTTCTGGCCTCATGCATGTCTGCATGCCCTGGGGGCTAGGTGGTCAGGGAACAGGAATTCAAGTCTCTCAAGCTCTGGTCTGGGTCTGGAAGGGTCACTGGGAGACCACCAGGCTCGCCCCAGTCCCCTGTGTTTACATGGCCTCCGGGGAAAGAGCAAGTGGTAGGTGGGGCTTGTCTAGATGCCACACAGTGGAGTAAATGATGGCTTTTGCCTCCCTGGCCACTTTCTGGCTAGTGACCTATGTCAGGATCTCTCCTTAGACGGCCACTCTCCCCTGGGGGCAGTTACTGGAAGTTACTCTGGAGATGCAGAGTAAAGTAAGGTTAGGCATCCGGGGTGTGAAGTCAGCCAGGCTGGGTTCAGATTCCAGGTCTTCTCTCGATGCTGTGTGGCCTGAGGCTGACTCTAACCCTCTTCTTCCCCCTCATCTATAAAACTGTGGGAGGGTGGTAATAAAAATAAAGCCCTTTGATGTCGTGAGCATGATGTGAGGTTGTAGCCAGTGCCTAGTGTATTAAGAGAGCACTCTTTAATCTTGCCTTTGTTGCTGGGGATAGAGTTAGGAGAAACTGGCTGCGAGAAGCTGTGTGATGTCATTTCTTAGAAGGAGTTCACGAACAGGACCTTCTCAATGGAGACTACAAATACCTAGAGCAGAATCTGACCCATGTCCTCAGGCTTTCGACGTTCTTGGGGCTTAACATCGGTGTGGGTAATCTGACTGCTGAGTAAGAAATGCCAGACCTCGGATACAATTTCAGCCACCGAAGCTGCAAGCCAAGGAGATCATGAGAGGTGGACCCATCTTGGGATTCTCACGAGAGCTTTGGGAACTCGGTGGCCAGAGTTTTCCCTTGCTGCATTATGTTTGATGAATGGCCATTAGGAAAGCATGTTAATACGTCGGCATGTTTTTGCATGCAAAACAATTCCGACCAGGAAGCAGATGCTGAGGGGTCATTTTATTGCTCTGAAACACACCTCAGTGATTGATTTCATAATGATGGAATTGAAGTTTATACTAAAATCGAAACATATGGAGACTATTCAATACGTTGAGAATGGCCTCCTTACCCTGACATGGTTAATCTCTTCCTCTTTTGTGCTTGACATTCACTGCTTCCTTCTGAGATTTGAAATACACAGAACTCACAAATCGGCTTCCGTCTATAGAAACAAAATCCACTTGAATGCACATGCGTTTGTTGAGAAATGAGCCTAGAAATAGATGTTTTTCCCACGTTACCAGCATAGCACAGAATCAAATATGCCCTTTTGAAAGAGTGACTGTAAGGCAGTCCAGTCATTCCAGAGTTCTGTGTGGACATCGGTAGAGGTAAATTCACTCACAGCAGAGGACCTGCCCCTCTGAGAGCCGCCCCCAGTGGGAGCTCAGCATCTGCAGGTGATAAGGGCCAGCAAGGACGCACAGGGACCAAGGAAGTAGTGGAAGGAGTGTCCTCCCTTCCCAGAGGGTCTGAAAAACGTGATTGTTTCAGTCTCCTGCATCAATCACCCAGTGTCAATCCTTGGAAATGAGTGAGAAGTGGGCAACCTGGTTTTCCCCTCTGTCTCTCTCTCGGTCTCTATCACCTTCCCCATCTCTTTCATTCTACAGCATTTCTCTGATCTTTCAGATCCATAATGTTGCCCTCAGATATTCAGGTGACACCATCCTTATGGCAGAAAGTGAAGAAGAACTAAAGAGTCTCTTGATGAAAGTGAAAGAGGAGAGTGAAAAAGTTGGCTTAAAGCTCAACATTCAGAAAATGAAGATCATGGTATCTGGTCCCATCACTTCATGGCTTATAGATGGGGAAACAGTGGAAATAGTGCCAGAATTTATTTTGGGGGGCTCCAAAAGTACTGCAGATGCTGATTGCAGCCATGAAATTAAAAGACTTTTACTCCTTGGAAGGAAAGTTATGACCATCCTAGACAGCATATTCAAAAGCAGAGACATTGCTTTGCCAACAAAGGTCCATCTAGTCAAGGCTATGGTTTTTCCAGTAGTCATGTATGGATGTGAGAGTTGGATTATAAAGAAAGCTGAGCACCAAAGAATTGATACTTTTGAACGGTGGTGTTGAAGAAGATACTTGAGAGCGCCTTGGACTGCAAGGAGATCCAACCAGTCCATCCTAAACGAGACCAGTCCTGGGTGTTCATTGGAAGGACTGATGGTGAAGCTGAAACTCCAATACTTTGGCCACCTTATGTGAAGAACTGACTCATTTGAAAAGACTCTGATTGAAGGCGGAGGAGAAGGGGACAACAGAGGATGAGATGGTTGGATGAGATCACCAACTCAATGAACATGAGTTTGGGTAAACTCCGGGAGTTGGTTATAGACAGGGAGGCCTGGAGTGCTGCGGTCCATGGGGTTGCAAAGAATTGGACATGACTGAGAGACTGAACTGAGCTGAACTGAACTTTGCCCAGCTTTGCCCAGTCTTAGGAGCCTGTGATGGTGATTTTTATGTGTCAGTTTGAGTGGGCTAAGGGATGCCCAGGTAGCCAGTAGAACATGATTTCTGGGTGTGTCAGTGAGGCTGTTTCCAGAAGAGATTAGTGTTTGAATCTGTACACTGAGTACAGACACTCTACCCCACAATGTGGGTAGGTATCATCTAATGCCTTGAGGGCCTGAATACAATTTAAAAAGTGGAGGAAGGTGAATTCACTTTCTCTTTAAGCTGAGCTATGTGTTTTCCCTGCCTTGGGACATAGGCGCTTCTGGTTCTCAGGCCGTAAGGCACAGACTGAATCATAACATCTGCTTCCTGGCTCTCTCTTATCTGTCTATTTGTTTGACTATTATCTACCTACCTACCTTTCAAGACTATATACAAATTTGAAGAGATCTCTAGTATTCTCATTCTGGTGTTTTTCTCTTTTTCTTTGCATTGATCGCTGAGGAAGGCTTTCTTCAATTCAGTTCAGTTCAGTAGCTCAGTGGTGTCTGACTCTTTGCAACCCCATGAATCGCAGCGCGCCAGGCCTCCCTGTCCATCACCAATTCCTGGAGTTCACTCAGACTCACATCCATCGAGTCTGTGATGCCATCCAGCCATCTCATCCTTGGTCGTTCCCTTCTCCTCCTGCTCCCAATCCCTCCCAGCATCAGTCTTTTCCAATGAGTCAACTCTTCGCATGAGGTGGCCAAAGTACTGGAGTTTCAGCTTTAGCATCATTCCTTCCAAA
>SJYF01000057.1:5725962-5736905 GCA_006410515.1 Procapra przewalskii | reverse complement strand
GAAAAGCTCTATACAGTCAACAAAAACAAGACCAGGAGCTGACTGTGGCTCAGATCATGAACTCCTTATTGCCAAATTCAGACTGAAATTGAAAAAAGCAGGGAAAACTGCTAGACCATTCAGGTACAGCCCAAATCAAATCCCTTGTGATTATACAGTGGAAGTGAGAAATAGATTTAAGGCCCTAGATCTGATAGAGTGCCTGATGAACTATGGAATGAGATTCGTGACATTGTACAGGAGACAGGGATCAAGACCATCCCCATGGAAAAGAAATGCAAAAAAGCAAAATCGCTGTCTAGGGAAGCCTTACAAATAGCTGTGAAATGAAGAGAAGCAAAAGGCCAAGGAGAAAAGGAAAGAATAGCAAGAAGAGATAAGAAAGCCTTCTTCAGCACTCAATGCAAAGAAATAGAGAAAAAGAACAGAATGGGAAAGACTAGAGATCTCTTCAAGAAAATTAGAGATATCAAGGGAACATTTCATGCACAGATGCGCTCGATAAAGGACAGAAATGGTATGGACCTAACAGAAGCAGAAGATATTAAGAAGAGATGGCAAGAATACACAGAAGAACTGTACAAAAAGGATCTTCATGACTTAGATAATCACGATGGTGTGATCACTCATCTAGAGCCAGACATCCTGGAACGTGAAGTCAAGTGGACCTTAGAAAGCATCACTACGAACAAAGCTAGTGGAGGTGATGGAATTCCAGTAGATATATTTCAAATCATGAAAAATGATGCTGTGAAAGTGCTGCACTCAATATGCCAGCAAACTTGGAAAACTCAACAGTGGCCACAGGACTAGAAAAGGTCAGTTTTCATTCCAATCCCAAAGAAAGGCAATGCCAAAGAATACTCAAACTACCACACAGTTGCACTCATCTCACACGCTAGTAAAGTAATGCTCAAAATTTTCCAAGTCAGGCTTCAGCAATACTTGAACCATGAACTTCCAGATGTTCAAGCTGGTTTTAGAAAAGGCAGAGGAACCAGAGATCAAATTGCCAACATCCGCTGGATCATGGAAAAAGCAAGCGAGTTCCAGAAAAACATCTATTTCTGCATTATTGACTATGCCAAAGCTTTTGACTGTGTGGATCACAATAAACTGTGGAAAATTCTGAAAGACATGGGACTATCAGACCACCTGACTTGCCCCTTGAGAAATCTGTATGCAGGTCAGGAAGCAACAGTTAGAACTGAACATGGAACAACAGACTGGTTCCAAATAGGAAAAGGAGTATGTCAAGGCTGTATATTGTCACCTTGCTTATTTAACTTCTATGCAGAGTACATCATGAGAAACGCTGGGATGAAAGAATCACAAGCTGGAATCAAGATTGCCAGGAGAAACATCAATAACCTCAGATATGCAGATGACACTACCCTTATAGCAGAAAGTGAAGAGGAACTCAAAATCCTCTTAATGAAAGTGAAAGAGGAGAGTGAAAACATTGGCTTAAAGCTCAACGTTCAGAAAACTAAGATCATGGCATCTGGTCCCATCACTTCAGGGGAAATAGATGGGGAAACAGGAGAAACAGTGTCAGACTTTATTTTAAGGGGCTCCAAAATCACTGCAGATGGTGACTGCAGCCATGAAATTAAAAGACGCTTTCTCCTTGGAAGGATAGTTATGACCAATCTAGATAGCATATTCAAAAGCAGAGATATTACTTTACCAACAAAGATCCATCTAGTCAAGGCTACGGTTTTTCCAGTGGTTATGTTTGGATGTGAGAGTTGGACTGTGAAGAAGCTGAGTGCCAAAGAATTGATGCTTTTGAACTGTGGTGTTGGAGAAGACTCTCGAAAGCCCTGTGGACTGTGAGATCAGTCCTGAGTGTTCATTGGAAGGACTGATGCTGAGGCTGAAACTCCAGTACTTTGGCCACCTCATGTGAAGAGTTGACTCATTGGAAAAGACCCTGATGCTGGGAGGTATTGGGGGCAGGAGGAGAAGGGAACAACAGAGGATGAGATGGCTGGATGGCATCACCAACATTATGCACATGAGTTTAAGTGAACTCCAGGAGTTGGTGATGGATAGGGAGGCTTGGCATGCTGCGATTCATGGGATCACAAAGAGCTGGACATGACTGAGCTACTGAACTGAACTGATCTACAAATAATCTGTCAATCAATAATTGGTCCCTCTATCTATCCCTTCTTCCCACTTCTGGGATAAAAAAGGAGAAGGGAGCAGCAGAGGAAGAGATTGTTAGAGATAGCATCATTGACTCAATAGATGTAAGTTTGAGCAAACTTTGGAAGATAGTGAAAGACAGAGGAGCCTGCAGTCCATGGGGTCACAGAGAGTCCCACATGAGTTAGTGACTGAACAACAACTATCTATCCCTCTCTCTCTCTATCTATAATTTATCTTATTCATCCATCTCCCATTCCTCTATCTCTCTATCTATCTGTCTGTCTATTTGTCTCATCCACCTCTCATTGGTTCTGTTTCTCTGGAGAACCCTGACTAATAAGTCTTTGCATCTCTTCTCCCCAAGCTTCTGCCAGCATTTACCATCACAGTGGATCTTTGCTGGGACTCATTTGGCAAGTCCCCAAATGTACAAATGCAGGCATATCCCTTCAGGCTCTCACATGCAAGAGGCCTAGGGTGAAGGGAAGGGCTGAGCTGTAATGAGGTGGCATCCTGGGTGGTCAGTCCAGCTCACTCAGGAGCACATGAAACCAGTTGGCCCTGGTAGCCAGCCTAGTGTAGGCCCTTCCCCCAGGGCATCGTTCCTTCTTCTCATTCTAGCCTTGATGGTAGGTGCTCTCTCAGAGGCCGTGCAGCAGAAGGAGCCCTGAGTGCCTGTGCACCCTGTCACTCTGCTGTCTCATCACTTGTCTCCCAGCTCCTCCATCTGAAGCTGCCTGTTGAGGCTGTCCTGGGAAGAAAGTGGGTGGGGTTGGAAGGGGCAGCCTGGGGCAGCACTGCCCACTCGCCATGTGACTTTAGACAATCAGCTTAACCTCTCTGTGTTTCTGTTTCCTCACATGCAAAATGGAAGTGAGAACAGAAGTATGTAATTTACAGGGTGATTGTAGGTTACATGGAATAAGACACAAGCTGCACCAGACAATGAATGTTCGAGAAATACCAGCTGCTGCAGCTCTGGGCTGAAAACTCAAGAGAACAGACCTCTTTCTCTCTCCTCTCCTGCCGGAGCACACAAGTCTCTTTTCCTCTGTTCAGTTCCTTCTCTTTGTGAACCAACATGGGCATGTTACAGAAGGTATAACTCGGATCCAATTTCTGCAGCCTACTAGTGGGTGACTTAATCCTTTCTAAATCCTAGTGTCCACAGCTGAATAATGTGAATAATAGTCCTTCTCTCTCAGTTGTTTTCAGGATAGAATGAAGTAACACTCATGTTATGACTACCTACCAAGGGCTTTACTTGTTAAATTATAAGACACATCAAGTCTGACATTATCAGATTAATATTTGGTGGATTTGGTGAAGTGGGGCTATCAATTCACTTGTTTAGGAAAAAGTAAATTTTCCCTTTTTAAGTAAAACTAGATATTATGTGACATTTCCATGAAGCTCTTAAAAATGTTGAGAATCCCACTTATATCTCTGTAAAATTCGAGTCACATGTTTTCCTCCTCTGCATCTGAAATGGTTTTATATTTAATTTCCCTGTGATATGTTTGTAAGCTTGCATAATTACTAGTGATAAAATTGTTTTGTTTACTACATTTTTCCCACTAAAATGGTTTGTTATTTGAGGTTACATTAGATAAACTTCTAATGGCACTTAACAATTATTATGCCACCATTTTGACTGAAAAAGAGCCTTCTGATTTCCAGATAAATCAATTAGCAAATGTACTTTTGGAACACTGCCCTTCTGAACACTTGCCTGTATGAAGAAGACAAATTATATTTCTTCTCAAACTTTCTAGTCAGCCTGCTGGTTTGGGGTGACCTTTCATGAGAGAATGACCAGTGATCGTACTTCTGAATGCTATGGTAGCTTCTAGAAGATGCTACCAGAATGGAGACACTGCCCTCAGCCCTGGAATTCCTTCAACTGCACGTCTTTGTCCTTCATGGAAACTTCTGTGCAGCTCCAGGGCTCAGCAATGATGGATGTGGGAACGTCTCCCAGTATTCACACTGAACGTTTAAACAGCAACGGAGGGAAGGAAAAATTAAGAACTTGACCGGAAATAGGGGAATCCTTACACAAAAGAAGGAAGTTGGAACACAATGCGAAATGAATGGAGTTCCAAGTAGAGGAAACAGGGGGCTATGCTGTGTCGATACACAGCCTAGAAAAGAAACAGATCTGTGTTTGCCCTAAACAGTAGGAGTGTGTGCGGCCCCCAGCCGGCTGGGGGGACAATGGGGGCTGCCCTGCCCCCAGGGAGGCCAGACAGTGAACGGCCTGTAAACACACTGGCCCAAACAAGGTACGTGCTCTGTCATCGTGCAGGGAGGCGGGATGGGATGCCCCACAGGCCCAAACTGAGAGCACTGGGGTGCAGCCTCCCCCAGGAACACCTCTGTGACCTGGATCTGTGGCTTTCATCACAGCAGCTGTTGGTGTTGGAGCCAGAATGACAGCTGAGCTAAGAAGTGGTCAAGCCAGGAAAGAATTCTGGGGTTCTACAAAGAGGAGAAGGGGACGACAGCAGACGAGATGGTTGGATGGCATCACTGACTCAGTGGACACGAGTTTGAGCAAACTCCAGGAGATGGTGAAGGACAGGGAAGCCTGGCGTGCTGCAGTCCCAGGGGTCACAGTCGAACACAATTTAGCGACTGAACCAACAAAAAAAGTGCCTACTGAACACATAGCTTTTGAGGAGGAGATCAGGTATAATATACGGTGCGTAGAGCCCTGCTCAGTGTCGCACAGTTGTGATGGAGACCACTGGCTGCACACCCATCCATTCATTCATTTGCAGAGGGCCTGGAGCAGATGGGAGAGTCAGGGAGGGGCAGCTCGAAGGCTTGAGTGCCTCACTGAAACCACAAGCCGCTTCCTGCGCACCAAGCGACGGAGGGGCCTGCCACACTCTTGGTGATGCCGCGGAGGGAGAGAGTGAATGTTTGGAGAAGGGGGTGGGGGTTTAACCTGGAAAACGGACTAGAAGGTTTTGAAGGGAGACAAGTAGGAGAAATAGCAGAGATGAGCATTTATTTTATGACAAACACGGCACCCGAGAGCAGTGAGAAGGGGTGGTCTTTATGGGTAAGTCATTCCAGAACAGTTGGATATTTATGTAAAATATATTAAGATGGGACATACGGGATTCCCTGACAGCCCAGTGGTTAGTGCTCAGTGCTCTCACTGCAGAGAGCCAGGTTTGATCCCTGGTGGGAAAACAAAGATACCACAAGCTTCGCAGCACAGACAAAAAAAAAAAAAAGGGACACAATCCACCACGTAAACTTAGATTATGTGGATGAAAAGGGAATTTATGGTCATGCTACTCAAAAGTTCACTTTTAGGCATATATCCCCAAAAATACGAGTATAAATTCATGATAGCCCTCAACTGGAAATAACACATATGTCCATCAACCACACAGTGAAGGAATAAATTGTGTGAATAAATTCACATGGCAGAAGACTAAAAGCATTGTTTCGGCTGCAGAAGCTCCATGCTAAATCTTGTCATCCAGTAACATTAAGCTCTCCAACCTTATTCAGCACCCAGATTGTCTTAGCCATTCCTGGTCCTTCAGTTATCATAACTGTTTTATAATGACCTTTCCAGTTTCTAAGAAAATTAAAAGAAAGAATACAAAAAAGGATCCTGTGTGACTCTACTTACCTGAAGGCCTCCCAAACAGGCAGAATTAGGCTACTGAGAAGAGAGATAAAAGTCTGTAGAAACAGCCGTAAAGAAAGGTGAGGACTGACATAAGAGTCAGGAGGGCATGAGTTATCTTTAGGGAAGCAGGAGAAGCTGGCACCTGCCAGAGCTTTAGGTGATGATGCTTTTCTTAATATCAGTGGTGGCGCGACAGTGCTCACTTTGTGATAATTCACTGAGCTGCACATTTTTACTGTGTCTGTTCCTCTAAATATGTTTTCATTAATAATAATGCTTTTAATCTGTCCACAGAAAGTTTTAAAGTTCTGTCCCAAAGGAGGAGCCATAATAAAGTGATGGTTTGATGAGACAGTTGGGTGGCATCATTGACTCAATGGACAAGAGTTTGAGCAAACTCTGGGAAGCTGGTGATGGACAGGGAAGCCTGGCATGCTGCAGCCCATAGGACTGCAGAGTCAAACACAACTCAGCATCTGAAAATCCACATTACATAAACTGTAAAATGGGAAGGTATTTGTAAAACAAATAACCAACAAATGATTACTGTGCAGAATAAAAAGTGAAGTGGGGGGACGGAAGCCTGAGCTTTCCCTGGTGGGGTCCTTAACAACAGTCCTGATGGGTACTTGGTGACTTGCTGCCGTCTCCCACCCCACTCAGCTTCAGTACCCTCTCCCCTGCCTCAATTTCTGTCCCTCAGAAAGAAAAGCCTGGTCTTTGATTTATCTCCACAGGAGACACTTGAGGAAAATGAATCTTCTGAAGGAGGAGGAGGAAGTGAAAGTCACTCAGTCGTGTCTGACTCTTTGCGACCCCATGGACTCAAATTCCCTGGAATTCTCCAGGCCAGATTATTGGAGTGGGAAGCCTTTTCCTTCTTCAGGGGATCTTCCCAACCCAGGGATTGCACCCAGGTCTCCCACATTGCAGGTGGATTCTTTACCAGCTGAGCCACCAGGGACGCTCAAGAACACTGGAGTGGGTAGCCTATCCCTTTTCCAGTGGATCGAAGGAATCGATCTGGACCCAGGAATCGAAGCTGGGTCTCCTGCATTGCAGGCAGATTCTTCGCCAACTGAACTATCAGGAATCTTCTGAAAGGTCTCTCAGTTACTGTTAGGTTTCAAGAAGGCCAGTTAAAGCATTTTTAGCGGAAGACTGAGGAAGTCAGACATACTAGGCTCCTGCTAAGCCACCAGCTGGCTCCCCAGCTCCGAGTCTTCAGTTGGCACTTCTGCTTCTAACAGTCAGTATCCACTGGGATGAAAATCTGAGTGAGTGCTTGCTATGGGCCCAGAAATGTGGAGCTCAGGACAGCCTCCGACTAACAGCCATGAGCACCCACCCTCCCAGGTTACTGGCCAGCTGCTCAGCCAGGATCTGGTCCTTGTTCTCTTTAAAGTTCGCAGATATCCATCATGTTTATCATCTGCTTTCAAGGTTCCACTAGCAGGGGTGTCTCCGTCTGACCTGCAGGTCAGGGCTCCAAGAGGTGAGCACATTCTTTGCTGCTTCTCTGCATAACTGGCATTCTTCCCCTGGAGCCCTGCTCTGAAGGAATAATATTGCCTCCAGAGGCAACCCCAGGAGAGGGCCCAACACAGCTTGATTTTTAAAATATTTGACTCTGCGTCACTTTGTCACCATAGCTGGTGAATAAAGACAAGGGTTCAATCCACATAATCTTAAAAGTGTTCTAAACACTCACTTTTTACTTTCTGATTAAGGCTGAGCATCTAGTTCACAGTTGTTTCAAATCTTATATCTGCATGGTTATATATAGTTCTGACTTAATAAGAGATAAGAATCTAATTTAAACAACATAAGAAATTCACAGGTGGCAAATCATGGTTGAAATTATTTTCTCAAAACATCGAAATGCCTTCTAAAAATGACTGAGCATCACCCGCAATAAATACACATGATTCAATCACCCAGTAGAATAAAAACAGAGAGACCATCCTTTCCCTCTTAAGGAAATGACTTTCCAATTAGCGAACATTCAGCCAGTGTCCAATGTGTGCTGAAGTTCTCACTAGGATCATCCGCTTAGAGAGCCCATTATCTCACAATGAAAGTGGAAAGTCACTCAGTCATGTCTGACGTTTCATGATGCCACGGACTGTAGTCTGCCAGACTCCTCTGTCCATGGAATTCTCCAGGCAAGAACACTGGAGTGGGCAGCTATACCCTTCTCCAGAGATCTTCCCAATCCAGGGATCAAACCCCGGTCTCCTGCCCTGCAGGCAAATTCTTTACTGTCCGAGCCACGGGTGAATCCCAAGACTTGGTGTTGTGTTTCAGATAGATTTCAAATAGAGCAACTGGAAAATTTCATAGATTTATTCCTAGATATTTTACTCTTTCTGATGTGATGGTAAATGGGATTGTTTCCTTAATTTCTCTTTCTGAGATAGTCCACTGTTAGTGTACAGAAATGCAGCAGATTTATGTATATTACTTTTGTATCCTGCAAGTTTACCACATTCAGTGATGAGCTCTAGTAGTTTTCTGGAAGCATCTTTAGAATTTTCAGCAGATACTAGCATGTTATCTACACACAGTCATAGTTTTACTTCTTTCTTTCCAATTTGCGTTCATTTTTCTTTTCAGAGTACTGTGACTAAAACTTCCAGAACTATGTTGAATAAAATAGGCAAGAGTGGGCTTCCTTGTCCTGTTCTTAATCTTAGAAGAAAAGCTTTCAGCTTTTCATCATATAAAATAAGCTACAAGTATATGTAGTACAGCATAGGGAATATAGCTAATATTTTATAATAGCTATAAGTAGAACATAAGCTTTAAACTTTGTGAATCACTATATATAGTACACCTATAATTTATATTATACTGTATAGCAACTGTAATTTTTAAAAAAGAAATTAGAAACTGTGAGCCATATTGATGCAAAAATTTTCTAAGAAGTAATAGAAAAGTTCCTCTCTTTTATTTACTTTTTAAAAATTTTGGCCATGCCGCATGGCGCGTAGGATCCTAGCTCCCTGACCAGGGATCAACCCTGTGCCCTGTGCACGGGAAGCATGGAATCTTAACCGCTGGACCGCCAGTGAAGTCCCTCCTGTCTTTCTTAAATGAGTGTGCTGGACATAATTGAACCATTCTTCATGTGTTTTAGCAAAACCATTGCCCAGCTATGTGATCTTGGATGTGTTTTTCTTCAGAGACTTAACTAACTAATCCCTAAGGCATTTACAGATCTACGATGCAGAAGTTCTCTGAGGTTCTTCAATATGACTGATGATCAAGACACCCCAGGAGCTTTCAGGAAAGATATGTTTCTGGACTTAACAGCAGCCTACTGACTCCTGCTTTCTGGGTGGAGGGTGGGGCTCTGCGTCTATAGGACGTGCCCAGGCGCTGATGAAGGCGGAAGTGGGGATGCCAGTCATTCTGCCCCAGACCTCCCGACCACTAAATCCTGAACCGATGCAGATTCTGAACGGATGGATGGACATAAACAGGCCGAGAGGAAATGTGTTAGATGGAGACAATATGCAGTTCTTTCTCCTCGCAGACAGGCTGGCCTTTGTCTGGAGGCGGAGAGGTCTAAAGCCCTCTGCTGATTCAAGTTCCTGGTAATGATTCCTGAACACAGCTGATGGGAAATTTTTCCATCATCACCATGTGTCTGGAAAGATTCAGTGCCTAGTATTTTCACAATAAGAAGGAAAAGCAGAGAAAAAATAATGCCGTATGAAAATAATAGCTCTAAAAACTTCTTCTCTCTAAGGAGTAGGGAAGAGGTAAGGGAGGAGGGGCACATTCCAGGAAACTTGAGAAAGGAAACCAGTTCATGAAAATCTGTTGAGAAGGGGTCTTAACCTGGAAGGGAGGTGCACCCCAAACCCTAGATCCTGGCCAGAGAAGTCTCTGGGTGTGAACACTGCCTGAATTGCCGGCTTCCTGTCATGTCGTTAGATTTAGATCTTAGGCCAAGGGCAAGAGTGACTTCCTAGACACATCCTTTGGCATCATGTGCAGATATGAGTAGTTTGGAGAGAGAAACGTGAGACTGGCCCTGAGGTGGCTCAGTGGTAAAGAATCAGCCTGCCAACACAGGAGACTCGGGAGATGCAGGTTCAAGCCCTGGGTTGGGAAGATGCCCTGGAGGAGGGAATGGCAACTTGTTCCAGTATTCTTGCCTGGGAAATCCCATGGACAGAGGAGCCTGGAGGGCTACAGTCTGTGGGGTTGAAAGAGCTGGACACAACTCCCTGGCCAAATCGCTACCACCACCCCTGCCCCCTGAGCCCAGCACTCTCTAGGAAGAAGAATTCCCTGGACCTCCTCCCCACTTCCCATTTCTGCCTCTGACCCTAATACTGGGAAAGACTGGGGGCAGGAGGAGAAGGGGGCGACAGAAGATGAGATGGTCGGATGCCATCACTGACTTGATGGACACGAATTTGAGCAGGCTCCAGGAGTTGGTGATGACAGGTGACCCTGGAGTGCTGCAGTCCATGGGGTCAGAAAAAGTCAGACACAGCTGAGCACGCACAAGGTGATAAGGACCCGTGGGGAGACTCCAGTTTGTCCACAGGCAGCCAGAGGCACACCCAACTCTGCAAGTTAAAAAGCCTATGAATAAAGGCAGATGGAGAGCTATGTAAAATGAGCCTTTGACAGGGTCTTCTGCCTCAGAGAACTAGGGCCAGCAAATGAGACAGATGGGAAATACCCAGCATCATCTATGGATTCATTAGTCGTGTACTTTGGACCCCAGTCAACTGGAACCCTGCCGAAATGTCATAACTAAATTGTGTTAATGCAATAAAGCGTTTTAAACAGTCCACCAAGCATGCTAACACAGATATGAGTGGCCAGCTTGTCCCATCTTTGTCCAGTTATCCCTGGAAAGATTTAACTTAGTCTCAGAATAGAAGAAAAAAGAAACTCAGTCAAAGAATCATGATGCTCAGCACGTTACAAGGAGGACGAATTCAGAGTCTCAATATAATCGGTAATTTTTGCAAGCGACTGAAACCTTGTACAAGCAGCGAAGCTGTCTTCTGCTGGTGAAACACTTTCAGGTGTGCAAGAGCTCACATAACAAGTCTCCAGATGGCCTTTGCAGTGAATGATCAAAGAGAACGCCAAAAAAAAAAAA
>SJYF01000057.1:5713177-5725936 GCA_006410515.1 Procapra przewalskii | reverse complement strand
AAAAAAAAAGCAGCAGCAGCCGAACGCCTTTGGCAAAAAGATACAGTTTTAAGACTGATAATGTGCATAGTTACAAAATAAACATCTTAATTATTTTACCTTGGTTACAAAACGTAATCAAAGAGTCTTTGGCAGAGATCTTCTGTATTATTAAAAAATAAATCTCAAAACAGATAATTTTACAAAGCAGGCTATACTCTCAGATCCTAAGAGTGGAGTGGGTGTGTCAGTCTCTTGTATTCCATAAAGAAGAGTCAATTTATTATTTTCTTCATGACCTAGATAAGTGAAAGTGTATGGGTTCAAGAGCCGCTTTGAAAGGTTTTATTTTACTTCTGCTAGAATTGAAACTGTCGTGCAGATTTGTCTCCATCCCTGAAGAGAGTAATGGCAAAGAAAACCCAGTATCTATCGTAATGGTGGAGAGAGGGCTATTAAAGCTTAGAGAAACAGACCAAACAGCGCTGTATGGAAAGCACCCAGTAACACTAAGTCCTGACATTTTATAAATCCAAAGTGTTATAACAGCTCTTCTAAATCAGAGTAGACCTATGCGAGCTTTATGATAAGATCTCCACCTGACACGCTTTACTGAAACTGCCCACAGCCCTCACCCATCTGACCTACCTTAGAGCCCACAGGAAATAAGACACCACTTTCCCTTTGTCTCAGGTACATCCTTTCACGAAGAAAAAGATAAGAGCCACCTAACATAGCACACGTTATGACCATTTCTGTAAGTGATGAAACAAGGTTGTTTATGGTTACCAAATCATTTGGTAATTGGGTAATTTCACTATTACTTTTTGGGGATTTCTAGGAGACTGCTCCATTTGAAAAAGCACCTTTTGCTGTAAGACAGCCAATAAATTAGCTGAGTGGCAGAGGAGAAATTATGCCCAGATAGCATTTAGCCAAATTCTAAAGAACAGGTGCAAGCCAGGTAAAGACGCAGGGGACGGCGCTCTGGGCAGAGAGAAGAGCTAAAGCCAGGGCTCCAGGGAGGGAAAGAGCTTGGCATAGAGGGGGAAGAGCCTAGGAAAGCCAGCGAGACTACGGCTCTGAGCGTGACTGCAGAGTAAACTGAGCTCAGAGGGCAGGCAGAAGGCAAGTCAGGTCCAGGTTTTGTGAGCTGTCTGGAAGTTTGGCTTTTGTTCATGTTATGTAGATGCACAGAAAGGTTTAAGCAGGGGAATAACTGACTCACTGGAAAAGACCCTGATGCTGGGAAAGATTGAAAGCAGGAGGAGAAGGGGGACGACAGAGGATGAGAGAGTCAGGTGGCATCACCGACTCGATGGACGTGAGTTTGAGCAAGCTCTGGGAGTTGATGATGGTCAGGAAAGCCTGGCGTGCTGCAGTCCATGGGTCACAAAGAGACATGACCAAGCAACTGAACTGAACTGTCATGATCCAACTCCAGTATTTGCAGAACTCTATAAAATTAGGAGATAATATTTTAATGGGCCATGAAAGGCAAGAATAGAATGAAATCGGCCAGGTAAGAAGCCAAGGATGGCAGTAACAAAGATAGAAGTAGGTCAGTTTGGATAAGTTTTGGAGACAAAGACAGCAGAGTCTGCTGATGGGCAGGATATGGGGAGTGAGGGAAGAGAAGGGATGGAATACAGCAGAGGAAGAGGTCTGGTGGGGTGGGAGTCAGGAGCTGGGTTTGGCCATATTGAGTTTGAGCTTGTTGTTGGCATCCAAGGGAGACGTCAAATGTGCGGTCAGACGTGGATCTGGGCTTCTGGGGAGATGTGGAGGTGGAGGGGAATCATCTGGAAGCCACTGGCTGGTGGGAGCTTTTCAAAGTCCTGGTGCCAGACAAGCACAAAGAGAGACGCAAGTCCAGAACAGAATTAGATTGGAGAAGGGTTCTGAGAGTGAGTGGAGGAGGTGAGACCCAGTGTGGAGACCCAGGAGGAGGAGTCAGGGAGGGAAGAGGGGGACCAGGAGAACCTGTGAGAAAGAAGCCTTGACAGGAAGCTTTTCCAGGAGTGAATCGGTTCTTCCACTGTGGACTGCGGAGGGGCCAAACTGATAACAAAGGTAAATTTGCAATATCACTGTTCATCTGAATGAAGTAAAAGTTGTGGTGCTGGAGAAGACTCTTGGGAGTCCCTTGGACTGCAAGGAGATCAAACCAGTCAGTCCTAAAGGAAATCAGCCCTGAATATTCACCAGAAGGACTGATGCTGAATCTGAAGCTCCGATACTTTGGCCACCTGATGCGAAGAATTGACTCATTGGAAAAGATCCTGATGCTGGGAAAGTTGAGGATAGGAGGAGGAGAGGGTGACAGAGGATGAAATGGTTGGATGGCATCAGCATCTGACTCAACGGGCATGACTTTGAGCAAACTCTGGGAGGTGGTGAAGGACAGGGAAGCCTGATGTTCTGCAGTCCATGGGGTTACAAAGAGTTGGACATGACCGAGCAACTGAACAACAACAAAAATCTGTGACGTCTATATTTTGCAACTTAACCATAGCATGAAGTTGCTATCCACCCACTTAGTCTATGAAAGAACACATTTCTACTTGTTTCCTTTATTCATTTTACCTGCTGAGTGAAGATTTGGAAAAACAGGAAAAGCAAATTGAAAAAAAAATCAAAAAAATTCCTTTAAAAGTTCACTTAAAAAAGTTGGATAAGCCAAACTGTTTTGTTACCTCATTTAACACTCACACACACATGCATGCACGTACACATACCCCTTTAAATAGGTGTTATCATTACTCATATGTTCATAACAGAACTATCTACATGTGAATTTGGAAAGAGTGTTATAGAAAAACCTGAGTAGACCCCGTGCAAGCTTGTCCCCGTGTCCCACATACGAACACCAGCTCTAGGTTAAAATGGCACGTGAACAGCTGGGCTGGCTGCTCCTGGATTGGCCACGAGAGCGACACCCGCAGACAGTCACACCTCCACTGCCCATTCTCTGTCGGGAGCTAAGCACAACCCCGGGCAGGGGCTAGGACTGAGGTTTCGCTGGGAGTTCTTTCTTACCGATCTGACCTGCCTCAGACAACTGGTTAGCTCAGCAGGAATTTCTCATGTCTCCACGTGAAGCAGAGCATCAGTCACAATATCAAGGTCAAATGTAAAAGAACGCTGGCACTGCTGACATCCCCCTGGGCTGACCAAGCCATCGACCCTTGTCTCTGCCTGCCCTATCTGCTTCCCATTTGCCATCACCGCCCAGCAGCACTGACACAAAAATGAATCATGCTGGCTGAATATTTGAGTTCATTTACTTATATTGGAGGTACCCAAATGACAAAACTGTTTCTTCCTAAGTGAAATAGGAAAATGAAAAGGAGAGAAATGGCATCATTAAGAGTCAGGATAATAGAAAGGAAGACGATGATGAGTAAGCTTGGGGCATTTTTCTTCTGTGGAAAATGTTAATGTCTTTCGCAAGTGTTAAAAAATATATTTGCAATGGTTAGAGCTTTCACGAAGCAATTATGCTCCTGGCCATGTGAATATCACTCTCAGGGGATTTGCTATGGCTCTGTGTCCACAGCATCAAGAAAGGGGATTCGGGGCCAAACGAGAAACCAGTCCAGTTGGTAGGGGCTGTTTAATAGCACGTTTCATTTCACACTGAAAAACATCTTTCCAGAATTTCATCAAGCAGAGCTAACAGTGGCCATTGTGAAGATCGTATAGGTAGAACAGGGCTTCCCTGGTGGTTCAGACAGTAAAGAGTCTGCCTGCAACGGAGGAGACCTGGGTTCAATCCCTGGGTTGGAAAGATACCCTAGAGGAGGGCATGGCTCTAGTATTCTTGCATAGAGAATCCCCATGGACAGAGGAACCTGGCGGGCTAGAGCCCACGGTGTTGCAAAGAGTTGGACATGACTGAGCAACTAAGTATAATACATAGGTAGAACCACTTTACATACAAGAAGGGCCATTGTGATTGTAAGGTAAGGGAGTTAGAGAAGGGGGGTTTCAGGAAAAAAAAAAAAAATGAGACCAGCACTTTACAGGAACAGATCACTTTTAATGAGGTGAGAAGGGGCAGCAGTCAGATTAGCGAACTGCTGCACTTACCCAAGAAAAGAATAAGTATATATAGGCATGTATGTGGAAAGTTACTGTCTTAAGGGGCCTGTTCTTCTCCAAGGTTGTTCTGAGTAGTTATCTCTTAAAAGGCTGGGGCTTGGAATTTTGGAGATCGGCCAGAGGCTGGACCAGCTGGGAGCTGGGCGTAATCAACCTTAATGTCCATTTTTTTTTCCCGGTGAGACAGTTCTTTGTTTTGCATAGAATGGTGGGGAGGACCTGGAGGGGAGTTTTAACTCCAGGCTATTTTGAGCTGTGTAGCTTTCCTTCAGTGATGCCATTTATAATGATGAAAACAAAAGAAAACAATAAAATCGGGGAAAAGCTAAATAAATTGTGGCCTAGCTGTGTGTTAGAATACTACACTGACAAATGATTTTGTAAACTCTTTTTAGTGATGGGAAAACATTATACAATACATACATTTTTTTAAACAAATGAGTAAGAAAACAACTGAATAGAAAGATGGCAGGAAATATACCAACATATCAAAATAGAAAGACCATAGACAATGTTTCTCTCTTTAACCTTTTCTATATTTTCCAAAGTTTCAGAGTGACTATATGTTTTACAAGGTAAATCAGATCATCACCCTAGGCTGGGTTCCTCTTGCAGGTGAAAACACTCCAAGCTCCAAAAGGTGAAGCACAAATCCCATCTCATCTGCTTTTTCTCTTCCTCTTTGAACCCTGCCCCTTCCCCAATGGCCACAGCGAACCTGTGCTGTTTCTCCAATAACCCAAGCTCTGTCTTGCAAAGAGGCCACACACAATCTGTTTCCTGTGCCTGGACCAGGATTCCTGCTCCTTCCCCGACTCCTGCTCCCAGCATGTTTGGCTACTGCAAGTGAGAATGAAACAGCTTCTCTTCTCAAGGAAACTCTTCCCTCCAGCTGTTTTTCATGTATTGGAATGCATAGGAATCACCCTGAATGGTGGTTTAAAAAGCAGATCCTGGCCATGCCTTGCTTACCCTTAAACTCCTTCCGGAAAAGTTCTGGGCCTTCTAATATAAAAGAGCACCTGCCCTTTGCCTCCGAGGCTCCCTCACACATCATAGTCACGTTATTATTTATTTTCTTCATCACGCTAGGCAATACATGGTGATTTGCCTGGTACACAGCAAACGTTCAAGCCACGGCTTTTGGATGAATTACACGTATGAAAAGTAAAGTAATAAATGCATTTTTAATTACACTTTTTAATTTTAACGTAGTCTTAGACTTACAGAGAAGTTGCAGAGAAGAACAGAGAATGCTCGTCTACTCCATACCCAGTCTTCTCTAATATCTTATGTTAACATCTCATGTTACTATGATTTATTTATCACAGTGAATGAAGCAATGTTGATATATGACTATTAAATCAATCCCATACTTTATTCATTTTTCCTTAGTTTGCCTAATCTAAGATAAAGATCTTACACTGTATCCAGTCATCAAACTGTCTTAGGCTCCTCTTGGCTGTGACGGTGTCTCAGACTTCTTATTCTTCATGCCTTGTTTTTGATGACCTTGACAGTTTTGAGTACTGGTCAGCCCTTTTATACAATGTCTTTCAGTTGGAGTTTGCCTGCGTGTGTGCCAAGTCACTTCAGTCTTGTCTGATGCTTTATGACACTGTGGACTGTAGTCCACCAGCTTCTCTGTTCATGGGATTCTTCGGGCAAGAATACTGGTGTAGGTTGCCATGCCCTCCTCCAGGGGATCTTCCTGACCCAGGGATTGAACCCAGGTCCCCTGCATCTCTTGCATTGGCAAGCAGGTTCTTTACCACTAGCTGCACCTGGGAAACCCATTCTCATGGTTAGCTAGGGTTAAATGTAATTGGAAGAAGGAAAATGTCCTTGCATAGTGTAACAGTCAGAATTCTGCAGAGAAACAGAATCAGCAGAATGTGCCTGTCTAGATACACAGTGAGATTTAAGGAATCAACTGACTTGATGGTGCGGGCCATGAGTCTGAAATCTGCAGTGTAGGTTCGCAGGCTGATCTTGCATCAGGAGTCCGGAGGCAGGCTACCTTCTTTTTGACGGGACCTTTAACAGACTGGACAAGGCTCACTCACAATATGGAGTATCATCTGCTGACTTAAATGCTGGGCTTCCCCAGTGGCTCAGACAGTAAAGAACCTGCCTGCAGTTGCAGGAGACCCAGGTTTGAGCCCTGGGTTGGGAAGATTTCCTAGAGAAGGGAATGGCTACCCACTCCAGTATTCTTGCCTGGAGAATTACATGCCTTGACTGGGACATCAGGACTAGCATTTGACCAAGCATCTGGCCACCAGAGCCTAACCAAGTCAACAGAGAAAGTTAACAGATAGAAATGCTAAATCACATCTGATGGGATCCCCAGACACTTGGCTCCCGAACCAGGAAGCAGGGGTCGTGGGCTGGAAAGAAGCCGAGCGGTAGCAGCAGTTACCCGGCTGTTAACCTCTGAACTCCACGCCTACGGGTCTCCATCGAAACTGCTCTTTACTAATTCCAAAGCAAACAGGACGTCAGCCTGCCCGCGCTGCAGGGGATTCAGAGGAGATCTTGTTAATAGGAAATTATTTCCCCCTGGGAAAATATCAGAATCTGAGTTGATGGGAATATAACTTGAGAATACATAGACTGAGGGGGAGACATGCAAAGGTTCAGTATGAAGCTGAAGAGTATAAGTGGTCCTCGATTTTGTAGGAAGTGACCCTCCACACTTCTCATTTCCCGGGTGGTCCCTCAAGCTTCCACAGTTTATTGTGATCCACACAGTTAAAGGCTTTGGCATAGTCAATAAAGTAGAAATAGATGTTTTTCTAGAACTCTCTTGCTTTTTCGATGATCCAGCAGATACTGGTAATTTGATCTCTGGTTCTTCTGCCTTTTCTAAAACCAGCTTGAACATCTGGAAGTTCACAGTTCACATATTGCTGAAGCCTGGCTTGGAGAATTTTGAGCATTACTTTACTAGCGTGTGAGATGAGTGCAGTTGTGCGGTAGTTTGAGCATTCTTTGGCATTACCTTTCCCTCAAGCTTCTCTCCCTCTGGGGATGCTGGGTCGTGATCATTGACCAGCTTTGCATTAACTCTGAACAAGCAAGCTTTCAAATGGCTTTTACAAGCTCAGTTTCACTCTACTTTTTACAGAAGCACTTTAGGGATACTCACACACAGGTGATTCTGAATAGGGAAGATTAACTATGCAACATATTGTATCTGATTGTAAATAAGAGCAAACCCCAGCTTGAAATGGCAAAGGCAATAAGAACATTAATCTTCTCTCATTAAATGAAGTCCAGAGACAGAGAGGGCCAGAAGGTTCCAGCAGGGCTAGTCTCCCGGTCCAGGAGCCTATGCTAAGTCCTGGCAAGAAAGTTTTGACCAGCATGGACGCAATGACATGGATGATGACCTATGGGACCACTTGGCTCTTCTTCAGGACAAATTCCAACTTGAGATGTTTGGACCTATTCTGTCACTAGTGCCCAAGAGCAGAGAAACCACATGAAAAGAGCCGTGAGCAGAAGGCATGAGGTAGGGAAATCAGACGGCATTTAACAGCGACTAGGATGCACAGGATGGTGGACGGAAGTGATCCCAGTAATCAGCACGGAGGCGCATTCAGAGAGCAAGCAGGAGATGTGGACTCGTGGCTGGTGATTCTAACTACCTAACAATAATAACTAGGTTGTGCTGTTCTGAGTCGCTTCAGTCATGTCCGACTCTCTGCTACCCCATGGACTATAGCCTGCAAGTCTCCTCCATCCATGGGATTCTCCAGGAACACTGGAGTGGGCTGCCATGCCCTCCTCCAGAGGATCTTCCCAATCCAGGGATCCAACCCAGGTCTCCTGCGTTGCAGGCAGATTCTTTACTGTCTGAGCCCCCAGGGAAGCCCTGGCAAAAGTTAACTTCAAGCTTTTTCCTAGGTAGAACTTTTTATCAAGCTAGCTGTGTTTCATTGCATATGCAAAAAGAACCAGTTTTGCAGTTTAGAAGAAGAAAACAAAGTTCATTTTAACTAGTTTTCTCCAGATCTAAAGAATATCATGGCTATCCTGTGTCAAAAAATCACTTTTCCTTTCTGTAGACAGAGCTTTACAGCTAAAATATAGACCAAATAGTGCTCAAATTGACTGTGATAACATGGGCAGATGGGCTGATAGAAACCCTGGATTGTCCCTCTGGGGATGTGGGGTCTTTGTTTGATCAGACGAATCTGAAAGGGTAAAGAAACTGGTGCAGGCAGGAGTGGGGGAAGCTGGGCTCCCCCTCTCCGCTGAGAAATAGGGGAAGTTAGGAAGGGAATCAGTCCTGAATATTCACTGGCAGGACTGATGCTGAAGCTGAAACTCCAATACTTTGGCCACCTGATGTGAAGAACTGACTCACTGGAAAAGACCCTGATGCTGGGAAAGATTGAAGGCGGGAGGACAAAGGATGAGATGGTTGGATGGCATCACCGACTCAATGGACATGAGTTTGGGTAAACTCTAGGAGCTGGTGATGGACAGGGAGGCCTGGAGTGCTGCAGTCCCTGGGGTCGCAAAGTCGGACACGACTGAATGACTGAACTGAACTGAGAAAGGGCCTAGCTGATGGAGAGGGAGACAAAGCAGGTTGGAGGGTCGTGCAAGGCCTCAACCGGACAAAGAAAGGAGAGAGAAAGGGCAGTGGGGCACACTGTTAGAGCTGTGGGCTGGCTCAAGGGAGAGTCAACTTAAAACTAGGTTTTTATAACTAAGAGCCAGTTTTAAGTCTATATGTCAATCAGTAGCTTTTAGGCCGGATTTTAGCTGGGTGAAGCCTCTACAGAGGTATTTACACTGGTTTCCTTTTTTTCCCCCCACCTGTAGTTGCGTTTAGATGAACAAGTTGAATACCATTAACTATGACAGCCTATACTTTGCTGCCTCTGTTCCCTGAAATTAGAGGGAACCCAGTCAACACATCAGCACAAGGTCTTGATGGTGGCTGGTGGTTTTATCCCTAAATTGTGTCTGACTCTTTGTGACCCTGTGGACTATAGCCCACAAGGCTCCTCTGTCCATGGCATTTCCCAGGTAAGAATATGGGAGTGGGTTGTCATTTTCTCCTCCAGCGGATCTTCCTGGCCCAGGGTTTGAACCTGTGTCTCCTGCTTGCCTGGTGGATTCTTTACCACTGTGCCGCATGGTCTTGATACTAGCATACAAACACATCAACAGCATATACTAGGATTTGTGGAATGGACAAGTAAGTCAATAATGTATTTTCCTAAGCTTTGGCTCGCTGTGCTTTTGATGTGATTGTTACTCATAATGTATAAGGGTCAAATATGTTGGGAAGGAAATATTTTTGTCATCTGTGCATACAACAGCCAGTTACGCTTTTCCTAAGCTTCAGCAGAGCTTGGCTTTCATGTGACCATGGCCAAAGCTAAAACTACTCATGAATGTTGATCTGACAGCCACATAGAGCTCACATATGTGAAGTGAGTATGTCTGAGCTCCTGCTAAACCTTTGTGAATCTGAGTTTAGGAATTCTGCAACATGTGACTCCAAGCAGGTCACTGATTTTGAGTTTACCATAATGTGTAAAAATATTCTTAAGATTTGTCATTGCTTCTGTTTGTTCATTTAAAGAATCTGATGCATATTTGAACACTTTACTTCTGCAAAATTCAAAAGTTCCAAGAAGTATAAGAATGGCAGAATAGTAGCAAGAATTTTAGAAACTGTGGATAAAAACCCAGCAAAACATCAAGGAAGAAAGTAAGTAGATTTCAGAGGTGAAAATGAGTTTGATGTTGATGATATTTCAGAGATTCCCAAGGAGAGGAAAGAGTTATTGGAATGGGAAGAGCAGTGACTATGGGGCTCATCAAAGAGTAGGGCTGGAAGATTTGATCGATGGAGATAGATGTTGTCAGTGGCACGTGCTGCCCTGCAGAGCATGAACCTGGGACCAGAAGTCAACTTGTCAAAGACTTATAATATTATTGTGGTCAGCAGAATAATGTTCCCCCAGCGACGACCATGTTCTAATCCCTTGGTAAAGGGGAATTAAAGTTGCAGAATTAAGGTTGCTAATCAGTTGATGTTAAAATAGGAAGAATATCTTGGGTTCTCCAGGTGTGCCCAATATAATAATGTGTGCGTGTGTTAGTCGCTCATCTGTGTCCTACTCTTTGTGACCTTACAGGCTGTAGCCCACCAGGCTCCTCCATGGAATTCTCCAAGCAAGAATACTGGAGGGGATTGCACTCCCTTCTCCAAGGGATCTTTCACACCCAGGGATCAAACCTGGGTCTTCTGCATTGCAGGTGGATTGTTTACCATCTAAGCCACCAGGGAAATCCCAGATATAATGATAAGAGTCCTTAAATATGGAAGAGGGAGACAGATAGAAAGAGTAATGAAATGGGAAAAGGAACTCACCAACCCATTCTTGCTGGCTTTGAAGGAAGAAGGAGAGGCCTAGAGAAGCTGGAAATGAGGAATGGACAGTCGCGCCATGAGTCTCCAGAAGGGACAGCAGCCCTGTGACTCCCTGGTTCTGGCCCCCAGAGACCCAAGACAGACTTCTGAACTTCAGATCCTGTGAGATAATAAACTTGTGTTGTTTCTAGCTACCCCACTGGTGGTAATTTGCTGTAGCGGTGATAGAAAACCAATATGATTATACCAATCATTTTGAAGATGGTTTGCTTTGTCAGATACAGCCAATCCTTAATTTTTAGACTCTCAAGGGGATTAGACCTTGACTGTAGAAGGAAACTCTTCTTGGGAAGAAGAGTTCAACTAAAAACTGAGGCATGAATATGCCTGGGTCTTTTAACTTCCCTGGTGGCTCAGATGGTAAAAGCATCTGCCTACAATTCAGGAGACCCAAGTTCATTCTCTGGATAGGGAAGATTTCCTGAAGAAGGAAATGGCAACCCACCCTTTTACTCTTGCCTGGAAAATCCCATGGATGGAGAAGCCTGGTAGGCTACAGTCCATGGGGCCACAAAGAGTCGGAGATGACTGAGCGACTTCACTTTATTTTCACTTCATGGTCTTTGAAGATCTTTCCTAGGACAGGAGTCTGCTGATTCCCAGCTGATTCTTCACACTTTGGAACCAATATAATCAGAGGGCCATGCCTTGACCCCTTAAAGGAGGCAGGTCTCCCTGTTAAGATTTTTCAATTATATGCCAGTTTTGCTCAAGTGATGGTCATGACTGTCTTGCCCTGGAGTATTAACTCCTTCATGACAGGGAGTACTTTGGTCACATTTTAATAACTGTCAAATGGGATATTTCCAGCATCATTAATTTCACATTCTAAACAGCAGAAAGATCAAATACGGAAAGAAGAGAGGGTGGGTGGAAAGTATATGAATGGTCTTTTAATATTTCAAAGGGCCAAAAATTTGAATAGAGCAAGTTCAGTTCTCTCCGTGGCTCTGTCTCACATCTGTAGAAATGGACTGCTGTGCTCAACTTGGTGACCACTCTGTGGCTCAGACTGAGGTCACTTATGTTCAAGTCATGTTTCCACTCATGTTAATACCTGCTCTAGATTAACTAAGTACTGGTTCAACGTTGAATTACATGTAAGTCTCTACTTATACAAGTGGAGTTTAAGTAAAGAATGAAATCCATGGACAGACATTTAGCATGGCACCTCTGCTTAAAACATCTAAAACAATCAAAAGAAAGCATTGCTCCTGGGAGAAGTATGCATCCAGATCTGTATGAAATGAGGCCCCTCAAGATCAGGAAGTGGAATCCAGTCTTGATGTGGACACGAGCATCGTTAAGCACCAAACACGTTCACTGACATGAATCCCAGAGTCCAGGTCCTAGACATACTGGGAGCTGACCTCACCTTCCCTGCTCCATGCTCTGGTGCCCTGGGATGCCTGGGCCACAGGCCCTGTTATAACGGGAAGACAGGATTCCTTGTGACGGGGAAGTGGGCTCCTGGGGAGATGAGGTGGCTGGTGGTGGAAAGGACCCTGGGCACAATTGGCCTAAGTCTCGCTGCTGAGGTGGGGGAGGGATAGGTGATTCCAGCTTAGATTCATGCAAGAGCTGGTGGGGGAGGTGGGGGGGAACTTCCAGATGGGAGGGAGTTTGGGGAGCTCAAGACCTTGGCTCCAAGCTCAGAGCACAGCCCAGGGGAGGTGTGGTGGGGGGTTGACCAGCTGCCCAGGAAGACTCAAATTTCCCTTTATATCAAGGGTCCATCCCCTTAGGCCTGAGTCCCTGGGGTTGTGTTTCCAGAGCTCTGCTCCTCCTCTGGAACCTTCCCTGGTTTCCTGGGCCTTTAGCCTTTCCACCTCAAGGAGAATGTGGACTAGAGGACCTGCTTGTTCCCAGGGAAGGAGAAGGCCACCCTGTGTCAGGGTCTATCAGGTCTGTTCACATGAGGCAGGAAAGCTCACCTCCCAAGACGTTTATGGCTCAGTGAGTGACATGAAAGTGAGGATGTGGAAGCAATAAACACAGGGCGGGACCAAGATGCAGAGAGCAGGTGAGCACAGGGCCGTCTCCAGGACAGCCATCTCCCCTCTTCACAGCCTCTCATGCCTCGCCCGCTTCTGTGGGTACCACCCAACTCCTCGCCTTTCTGGAACCTAGCAACCAGCCCACCCGCAGAACCCACTTCCTCAGGAAGTGCTGGGAGGGGCTGGCACGCCAAGGGGTGGGGAGTGGGGGGTGGG
>SJYF01000057.1:5680158-5695778 GCA_006410515.1 Procapra przewalskii | reverse complement strand
TCTTCACAGTCCAACTCTCACATCCATACATGACTACTGGAAAAACCATAGCCTTGACTAGACGGACCTTAGTCGGCAAAGTAATGTTTCTGCTTTTGAATATGCTATCTAGGCTGGTCATAACTTTTCTTCCAAGGAGTGTCTTTTAATTTCACTGCTGCAGTCACCATCTGCAGTGATTTTGGAGCCCCCCAGAATAAAGTCTGACACTGTTTCCACTGTTTCCCCATCTATTTTCCATGAAGTAATGGGACTAGATGCCATGATCTTCGTTTTCTGAATGTTGAGCTTTAAGCCAACTTTTTCACTCTCCTCTTTTACTTTCAAAAAGAGGCTTTTTAGCTTAGAAGCATATATTTTGATATTAGCATGATTTTACAGAGCAAGTTAGACTCATGCTCCTGTGGTTAAAGGATGCACCAAACACATGCTCAACATATAGGGTGGGGAGGGATGGAATGCAACAAAAACATGTACCTGAGTGATGCATGATAGTGACTCCTAGGTAAAATATGCTGTTGTCAAAATTTGTTTCAGAATAAATTAAATGCTTTAGGGAGGAAAGTTTTGAAGCATTATTTCTTAACATATTGTCTTCAACCTAGCTATGGAAGAAAACCACACATCCACAGGGGTGTTTCCCCTCCTGAAGGTCAGAAGTTATTCCTATCCTAAGCTTTGTGATGTTGCCGTGGACCCCTAGATATAGCTCGGGGTGGGGGGGCAAGAACCCCAAAACAGACAGAGGTGGAGAAAAGCAGAAAAAAATGTCAGCAACTCCAGGTCCCTGGCCATCTCTTGATGTTGCTACTTATCTCCTGTCCAGATGTTGTGGCCAATAATATATACAGGTCCTACCAAATCAAAGCAATGAACATTTTCAGCTTCATAATCAAAAACAACACCCACCAAAGGGAGATCAAAAAGCAAATCTCATGGATGACACCTGTAGCAGGCTGAATGGTGGCCCCTGGAGACATCAGGCCCTAGTTCCTGTCAGCTGTGACTGTGAGTTTATTTGGGAGATTCAGTTAAGGATTTTGAGATGCTTATGGATTATCCAGGTGGGCCTTAAGCATAATCATTAGACTCCTAACAAGAAAGAGACAGAGGGAGGTTTTCCTTACATGTGCAAGGCAGAAGCAGCGATGTGGCCACGAGCCAAGCAATGTTGGTAGCATCAGGAGCTGAAGGGGCCAAGACACAGATTCTACCCTAGAGCCCTGGGAGGGAGCACAGCACTGTCACCCTGGCGAAACTGACTTTGGACTTCTGAGCTCCAGAATGTGAGAGAACACATTTCTGTGGTTCTAAGCCATCCAATCTGTGGCAAATTTGTTACAAAAGCCACAGGAAAGAAATCTAACTGACTGTTTCAGACAGCCTTCTAGGGTCTCAAGCAAAGAAAATTCTTGCCTGCTACTAAGAAGGCAGCTCACGGGATGTTTACAAGAGCCCCAAGAATCAGGCGTATTAAGAAGGCAGATCTAAGCCTCTGGACAGAGGTCCCGTGATGTATTGTTACGAGCGCACAGTGGAATGACGGAACTCTGGCAGCAGGGTTCTCCTCATCAGATATGCTCTAGGTACTAGGGACTGCGCACTCTTTACCCACCTTTCAATCTGCACCAAATCCTAGGACAGTCTAGCTGAGCCACTTCACTCATCTAACGTAACATGGTTAGTGGCTAGGACTCTGATTCTTATTGTGTTACATCTTTTTCCATTGCATCAACCTGGCTTCTTTTAGAAGTTCAAATAAGACCTGTTTAACACTGAACTTGGAGACTCAGAGAACAGTGACCCAAGATTTCATGGAATTTCCTAAAGCCCAGTTCTCCATATTAAGGTGTCCCCAAAGCACAGAGGATAACTCTAAGCTGAGCAATGTCCAGCATTGTGTGAGTCATTCATTCAGTGTCTTATGACGTTTGCCTTTTTGCAGGTCAGGGCTCCGAGAACACCCTGGAGAAGGTCTGGGCAGCACCTCTGACATCCAGCTTCATCTCTAGTTCAGTCCTTCACCTGCATGCACTTTCTGTTTTCTCTATCTCCCTTTTCTGTCAACGATCATAAAATACATTGTTCTAGAAAAGCCAACTCTATATGAAAGGCTGATTTTGAAGGTTTGTATTCTGATGTATCAGCTTCAAGCTGATAATATCACAAAAATTGGAAAAGGATATATATGTTCACTTTGTTGTACAGCAGAAACACAGCACTGTAAAACAACTGTATTCCAATTAAAAAAACCAATTAAAAAAAAAAAAACAGCGAGGTCCCCCAGCTCACATTCCTGGTCCCACCCCCGTGCGAGTCATCAGCCCAGGGTGTCTGAATCACCTCACCAATGGTTTATGCCACTTCACCACTGCAAACTAAACAAATTCTTTCCACGTTAGCCGGAGGGTTAAAAAAAGACATTGTACTCCCGAGGAAAGAGAGACAATTTTGAAATGAGCACTAGAAAGAAAATTAAAAGGAAACAAGACTTCAGCGGACCCTGAGCTGATAGCCCTGACCGACTTCCTTCCTTTCCGGGTGCTGCTGCGGCAGCCTCCCCATTGGGGCTTTCCACGGAAAGCTGGGGGTCCTGGCCTGGGCGCAGGAGGGGCAGAACCCGCCGGCCTGTGGCCAAGGACAGAAGTTCCCTGGAACAAAGCCGGGTCCAAGAGGGATCCTGTACTAAACGCCCCGTGAAGGGGGCGCAGCTGGGGAAGGGCTGCCTCCGTCTTCCTTCCGAAGGCGCACGCCCACCCCTCTCCCCTGCCTCCTCAGGTTTCAGCTGCTATTTCATGAGGCTTTCAGGGTGGTTCACGGTAGCTGTGGAGCCAAGCAGGACGCATGGGGGACCCTCAGAGGCTAACACAAACAGCCCAGTTCAAGGTTCGGCTAGGAGCGAGCCCCGGCCCTCCTGCTGGAGGTGGAGGGAAACTGGATTGGAGTCTCTACTGCCGTCTCCAGGGGCTCCTCTCTGCACCCAGACTTGCGCGCCCACCCAGCAGAAAGAAAGCCCTGCACAGCAGAACCTGTCCTTCTGGGAAGCAGGAGCTGTCAGGCCCTCGTCCTGGGGGGCGGGGGTGGGGGCAGTCTCCTGGGTGATGGTTTGATCTCGGTCCTTCCTCCCAGAGGCCTTCACGCTGCCTCTGTCTCCTCACCCCCAAGGCCCGCCTGGTCCCTCCTGGCCCCAGCGTCCTCTCTCCTCTTCCCCTCCCCCTCCTGCCTCTCCCCTCCTCCTCTTCTCTTCCCTTCCCCCTCCTCCCCTTCCTCTCAGAGAATTCAGAGGTCAGTGTTTCTTCCCTCTGCGTCACTTGCTCAGTCCCGCCCTGCGGACGTACTTCCCCTTCTCATCTAGATTTGCCTGTGTCAGAGGCAAAGCTCATGAAATGCCCCATGGAGTTTCAGGGGAAAACTTTTCCTTGTCAAGGTAACATTGCAGTGATGAAAAAGCAAACAGACGGTGGGGGGAATTCCATCGTGGAGTAGAATTATGAACTACTGAACTAACATGCACCCCTCCCCAAATACCTATGCACTTGGGACCTCTGAACGTGAGCATACTGGGAAATAGGGCATCTTTGTGGGTGTCGATAGTTAAGATGAGGTCACTTGTGGAACATAGGGTGGACCCTAAATGTGATGACTGATATTCTTATAAATGGTCAGGGGAGGACACGGAAGGCCATGTGGCAATGGAGATGGAGATGGAAGGGATGCATGTATAGCTGCCAGAAGCCAAGAGAGGCCCAGAACAGATCCTCCCTCAGATGATCTGGAAGGAACCAATTCTCCAGACTCTCCAGAACTATAAGAGAATCATTTCTGTTGTTTCAAGACATCGGTTTTTAGTACTTTGTTATGGAAGGCCTGGGAGAATGAATACACTGGGTTATCATGTTAAGGGAAACAGGTTGACCAAAACCGCCAACCCTGGCAGGCACCATAGCAACCATCTGTATGAGTTATTTTAAGACAGGAGGCCCTAGTAAGGAAGTAAGGAACATGGAACTGATAAGCCACCATCAACCAGAAGAGTTCACGAATGGTAAAAAGAAAAAAAGAGAGAGAAAGAGAGAGAGACACCACGTGTCCTCCCACCTCCCAGAAATCTTCTTGCTGGCATTCGTCTTGGCTGAGCAAGGCCTGCACCACCAGAAGGACCCTGAGTCAGAATGATTGGCCAGAGCGAACCCAGAAACTAATTCCATCACCATAAAACCCAAGACTGCAAGCCACGTGGCAGAGCAGTCCTCCTGGGTTCCCTTACCCTCCTGCTTTTCACCCAGGTACCCCTTCTCGATAAAGCCTCTTGCTTTGTCAGCCTATGTGTCTCCTTGGACAATTCATTTCTGAGTGAAAGACAAAAGTGCACTCACAGGCCTTGGAAGGGGTCCCCTTCCTACAATCAGATGCCTGGACTCTGTCCCAGAGGAAAAAGGACCTCTCAGTCTACCTCGTATCACAGCCGAGCCCACAGCCATGGAAAAGGCCGTCCACAATCACTCTCTCTCAAGCATCAAGAGAGCTATGCTGAAGACAGCATCAGCGACCCAAACTGGATACCTAAGGAATCTTCCAGTCGGAACAAGACACAGCAGGCATTTCCATGTCAGGGATTACAGGGTAGTGGAGATCTTTTTCCCCTTAACTCAACCATTCAGTGGTTGAACATTCTTTTACAGCAGAAATTTAAGGGATAGCTTGAGGAATAGCTTTACTTTTTCCACTTACTGAGTTGAATAGTAACAAAACCAAATGGGGGAACAGCAAAGATTGTTCCGAAATACCTTCCACTGGCTGCAAGGAGAGCAGGGTGGGGACAAAGTGAGCTTTCCTACAACTAACTAGGCTCTTAGTCAGCTTGGGACTTCCTCTGTTCCTTTCTAGCTCATCTCTTTGCAAATCAGATGTGTGCATGTGTGTGTGTGTGTGTGTGTGTGTGTGTGTGGTTCTTCCCACTGTGTAGACCAGAGGCTGGTAGTCAGTGGGTTGAAATACTTCCTTTCAAGAACCTGATAAGCTTCTTTGGAATGACAGCCCCAGCCCCCAGAAGCTTCCTAGCTCAGTCTGTTAATCCTCTATTGAGAGCTGATAATGAGGCTTTGCATTTTTTTTCCTTTAGATGGGTAAAAGGAGCATGAGTTGTTTTTGTTTTTTTTTGATCGGCAGTGTCTATGCAAGTTATTCTTTGGCCCATTAAACATATCACTGCTTAGCACGCTGGTATTCACCTTTCACAAAATGATTAACAACTGACTTTGTCAAAAAAAAGGGGAAGCATCTCCCCTCAGACAATGAGTGCTTTCTGAAGATAAGCCTGACTCAAAGCTCCACACATTTCTTTCTTTTCTCTCATGTGTTTGCTTTTCCAGTTTACAGCTTCCAAAGCAAACTTTGCGGCTGCTGCTGAATTGCTTGCGTGTAACTGTACCAGCTAAGGCAAATAACAGCGACTGGTTTTGTTTTCATCATGACAGCCATGGCTGGGAGGAGGATGGGCTTGGAACTGGACCTCTGGTGTTTCTTTTCCTTCCCAAAAGTCTTTTCCAAATTTCCTCGAGGCAAGTAGGGGCAAACATTTTCACTTTCAACTCACAGAGGAAAATAAACCCAGTTGAAGAGGATTAGTGGAGGAGGGCAGAGGAGAGAAGCCTCTGGAACCCTTTCTGTGCGTCATCAAAAGGTCACAAAGCCTTCTATGTTCTTTCCCTCCCGAGGGTCTAAACCTGAATGTCTTTCCATGAGTCATTGCTCTGCCCCGGCCGCTTGCAGCGTGTGGCCACCAAGTACCTGAGAAGTGGCTGCTGGGGACAGGGGTATTCTCCATACAGGGGCTTGATGCTAGGTTTCAAAGACATAGTACCAAAAAAATTTAAAATATGTCATTAATATACTTTTGGAACGGGCCATCCCCTGACACACAATGTGTTTGCCTTTGCTTGTTTGTGGATTGTCTCACTTGCAGACCCCTTGAAAGCAGATCTCCCCCAGTACGGCAAGGAATGCAAGTTCCATGAGATTCCATCAAAGAGGTCGGGGTCAAGCACTTCTGGGAAAAGCTGCAGCCAAACCCACTTGGGAACTTGAAAGGAGGTGAGCAAATAAAAGACTCCTACGGTCTTGCAACAAAGAAATACCACCAACTTTGTTAAGACGGCATTTCAGAAATGCATGCCCACATGACCCCTTCCCCACCCCTTTTCAACGTCTGCCTAATACCAATTGATATGTCGAGCACCCACTCTTCAGCAAACTCCGCTAAGCGAGTGTGTAAGGGCTTGAACAGCTGCCCTGGACAGAAGAGCAAGTGATGGAAAAAAATGGGGCAAAGCTTGGGACTCGCAGTCCAAAGACAAGCACTCTGTTTAATGGGTGGTTTCTTTAGGAACATGCTGGGGACTCAGGTCTGGGGACCACAAGGGCCTTTTCTTCCTACAAACTTATGCTGTGTCCAGAAAGCCAGCAGCAGGGACTGACACTCCAACAGGACCCAGTTGCCTTATCTGTGCAGCTGGGTAGTAGTTTGGACAACCTCTCTTTAAAGCAGCTTAAAATCGATGAAACAAGCAACAAAGAATGAAGAGGAATTTTGAGTTTGTGTTAACAAGATCATATTGTTTGCTTAACGTCTTTCTCAACAACAACCAGCAGATCCTGTAAGCAGCGATAAACATCTCCATGTCTCAGAATGAGTCTTAAGCCCAAATCTCTGTGGGCTTGAATGACAGCGCCTAAAGAATGGGGCTGTTTTGATCTTAAATGCAGGGGGAGGGAGGGTGGACAAGAAAGCAGCTAAGAAGAATGGGCCCACTCTAGCCAGGTCAGGAGAGTGATTTATTAACCATGGGATGGGTGCTCTGCAGGCATTTCAAACATCTCCAGAGATGACCTCATGGCTGGTTTTCTCTTTTCAGTGTCAAGTTCAGAGGGAGATGGGTCAGGGAGAAATTCAATGCAGAGTTGGGTTGCTGTTGTTCAGTCGCTCAGTCGTGTCCGACTCTTTGCGACCCCATGGACTGCAGCACACCAGGCTTCCCTGTCTATCACCGACTCCCGGAGCTTGCTCACACTCATGTCCATCAAGTCAGTGATGCCATCCGACCATCTCATCCTCTGTCATCCCTGCCTCCTCCTGCCCTCGGTCTTTCCCAGCATCAGATCTTTTCCAATGCGTCGGATCTTCGCATCAGGTGGCCGAAGTACTGGAGCTTCAGCTTCAGCATCAGTCCTTTCAGTGAATATTCAGGACTGACTCCTTTAGGATGGACTGGTTTGGCCTCCTTGCTGTTCAAGGGATCCAGCACCACAGGGTGGGGAAATGGAAAATCACTCTGACAAGATTCTTTCCTTGCATCCAGATGTTTGCTGTGTTTGGGGCGGGGCTGGGGAAGAACCGTAACAAGGCTTGGTTTTGGCCTCACATTTAGTAAGTGTTGTTAAACTTTTCAAAGTTTGTGTTTGACAACTGTTAAAATAGGATGAATAAAGATTATATTGAGGATGTATATTTTTGTTTTTCTAATCTATACACGCTTTTGAAAAACTCTCTAGCTGATTTTTTATTTTCACAACCTCTGAGAAGAGTTGAAAGATAAAAGATCACAGTGCTATCTGATCATCAGCTGAGCTTCTCTCTGAGAAAGGTGAAGATATCTGAGCTGGATGTTCCTTCTTCTCTGATTTATTATGGGCTCTGGGGCAACAATACAGAAACCTGTCGGTATAGAAGGGGGCTGCATGGATTCTCAGTCTCCTAGTTAGGAGACTCATGACTCCTTTGGGGTGGAATAAAACAGGGAATGCCTTCTTTCCCCTCCACGCTGAACTGCCTCCTGCTTTCCAGCTCTCCCACACTGCTATGGGCTGGAACCTTTACCTCGATGGCACTCGCATCTACGAGTAAGTTCACAACATACAAGTCCCAGGCCCCGTGCAGCCTTCTGACAGCCTTCCTTCCCTCCCCAAGTCTCCCCAAGCAGCAGTCCTGCAGGTGACCCGGCAGCACGGACGCTGACGCTAACTTTGTTTGACTCCGTGTCATTTCAGCCACTCACATTCAAGGTCAGACCAGGGAACGCACGACGATTGAACTGTACCAGCTCCAGTGCCTCGCTCACTCTGCATAGAGGATACCAACCTGGGGGGAGGGAGGCTTGAGGGGTCAACAGTGCCATCAGCCACAAGACGGCAGAGCCCTGGTGGTCCCTGTACTGAATAACACCTACGCCCTTACTCACGGGGAAGATAGGGTTGAAATCGTTCAGTTGGTTCATGACATCTTCTTTAAGTACACTGAGCTCTGGTAACTCCCTGGAGAGCAGGGTCCCTGTCCTGGGCTGGTTTCCCTTGCACCTAATTGAGACCCTGCATGGGTTTGGGGATCCAGGTGTCTAGTCTGCTGCTGGAACTAGATCAGGAGCCCAGAAGAAAGTCTTTGGCTACTCCTTGCTAGGTTCTTTTTCTGCTCCCAGGTAAACAAAAGTGGGTGCAGAGCTGGGCAACTAAGCAGTCTGTTTAGTGGCGCCCTTTTGTGCCCTGTTTTTCAGCTACCTGGGGACAAAGGTGTCTGTTCCAAAGGGATAGACTGGGAAATTTAATTAGAGGGTTTACAATAAAAACAAAAGCAAAACAAGGATGTACACATCTTAAGAAAACTAGTTCCTCAAATTCACAACAAAATTACCTGAATCAGGACAAGGCTTAATTTTTCCACCGTGGTTTATAAAAATTTTCCTGAGAACTGAAGAAACCCCTCAGCTGGATGTCAGACACTGAATTACAGATTGGAGCTTGTCGAGTGATTCTATAGGATCCAGGCATATGGTCCTGAATGTTCCTGAGGGGTATTGTAACTCCCTGTAATAGATCAATTGCTCTCATTTTCCTAGGGGGATTTTTCAACATATATAACCAGGTCTGCTCCATCACTTGGAAGCAGAATGTTTCCACCCTCTGGCAAAGTTGCAAAGGCTTAGTATTTTTTTAAAAGTTATTTAGTTCTAAGTCAGCAAATGTGTATTCAGCCACTCCATCATGTCAGACTCGTTGTGACCCCATGGACTGTAGCCCGGGGGGCTTCTCTGTCCAAGGGATTTTCCAGGCACGAATACTGGAATGGGTTGCCATTTTCTTCTCCAGGGGGTTATTCCCAACCCAGGGACTGAACCCACATCTTCTGCATTGCAGGCAGATTCTTTGCCACTGAACCACCAGGGAAGTTAGTATATAAATACATATATGTGTGTGTGTGTATCTGTTGTGGGTGCATATACAGTTTTTTTGATGTATAATTTATGTATCGTAAGGTAGTCAATATTTTACATATACACAAGTATACAAGTTAACAGTATTTAGAAAATGTATTGAATTGTCCAATCACCACAATTCAGTTTTAAAACAATTCAATTGCCCACCCCCGCCCCTCAAATTCCTTTTACCTTCTTTCACTTTCCATTCTCACCCCTACCCGATGAAACCACTAAACTGTTTTCTCTTCCTATATATATTTGACTTTTCCAGACATTCCATATAAACAGAATAACGCAATTCATAGTTTTTCATGTCTTCTTCTTTCACTCAGCATAATGTTTCTGAGGTTCATCCAACCTGTAGCATGATCATTCTTTTCTACTGCTGAATATTTTTCAGCAATAGTATTCCATTGTATGGATGTACTACATTTCTTTAAAAAAAATCTCTATAACAGAAGAGACACAGAGGTATAGAACGGACTTTTGGACTCTGAGGGAGAGGGAGAGGGTGGGCTGGTTTGGGAGAATGGCATAAAAACATGTATACTATCATGTAAAATAAATAAATAAATAAAATAAAAAAAATAAAAAAAAGAAATTAACTGTGAAAAAAAATAATAATAAAAAATAAAAAAAATCTCTATTTTGAATAGAAGCTATATGACACTGGGACAAATGTGTTAGGAGTTCAGAGAAAATTCAAGATACGGTGTTTACTCTAAAGGTCCTCAGAATTTAATTGGAGGGGCAAATTAAGACACATGCGACAATAAACAAGTCTGTAACTATGTGTGGTGATGGATGCTAACCAGGCTTATTGTAGTGATCATGATAGTGTATTTACAAGAGATTGGGTACCTATTACCCAATCATTATGTTTTAGTCCTAAAACTAGGAGACAGTCAAACAACACAGATTTAAGCTACGTGGGTGGACTTAGATACAGATTTTCTTTTTCAATAATAAATAATAACAGTATTACTCAATGCAAGGAGATCCAACCAGTCCATTCTGAAGGCGATCAGGCCTGGGATTTCTTTGGAAGGAATGATGCTCAAGCTGAAACTCCAGTACTTTGGCCACCTCACGAGGAGAGTTGAGTCATTGGAAAAGACTCTGATGCTGGGAGGGATTGGGGGTAGGAGGAGAGGGGGACGACCGAGGATGAGATGGCTGGGTGGCATCACTGACTCAATAGATGTGAGTCTGAGTGAACTCCGGGAGTTGGTGATGGACAGGGAGGCCTGGCGTGCTGCGATTCATGGGGTCACAAAGAGTTGGACACGACTGAGCGACTGAAGTGAAGTGAAGGTTAGTTGAATCTGTATATGTAGAACTGTGGAGTCAGAAGAACTCCATAAATGGAGGGCCAACTGTAAGTTTTTTGCAGATTTTCAACCATGTAGAGGGTCTGTGTCCCTAACACTTGCATTATTGAAGGGTCCGCTCTAATGTTTTGTATCAGTGGTAGCTCAAAGAAAAAAAGTGCCTGAAGGAGAAAGGTAACATTAATTTTTAAATTTATTTTTTGAAGTATAGTTTATTTGCAATGTTGTGTCAATTTTTACTGTATAGCAAACTGAATATACATACATACATATACACACACACACACACACACACACACACACACACACACACACTTTTCTTCATATTCTTTTCCATTATGGTTTATCCCGGGATATATTGAGTACAGTTGCCTGTGTTATACAGAAGGAACTTGGAACTTGTTGTTTATCCATCCTATGTGTAATGGACATAAACTTGGGCAAACTCCGGGAGATGGTGAGAGACAGGGAGGCCTGGCATGCCTCCGTGGGCTCATGAAGAGCTGGACTTGGTGACTGAACAACAATAAGAGCAATGCATGGTAGCTTGTTTCTGCTAATCCCAAGCTCCCAGTCCATCCCTCGACACTCCCTTGGCCACTGCAGTTCCCTCCTCTGTGTTGTGAATCTGTTTCTGTTTCACAGGGAAGTTCACTTGGTCATATTTTATATTCCCCATGTAAATGGTATCATGTGGCACTTGTCTTTCTGTTTCACTTAGCCTGATAACCCCCAGGTCCATCCATGTTGCTGCAAATGGCATTACCTCCCTCCTTCTGTATGGCTGAGGAGTATTCCATGGGGTGTATGTGTCACAGCTTCTTTGTCCATTCATCTATTGATGGACATCCAGGTTGCTTCCATATCCTGGCTATTGTGAATGTGCTGCTATGAACATCGAGGTGCATATTCTGAGAAAAGTAACATAAAAAATAGTGTTTAAGAAAGATAAACTGGTAGAGTTATGTAAGATGAATTGCAGTGGAGGAATCTTGAGATCAGAGGCATGAGCTGGATGATTCTAGAACAGATTCTGACAAGGGACTAAACAGAGTTGACTACAGTGGATAGAGGGGCTGCCTAGATGGACTCTTCCCCGGTGTCCTCTCCTTCCCACCCCCCCTCCACCAGGGAGGGGACGGGGAGGTAAGTGCTCCCAATTCCAGAGACATGCCAGACTCTTCCCCAGCTCCCAGTCTACATTCGCTGCTGGAACGCCTTCATTTTCTCAGAACTCTGCTCTTTCAGAAAGGCCTCCTGGGTAACCTGGCCCATCATCCACCCTGTCATTCATTACCTCATCTCCCTACTGATTTTGTTCCAGCATGCTTTTCACAGAGCACGAACCATGATTATCTTGTTTACCATCTTCTTTCCCATGCCGAGGGTCTGCCTTCCTTCTTCTTGACTTTATCTAACACAGTGTCTGCTGTAACTTAAAAGCTATTCACTGAATGTATACAACTTGCATGCGAGACATTTCACAGGAAAAGTGGCTAGGACACGAAGTGAGCTCTCGCTAAGAAGACAGGGCAGTAGGGGAGAGAAGGGGGTTTCTGCAGGAACACGAAGCCTCTCCTATGGGTGTGTGGTGTCTCTGCCCATGCCGCAGACAGCCACCAGAAACAGCCCTGTGAGAGGCCGTGGGCGAGAACAAGGGAAGGCAGTCAAGGCTGAGACAAAGTGTTGGCTATAGCCATGAAAGCATGTGTATTTCACAGGGACTAAAGCAAACAATAGATGGGGAAATAGTGGAAACAGTGTCAGACTTTATTTTGGGGGCTCCAATATCACTGCAGATGGTGACTGCAGCCATGAAATTAGAAGACGCTTACTCCTTGGAAGAAAAGTTGTGACCAACCTAGACAGCATATTCAAAAGCAGAGATATTACTTTGCCAACAAAGATCCATCTAGTCAAGGCTATGGTTTTTCCAGTGGTCATGTATGGATGTGAGAGTTGGACTGTGAAGAAGGCAGAGCACTGAAGAACTGATGCTTTTGAACTGTGGTGTTGGAGAAGACTCTTGAGAGTCCCTTGGACTGCAAGGAGATCCAACCAGTCCATTCTGAAGGAGATCACTCCTGGAATTCCTTTGGAAGAACTGATGCTGAGGCTGAAACTCCAGTACTTTGGCCACCTCATGTGAAGAGTTGACTCACTGGAAAAGACTCTGATGCTGGGAGGAATTGTGGGCAAGAGGAGAAGGGGATGACAGAGGATGAGATGGCTGGATGGCATCACGGACTCGATAGACATGAGTCTGAGTGAACTCCAGGAGTTGTTGATGGACAAGGAGGCCTGGCGTGCTGCGATTCATGGGGTTGCAAAGAGGTGAACACAACTGAGCGACTGAACTGAACTGAACTGAAAACCAACAACCAACCAAGGTAGCTGCTGTTGCTAAGTCACTTCAGTCGTGTCCGACTCTGTGTGACCCCATAGACTGCAGCCCACCATGCTCCCCTGTCCCTGTGATTCTCCAGGCAAGAACACTGGAATGGGTTCCCATTTCCTTCTCCAATGCATGAAAGTGAAAAGTGAAAGTGAAGTCGCTCAGTCGTGTCCGACTCTTAGCGACCCCATGGACTGCAGCCCACCAGGCTCCTCTGTCCATGGGATTTTCCAGGCAAGAGTACTGGAGTGGGTTGCTGTTGCCTTCTCTGCCAAGAAGGTAGATGAGTCCCCAAGAGAGGCAGAAAAGAAAAAGACAAGGACCAAGTCCTGGGAGATGTGGTGTGCTCCCCTGGCGCCTTGTGCCTCGGCAACTTCAGCCCATCAGAGCTTCCGCATGACTTCCAGGTTGCATAGACGTTTTCAAAATAGTTTTATTTATTGCTTTGGCTGCATGGGCTTTTCTCTAGTCGCTGTGAGTGGGAGTTACTCCCTAATCGCAGGGCACAGGCTTCTCATTGTGGTAGCTCCTCTTGTCGCAGAGCACGGGCTCTTGGGCATGTGGGCTTCAGTAGCTGAGACACATGGGATCGGTAGTGGAGGCTCCCAGGCTTGAGTGCACAGGCTCAACAGCTGTGGTGCATGGGCTCAGTTGCTCCATGGCATGTGGGATCTTCCTGGACCAGGGACAGAACCCGTGTCTCCTGCACTGGCAGGCAAATTCTTTACCACTGAGCCACCAGGGAGGCCCAAACTGCACAGACTTTTGAGCCCCTTTCCCCAACTTACTCCCACTCCAAATCTTTACACACCATATCAGAGCCAGAAGGGGTTCAGAATGCATTTTGCTAATGTCCCTTACAGATGAAAAACTCTAAGTGAGAATTGCTTACCCAGCTAGTGGCAGAGGAGGGTCTCTGACCTGATTCTCTGATATGAGATACCTGGTTAGAGGTGGGTACAATCTGTGTCCCTGTTTTCTCAGCACAGTCTCCTCTCCACGTCCCCACATTTCTTAAACTTTGAAATAAAGCCACCATATTCTGAATAGGCCAAATATTGGTCTAGTGTCTATAGAATTCACTCCTCTGGTTTCCTGGCAATCCTTGGAGAGAGAAAACAGTGGAAACAGAATGACATGCAATTATTTCAATATAGGAACCATGTTTTGAGGAATCTACTAAGCTAACTGAAGAACCTAAGCTGATCCAGAAACTATAATTAGACATCACACATGAAAAACAGGACCTTTTCTGCATGATTGACACTGAATCCAACTTTGACATCGTGCTAAAATCCAGGAGAGCTAATTATCTTGGTTTTAACAACCCCAGAGACTGGGCTTCCAGTATTGGCTTCTTGGCAGAGTCAAGTTGTATGAAGTGCCCCCAGCTGCAGATATCAAAAAATGTTAGATAAAATGCGACAGAGCTTATTTAAAATATGTAACTACATTAGCAAGAAAGAGAGACGCTCAAATGCTACAAACAAAAAGGGAAGAAAAGCCAGAGCCATATAGCGTGGTATGATTCACAGCTGTAGTTACCAGGGGTGCGAGGAGGGTATCATCTGACCCAGAAATTTACCCTACTGTGAGCATCCTGTCAACACCCTACAAAGACAGGAGCTGAGGTTTTGGGTAAACAGTTGGAACTGAGACCACTGCATAAAACTGAGATTCTTGAAACTCAGCCCCATTAGTAAAGAGGACACAAAAAATCTATACCCACCATCATGGCTCCGTCCAAATGCCTGAAAAAAAAAATGATGCCTCTGAATTTATTCTATTTACTTGGGGCAGCAAACCCTAAACTAAACTTGCTACATATAAGTTGGTCCTGTGTTGGTAATTCACCTACAGTACTTCAAGTCCTTAAGACAAAGAAGTTAATACGTTCAAGCTATATTTAAGGGGAGAAAAGGACTTTTAAAGAAGAAATGGGTGGGCTTCCTTGGTGGCTCAGTGGTAAAGAATCCGCCTGTCAATGCACAAGATGCAGGTTTGATCCCTGGGTCAGGAAGATCCCCTGGAAATGGCAACCCACTCCAGCATTCTCACCTGGGTAATCACACAGACAGAGGAGCCTGGTGGGCTACAATCCGGGGGGCTGCGAAAGGGTCGGGCATGGCTCAGTGACCAAAGAGCAACAGAAGTAGAAAGGAAAATGTTAGGAGGAACAAAGCATGATGAAAATAGAACAAGCAGAGGGACCTCCCTGGGGTCCAGTGGTTAAAAATCTGCCTTGCAGTGAAGGAGACATGGATTCTACCACTGGTCAGGGAACTAAGATCCCACATGGCATGGAGCAACCAAGCCCTTTAGCCACAATCCACATGCTACAAAGAGAGATCCCTCTCATGGTGTAACTAGGATTCTGCATGCAACAATTAAGACCTGACACAGTCAAATAAATAAAGTTTAATATTAAAAAAAAACAGAACAAGCATGTTGATAAAGGAGGCAGGTTGATAACAGTTGATAAAGGAGAGTTTAAGTTAAGGATAGGGTATAAATTTAAAGCAGAGAAGGCAATGACATCCCACTCCAGCACTCTTGCCTGGAAAAAATCCCATGGACGGAGGAGCCTGGTGGGCCGCAGTCTATGGGGTCACTAAGAGATGGACACAACTGAGTGACTTCACTTTC
>SJYF01000057.1:5643875-5670619 GCA_006410515.1 Procapra przewalskii | reverse complement strand
TTTAAACTTGAAAATCAATACTGAGGAGTCAAAGCAGAAACACAATGACCTCAAGGGACAACCAGTAAAAAGTCACTATGCTTTCAAAGAGGGATTAATATTTCTGAGGGACAAGTCCAGAGAACACCCTGCCTAGATTGCTTCCTCTCTAAGCAGCACAGGGAAAATTCACTAGTGAGGTTCGTGTGAGTTACCAATTCACTTGACGGCTGTGACTTTGCCTGCAAGTGAGTCCATTGGCATCATGGTTTCCTCAGTTCTGGGTGTTTGAAGGGACTGAGCTCCTGAGCCTGCAGGGTTGAAGGCTGGATTCTTGACTCTGGTTAATTCACCCTGTAGCCCAGGTTTGGCTACTCCTGCTGCGGCTGTTTAGTTGCTAAGTCGCATCTGAGTCTATGAGACCCCCTGGACTGTAGCCTGCCTGGCTCCTGTGTCCATGAGGTTTCCCAGGCAAGGACACTTGAGTGGGCTGCCATTTCCTTCTCCAGGGGATCTTCTTGACCTAGGATTTGAACCTTCATCTCTTGCGCTGGCAGGCAGATTCTTTACCACTGAGTCACTTGGGAAGCTCCCCCAGACGTGGCTACCAGCTGGCTTCTCCAAGATCCCATTGTACAGCTTGAAGCAAGAAGGGCTGCTTCAGACAGATCCCAGACTTGCTCCAGGCATCTTCAGAAAGAGGCCATTGGACCACAAGCCTATGATCCTACGTCCTCCCCCAAATTGGCGGTTAGAATGTTTGCGGCTTCAGCCCTTCACCTTGACTACTTTGGACTGTGCTAGGGACTGAACTGTGTCCCCTGAAATCCATATTCAGAAACCCTCACCCCACAACCACATGATGAGAGCTGAGCTAGGTTATCTGGGAGGTGATTCATTCTAGATGAAGTCATAAGGGTGGGCTCCCTGATGGGATTCATGCACTTATAAGAAGAGACATCAATGGGCTTGTGGTCTTTCCCCACCTTGTGAGGATGCAGGATCTCACCAAGCCAGCACCCCCATCTAGGACTTTAGCTTCCAGGATGGCGAGAAATGAATTGTGCTATTTAAACCCCTGTCTCAGAGTCATGGCAGTCTGAGGGGACTAGGACAGACTGATATCCTTAGGGCCCTAGTAGAATCCTCGTTCAATCGCTGGCTCGGGAAGATTCCTTGGAGAAGGAAATGGCAACCCACTGCAGTCTTCTTCCCTAGGAAATTCCATGGGCAGAGGAGACTGGCAGCGGTGTGTGTGTGTTAGTTCATTCGTGTCTGACTCTTTTGGCGACCCCATGTAGCCTGCCAGATTCCTCTGTCCATGGGATTCTCCAGGCAAGAATACTGGAGTGGGTTGCCATTCCCTTCTCCAGGGGGTCTTCCCAACTCAGGGATTGAACCCAGGTTTCCACATTGCAGGCAGACTCATTAAAGTTTGGAAATGGAAATCGCAGAATCGGACATGATTGCACACATACACATAGGGATGAGCTTTAGCTGGATTTGTGACCACAGTAAGACCCTCACCTGCAGCCCCCACGAAAGAAAGGTCTTTTAACAGTGGCCTTCTCATAGATCACGGAGCCCTCTTCTTCTGCTCGGTCAGCCCCTTCCCACCTCCCACCCGCCAACCCCCTGCAGGCAGCCTTCCTGGGAGTCCACCACTTCTCCCCTCCCGGGTTCAAGCCTCTGGATGGTTGCCGTTTCCAACTGGCCCTTCTGGTCCTATCTCTGAGACCACTGCCTGACTTAGCCTAACCTTCCTCCCTGAGAACACTGCCCAGGTATCACCCTGGATGCCCAAAGGCAGGGCATGAGCGCTTCATTGACAGATCACCTGCAGCCCATTGACCCGGAGAAGAAGAAAGGGAAACGCATGGCCCAAGGCGAACTGAGAAATGGGCTTCAAGAATGGAACAGAGTGATTAATGCCATAGAGAGAAGAGATGCATGTCGGAGGTGAGCGCGCCAGCGAGATGACAGCTGTGGATGGGTGGCTTCCACCAGCCAGAGATTCCGGGGCCACCGCTGCAGAGAGCTTTCCAGGGCACCCAGATCTAGCAAGGCTGTTCTCTGAATTCTCTCTGCACCTCTGTCCACTGTCAGAGGCTGCTCTGTTGACATCACCTTTTTTCCATCTGTGGTTTCTTCCAGGTCATCAGGGCGCCAGGGCTCATGCCTGGTCCGTTCTTCAATTTTGTCTAGAAAACAGTGGTTGGTCATTCAAATTCCACTGAACTGAATGGCGTTCATTTCTTTTTTAACTTTTTATTTTATATTGGAGTAGTTGATTAAGCTGTTGTGTTAGTTTCAGATGTACAACAAAGTGACTCCATCGAACATATGTGCTTAATCGCTCAGTCTTGTCTAACTCTTTGCGACCCTTTGGACTGTAGCCCACCACGCTCCTTTGTCCATGGGATTTTTCAGGCAAGAATACTGGAGTGTGTTGCCACTTCCTTCTCCAGGGGATCTAACCCAGGGATGGAATCCATGTCTCCTGTGTCTCCTGCATTGCAGGCAGATTCTTCACCCACTGAGCCATCGGGGAATCATCAGACATATACCTGGGCCTATCCTTTTGCAAATTCCTCTCCCGATTAGGTCATCAGAGAGTGCTGAGCAGAGTTTCCTGCACTATGCAGGAGTTCCTTGTTGGCTGTCCATTTATTTTATTTGACTGCACCTGGTGGCTTGCAGGATCTGAGTTCCCCAACTTGGAATCCTCCCCATGCTCTCTGCAGTGGAAGCAAAGACTCCTAATCACTGGGCTGCTGGGGAATTCCCCCATCCTTTGAAAATACAGCAGTGCATACAGGTCTGTCCAAAACTCCATAACTACCCCCCCCCACCGAACCCTTGAAAGAAATTCATTTCTAAGCCTCACACCCCAGTGAGACTCTTCCAGTCCTCCCTTTAGACTCTCTCCCACCCTATTCTTCATGTGACACTTGCCTCTAACCACCTCTGACTTCCCCTCCTCCTGGGAGGAGCTCAGAGAGGGAGATTCAATGCATTCTCACTTTCCTCAGCTTCATGAAACTAGGCCTAAATATGCTACCCAAGGGTTTCCCCGTGAAGACACCCCTGGGCTCATCTTCTGTGCTCTAATTTTCCTTAAGGTCCATCGGCAGGTAAGTGGTTCTCCACATGGATTAAATTCCTAACGGTTACGACTCAAAAAGCATCATCACTTTTCAGGTCCCCAGATGATTAGGCAACCACATGTTGCCATTAGCCACTGTCTTCTAGGAAAGAGCCTTCCTAAGTAGGATTGAAACCTGTGCTTTGATGAGAAGTCACTTGCTTTTTCTTTCCCCTGCTCATAATTGTTTACTGCACCCTGAATATCTGCCAGAGGCCCAGTTGGGAGCCATTCCCCAGCATGGAAGGCTCATGGTTTACAAGCATTTTCACCTTGCAGTTGAGATCTGACGCTATCAGGGCCGAGACATCTCTGTCTCTGTGGTTTCCATGACAGTGTACAGAGCAGACAGAAGTGATACTGCAAACTCGCCAACAAGATCCATGCAAATTCAGCCCTCAGGTGACCACACACAGCTCTCCTCTGCCTGTATCTGCAAAATGTCCCAGGGCCTGGCTTGGAAATGCCTCAATGTTCAAGGTGCATGCTTTCAGGACAGAATTTGTCCACCCAGTGTCACATACGTCTTCAAGGCTTTCTGTGATGTGATCCATATGTTGTTTTTGTTGTTCAGTCACTCTGTCGTGACCAGCTCTTTGCAAACCCATGGACGGCAGCCCGCCAGGCTCCTCGGACCATGGGATTCTTCAGGCAAGAGTGCTGGAGTGGGTTTCCAGTTCCTTCTCCAGCGGATATTCCCAATTCAGGGATCGAACCTGGGTCTCCCACATTGAAGGCAGATGGTTAATCATCTTTTTATTACTGTGACATAACAATTGGGCTTCCCTGGTGGCTCAGCAGTAAAGAATCTACCTGCAATGCAGGAGACTCAGGTTCAAGCCCTGGGTTGGAAAGATCCCCTGGAGGAGGGAATGGCAACCCACTCCAGTATTCTTGCCTGAGAAATCCCATGGATGGGCTGCAGCCCATGGGGTCACAAAGAGCTGGTCACAACTGAGTGACTAACACACACACACACACACACACACACACACAATAATAATAAAAAGAACCTGAACCTTATCCACAAAGCACAGGGATGAGGGATTAAGTTCTTTAAGTGCTTGTATTAGATTCCCATTGCTGCTGTAAATCACCTCAACTATAGTGACTTAAACAGCACACATCAGTTATCTTACAGTTCTGTAGGTTAAAAGTCAGACCTGGCCTCAATGGCCAGATTCCAGGTGATGGCTTGGCTGAGTTCCTTTCTGGAGGCTCCAAGGAAAAGAATCTGTTTTCTTGTCTTTTTCGGCTCTTAGACACCACCCAGATTCTTCAGCTGACGGCCCCTTCCTTCATTTTCAAAGCCAGAGATGTTAACCTCTCTGGTTCTGTCTGACTTTCCTGTCCTGCCTTCTTTTCCCTTTTAGAAGGTCCCTGTGACTATCTTGGGCCACCAGGGATACACTCTCCATTTTAAAGTCAGTCGAGGACTTCCCCAGTGACCCAGGGGTTAAGAATCTGCCTTGCAGTCTCAAAGGATGGGGGTTCAATCCCTGGTCCAGGAGCTAAGATCTTACATGCTGTGGACCAACTGACTCAAGCCCACATGCTGCAAAGAGAGAGCCTGCGTTCTGCACCACAGGACCCTGCATGCCACAACTAGGACCTGACGCAGTCACTTAGATAAATATTCAAAAGAAAAGAAAGTCAGTGGATTAGTAACTTTAAGTCCCCACCCCTTCCCCAACACAATACAACAGAGTCCCAGGACTTGGGGATAGTGGCAGGGACATCTTGGGGGGTGGTGGGCATTGTCCCATCAACCAGAGGTGACCTTTCATCTCAAGGATGTGGTACCATCACTACCCAGCGAGCTGAAGCCAGCTGGCGGGCGTGAGGAGGAAGATTCTGGATCCGAAGCTGGTCACACGCTCGCTCACTGTGTGGCCTTGGGTGAGCTACTGCTCTCCTTTCTCTGGGCTACTTTGGATTCGCAAGGTTATGAGTGTGAGTAGTTTATTTTAGGTGTGATTCTAGGAAGCCCTGTGAATGGGAGGGGGTGGACATTGGCCAGGGAGGAAGGGTCAGAGGGGAAGGGCGGTGAGCAGGCTGCCCCGTGTGCTCAGTCTTGCCATGGGCCTGGGAAAGGCCGTGTGGCTCGTCCCTTGATTCCCAGAGCTGCCACTTCGTGACAGTGGCTCCTTGCCCCATCCCCCTGCTAATGCCCAGCCTTCTGTCCTGCCAGCATGCGGCTGAGCCTGCCCTCAGGGCTGGAGGGCACCTGTCATGGCTGAGAGAGACACAGGGAGCAGTCCCGGCTGGGCCGGTGGCTCTCATTCTCTGAGCCTCAGTTTCCTCCCCTGTATCTGGAAGATGGTAACGATGGTACTTACATTCACGTCGGTGCCAGGGTTAAATTGGGCAATGTTCTAAATTAATCAGCATGTGTTTGGCACCCCAGAACCCAACTTGTGCTCATTATTCTACTGACCTCCTGGCTGTGTGGCTCAAGACAAAACACTGCCACCTTTATCACTTAGACTCAGATTTCCTGCAGAGAAGGCAATGGCACCCCATTCCAGTACTCTTGCCTGGAAAATCCCATGGACGGAGGAGCCTGGTAGGCTGCAGTCCATGGGGTCGCTGGGAGTCAGACATGACTGAGCGACTTCACTTTCACTTTCACTTTCATGCGTTGGAGAAGGAAATGGCAAGCCATGCCAGTGTTCTTGCCTGGAGAATCTCAGGGATGGGAAAGCCTGGTGGGCTGCCGTCTATGGGGCTGCACAGAGTCGGGCACGACTGAAGTGACTCAGCAGCAACAGCAGCAGGTTTCCTCACATGTGGCCTGAGAGACCTTAAGTTCAGTTCAGTTCGGTCGCTCAGTCATGCCCGACTCTTTGCGACCCCATGAATCGCAGCACGCCAGGCCTCCCTGTCCATCACCAACTCCTGGAGTTCACTCAAACTCATATTCATCGAGTTGGTGATGCCATCCAGCCATCTCATCCTTGGTCTCCCCTTCTCCTCCTGCCCACAATCCCTCCCAGCATCAGGGTATTTTCCAATGAGTCAACTCTTTGCATCAAGTGGCCAAAGTATTGGAGTTTCAGCTTCAGCATCAGTCCTTTCAATGAACATCCAGGACTGATCTCCTTTAGAATGGACTAATTGGATCTCCTTGCAGTCCAAGGGACTCTCAAGAGTCTTCTCCAACACCACAGTTCAAAAGTATCAATTCTTGGGTGCTCAGCTTTCTTCACAGTCCAACTCTCACATCTATACATGACCACTGGAAAAACCATAGCCTTGACTAGATGGACCTTTGTTGGCAAAGTAATATCTCTGCTTTTCTATATACTATCTAGGTTGGTCATAACTTTCCTTCCAAGGAGTAAGCATCTTTTAATTTCATGGCTGCCATCACCATCTGCAGTGATTTTGGAGCCCCCCAAAATAAAGTCTGACACTGTTTCCACCGTTTCTCCATCTATTTCCCATGAAGTGATGGGACCGGATGCCATGATCTTCGTTTTCTGAATGTTGAGCTTTAAACCAACTTTTTCAATCTCTTCTTTCACTTTCATCAAGAGGCTGTTCAGTCCCTCTTCACTTTCTGCCATGAAGGACCTTAGTCACGGACAAAAGCAGGACCTGTTGAGAGTTAGGAGCAGCCGGGAAGCTAAGGGGATAAGGGGATAGAGCAGTGTTCCCATCATGCGGCTCTCCCTGGTCTGCAAGAGAGACACCAGCCAAACAGCCCCACCAGCAGCAGGAAATTGCGGTGGATTCAGTCCTGAGAAAGAAGGTGCCAGTGTCACGAGGGCACCTGAGTCCTGACCATCAGGAAGCCTTCTAAGGGTCAAGGTTGCCAGAGAGCTAGAGAGACACACGGAGAAGGAAGAAGAGCTGGGTGGACAGCGGTGCCAGCATGTGCAAAGGCCCTGGGGAAGGAGGGAGCCAGTAATCAAGACACTATGCCAAGAGCAGGTTGTGTGAGGAGCAGAGATCAAGGAGCAGGTGCAGAGTGGGCAAGGCTGGGCGCCTCCGGGCCCTGAGGGTCAAATTCAGTCTTTATCCGAGGAGAACTGGGAAGTCACCAATACCATGAGGCTGAGCCAGTGTCCTCGGCATTTCCTTCAGCTTCAAACTGTGGTGGGAAACGCACATCTAATCATCTACCTACAGCGCGCGGAGGGAGGTAACTCGTTGTGCTCTGGTTCATTCCGCGTTTAACCTGACATCACTAAGGCAAGCATCCTGATCATTTCTTATCTTCTCTGAAGCCCTGGGAACTGTCTGCTGTCAACCAACCGTGTGAAAGATACAAGGAAGCAAAAAGCCGAGTCCCCTCATTTCTCATCCCCAGGTAACTATGTGATGGGCAGCAACTCACATGGGGACACGCACGCCATCTGGGGTTTGGGGAGACCTCAGGCTCCTGGACCATCCTCAGATGTGTGCCGTCTCACTCTGCTGTCTTACCAGGGCTATCACCTGCTGTGCCCTTCAGACAGGTCCCTTGTCTTTGTCCCAGTTCAATTCAAGTCCACAGCCTTTCACTGGCTACTCCTGGAGGTCTGCCCAGACCAACTGTGAGGACCTGCTAATCTGTGTGTTTAACAAGCATCCAAGGAGATCCTTAGTGGGGAAGTTTTGCAGACACTGACCTGGAGCATGTCTCTATACCCACATTTCCCTGTTTGAGCTACACATCTTTTATAAAACCTCCGTGATTCTGAACTTCATCTGAGAGCAATTAAACGGAGTCAGTGTCTCCACCTTGCCAAACTCCGAGATTACATGGGGGCTACAGAAACAAGGAGAGTGTGCCCATGAGGGGCCCTGGGCTTGCAGGAAGGGGGAGTAGGACAGAGGACCTTTGTGAGATGTGGGCAAGGGGTGATGGCGGGGGGCGTGAGCAAGGCTCTGGGCATCCTGAGGGGCCACACCAAAGATCTGTCTGTCTTGGCTCCTTCCTGAAGTTGTTGCTCAGTTGCTCAGTCATGTCCAACTCTTTGCGACTTCACGGACTGCAGCGCACCAGGCTTCCTTGTCCTTCACCACCCCCTGGAGCTTGCTCACACTCATGTGCATTGAGGCAGTGATGCCATCCAACCATCTCATCCTCTGTCACTCCCTTCTCCTCCTGCCCTCAACATTTCCCAGCATCCGGATCTTTTCGTTCCTTTAGGAAAAAAAGAAAAAAAAACAAAAAACAGCACTGGTCATTCACCACCCTGGCTCCCCTCAGAACATGAGCTGGTTCCTGTGCCTAAGGTAGGTGTTGGAGAAATTCATGTTAAAAAGGCATTTACCTGAGACAGTTAAAAATGAACCATGGGGACAGAATGTGTATATCACACATGAATTTCAAATGTTAGTTTTGAAGTAACTCTCTCAGGCTTCTTGAAACATAGATTCTGCAAGTTGTACTCAAAACAGATTAGCTTTAGATTCGAGCCATTGCTGGTAGGCTGTAAAAGAGTGATGAAAGAGAATAGTTAGAACAGGTTTGTCAGGTCATAAATACTTTACTTGCTAGGTTCAGCGGGCTGCAGCAGACACTTGCCCTAATAAGTATTGATTACATTCTGGGATCAGGGTGCATAATTGATGGTTTGGAGACTGAGGAATCCTCTGCTCCACACGAGGCAGAAGTTATCCAGGGGCCAACATCAGAGGGTACGCTTATTTTATTTTTACAACTCACGGGTAAACTGGGTTGCCAGGGAAGTTAGAACCCAAAGTCCTGTGTTGATCAATTTGCCCCAAAGTGGACAGGCTGACTTAATGTCTCTGACTGCACAGAGGTGGAATTTCAGAGCTGGAAGACCCCCTGGGCTAATGCAGTCTAGCTTTATCCTAAGACATCATTCTCTGACACCAGCTTGCAATCATTGTTCATTAACACTTCCACTCTTCGGACGCTTATGTCTGTACAGGACAACAAAGACTGAATTCAGGATGACACCTTTCAGTCCAGGGGTCTCTGCCGGTCTTTACTTCAGAAACTGTCTCATGGAGTCACTGCTATGCCCACCTGAGTGGCCCAGCCTTCGAAAACTGTTCCATTGCCCGCCCACTCCCACCCCCCTGGGAAGATGTTAACCCAGGAGACTTCGTGACTAGCCATGAAGTCATGGGCCCAGAGGAAAATATTTCATCTTCTGGTTCTCCTTTAGCTTTGGGTTTCGCAAGAGTACAGTTTTGCGGAAGAAACCCAGGACAGCGCCCACATGGCACCACGGTAGTCTGAGCTTCCCCAGGCTGCCTGGCTTGTGGTTGAGGTGGGTGGTTCTCTGTGTGGCTGCCTTGACACGCACAGGGGATCAGATGGGCTAAACCAGGCCTCCCAGGTTGGGCCCGGTACCACCTACCTGGGACTCCCAGGTTGCCTGGCACATCTCTGGAGGACAGTGCAGCTTCACCTCACCTCCACATGTGACCGAGGCAGGCAGAGTTGGAGGTGTCAGTTTTCAAAACAAAGACCACTGCTCGTGGCCTTTCCCGGGATGGAACTCAGGAGAAGCCACCACACTCTGGGACCCAGTTCAAAGGAGCGGGAGATTGGTCATTCTGAAAACTCTTATAGAAATTTTCTAGTGCTCTTATAGGAAACAAACAGAGCATTTGTCCCTTTTATGTAAACAACAACATCAACAATAAACACCATAAGAAAACACTCCTTGGGCCTCTTAGGAGGAACAGCATGTGCCCAGGAGACGCTGCCTCGCCCAGCCTTGGGCAATGGGTCTGGAGGGCAGAGACAAAGGCCATCTCCCCATGGTGGTCTGTGTGTACAGCTCAGCCTGGTGAACCATCAGAAACCAGGAGAGCCGTGGTCTCCTCCAGATGACCCCTGGGGCAGACACTCAGGTGGCTCCAAGAAAGGAAAACCTGAATTAAGACACAACACAAGTTAAACCCTTGGGTCAGAAAGATCCCCTGGAGGAGGGCCCGGCAACCCACTCCAGGATTCTTGCCTGGAGAATCCCATGGACAGAGGAGCCTGGTGGGCAACAGTCCATGGGGTTGCAAAGAGTCAGATACGACTGAAGTGACTTAGCATACATGCACTCCTCCTGCTTGGAAGAGTGTAAAAGGGCTTCAGGTCTGTTGAGCTGAGGAGGTTATCGAAGGCTCGCCCAGATGCCTGGAGACGCTTCACTGCCAGGAAGAGATCCTGATGAGCAGGTTTTGGGCAGGGGTAGTGTGATTGCTGAGGGAGGAAACCTCAGCCCAGGGCCAGTTATTTCATCTGCGGGACCTAGAGCAAGTGAACACGTGGAGTCCTGGTTCCAATGCAGTAGGAGCTTCGAGGCAGTAATCCCTGGGAACACCAGAGCAGCATGGGACCTGCATTAGTCTCCAATGACTGAGGTCACAAATAACCACAAACCAAGGGGTGGAAAACGTCAGAAGCCGGATGCTCTCGGAGCTCCGGGGCCAGAAGCCGCCTGAACTCAAAGTGTCAGTAGCGTGGTTGGCCCTGCCGGTCCACGCTTCTCTCCTGGCTCCTCGTGTTGGCTGGTCCTCAGCTTGGGGCTGCATCACGCCAGTCTCCGTCTCCATCCTCACGTGGCCTTCCTCTCTGTCTGTCTCTGCCTCCCAGTCTCGTCTACTGGAGGTCTTACTCCCCCATGTCTTATAAGGACCTCAGTCCTAAATCAAGGACGGTTTCATCACAAGGTCTCTAACTTAGTCATCTCTGCAGAAACTCTGCTTCTATACAAGGTCACGGTCCTGGGTCCTGGGGGTGAGGACATGGATATTTGGGGGACACTACTGAATGCACTCTTGGGCCCTTCTAAGCATGAGGCCTGTGTGGCTGCAGGGATTGTCCGCCTGTGTGGCAGGCTCTGCCTCAGTACCTGGACCTCAGACCCACAGGGGGTGGCCAGGGAGAGGTGCCCAGCCCAAGTCTTCAGTAGAATCAATCCCTGCTCACAGTCCCAGCGTGAGACTCTCCTGGCAGCTGCCAACCGGCTGCCCTGGGGACAGGTTGTCATTAACTGGATGGATCTCAGTGGGTCTGACCGGCCTGGCAGATGGATGCAGGGTCACTATCAACTTCCTTCCAGAAGCTGCTCATTCTCAGGATATTTTTCACTGGTCTGTTTTTCACTCGTGGGCCCCTCTGTTCATTAAGTAACTAAGCTGCCCTGACCCCATGAGTCCTGGTCTTGAAAGGCCCCCGAAGGTCTGGAGAACGGGCCCCTCTCCCAGACCCGCCTTGTTCTCAGCTCCCTCTCCCACGTCCCTCACCCAGACCTGGCCACCTGGACTGAACCTGAACTGTGACTGGCCTCATCTAACCTCCTCCCCCTGAGTCCTGAGGTAGCCTGGTCTGGTCTCCCCCACTTCCAGGGGAAGCAGTGTCAAGCTTGCCCCAGACTCAGCACCACCCTCCTTCCTGAAGATTCTAGGGCCTCCCATTGTAGTCACTCTGCCCCCAACCACCTGCCAGCTGGTGTATGTGGCTGTATTTCACCAATACCCCTGCAATTCGGCTGTCACCCAGGCTGACCCTCAGCGGTCTCAGCATGCCACCCCATACAGCTAAATATTGCATTGCCCAAAATGGTCATTCATTTGGCCTATAACATCTTATGAAAAACCTGACCGAACTTTTGGGCCAACCCAGTACTGCCATGCCAGTTGCCCAAAAGCCACTGGCCAAAGCTCCCTATCCTCCTTGCTGGACCACTGCCCCCAGACCTCCCCAGGATACAACAAGGCCAAGGATCCAGGGAGCATCCTGCCTAGCAGAGGCTCCCAATCCACGCCCCCACAGCAAAGACGTCCTCTGATTGGTCAGTGTATGTGGTGGGCGGAATAATGGCCCCAAAGATGGCCACTTCCTAATCCCCAGAACTGTGACCATGCCACGCTCCTTGGAGAGGGTTCTGCACTAACCTGGTGGCCCCATTTAGTCATAAACAGGAAGTGTGGCGTTAGAGAAGGAGGGGTGAGGACCAAAGCAGACGTCAGACTGATTGGAGGAAAGAGCCACGAGCCAAGGCACGTGGGTGTCCTCCAGAAGCCAGAAAGGGGCAGGGTCCTCAGAGAAGTCCCACAGAAGAGGCCAACTTCTGGAGTCTGTGGAAGGAAGGCAGTTTTGCCAACACCTGGGTTTCAGCCCAGCCAGACCAATTCGGGGATATCTGACCTCTAAAACCATTAGATAATAAGTTTGTGCTGTTTGAAGCCAATAAGGTGTTGGCGATTTATTACAGACGCACTAGACCATGAGTGCAACCCCAAAGCCACACCAGTTGTTCACGTTTTAAACATCACCCCTGTGCTCATCCATTCGTTTCCAAACAGGCTTTCCCAGGAGCCTGTGTCTGGGAGACAGTAGCAGGCATTGACCAAAGAGCAGCATGGCGGGGTGAGAGCCAAGGTGTGGAGTCAGGCACACCTGGGTTCAGGTTCCTGTGCAAGCCACGTGACGCCTCCAAGCCTCGGTGCCTCATCTCTCCAGGGGGGTGGTAATACCTACCTGTGCTGTGTATTTCTCCAGTACCTCCCCCTACTTTTTGCACCAGCAGCCTCACTTTCATTAGTGGACGCAGGTCCTAGATGGGTGACTGGCCAGGGGACTGGCCCAGAAAGAGCCCCAAATGCCAGCAGGACAACAGAGTATCTTTCTCCAGAACTGACTCTTAAAGGACAATTGGAGAAACTTTGCGATGGAATCCAAAGTGGCCTGCTTTTTCACTGCATTTAAGAACTCTCCGCTCTGAAAGAGAAGAAAGTCGACAGGCAGCGGGAGCAGAAATGGGGGAGGGTGTTGACGGCGACTCAGTCCCTTCTGGCCCCTGGGCTCTAGGGGATTCCCTAGTTTCCGTGGTTCTTCCTCCAGTTCTCTGGTAGCATCCGTACCTGAACTTGACCTACTTTGTTTCTCGTCATAGAGAGAGGCCTAAGATACCAGCTCCGGAGCTGCTGCCAAGATGAAGCGAAATAAAAGCACAAAGTGTTTAGTGAGTTCCTGACATAATAAGGCCATAATAAGAGGTGGCTGTCGTTTCTACCCCAGATTTCCCTGCACCTGAGGGAGCTGGGCCGTCAGAAGACTTCAGAGGGTGCTCAGCATCTGTTCTTTTGCCTTCATGATACTGGGCTATGGAGCCTGCCGGCATCAGCGATGCATTGGTGGCCCATCCTAACCTCAAGCCATCAGCAGAAACTTCCTGCCCACACAACTGCTTTCCCTTCCCACTCTGGCCCGCATCTTCAAGCAAGAGGCACACTCTGGTTGATCCCAGCCACTTGGACCATGGAGACGGCCTCAGCCCAGCTGATGGGGTAGCAGCTGACGCTTCTGTGACCAGCTAAGGGGTCTCAAGTCACCAGCAGCAGCTCCCCTCTGCCCTGGACCCACCATTGTGAGGACTGAATGAGTCACCAACACAGCAAGAGGCTCAGATGGCCAGAAATCCACAGGACACGGGTATTTATTAACTAGGACGGTAAACAGGGAAGTCCCTGCCTGACATTCAAGTATGAAAAGAGCATCAAATTCAGACAAGAGCATATGGCTGCCTGCTCCTTCTGTTTTTCTGTTAGCATCACAGTGCCTCAGAGGCATCTCGTAGGTTTACATAGAATTCCATTAGCAAAACTCACAATGAGACCTTGAGGTCCACTCCTTTTCAGATTCCATGGGGAACTGAGAGCCAGCACCCCAAGGCATGCAGAGTGTGGGTCCCACTTGCCTTTTGCATTTGGGGGTTTAGCTGTGTGTGTGCTCAGTCATGCAATCGTGTCCAACTCTTTGAGACCCCCTGGACCGTGGCCTGCCAGGCTCCTCTGTCCGTGGAATTTTTCGGGCAAGAATATGGGCGCAGGGTTGCTGTTTCCTCCTCCAGGGGGTCTTCCCGACCCAGGGATTGAACATGTGTCCCTTTCGTCTCCTGCACTGGCAGGCGGGTTCTTTACCACTAGTGCCACCTATTTGGCCAAAAAGCTTCTTAACAAAAGTCCCAGGCGTTTGGCAGCCCCGAGGGTCAGGGTGGCCGGCCCTCCTCCCCCAACTAGGGAAACACATGGTCTGCCTTTTCTTCAAACAGTGACGCTCTGCATCAGGCTCCGTGGGGCTTCCCTGATGGCTAGCGGTAAAGGATCGGCCTGCAGAGTAGGAGATGTGGGTTTGATCCCTGGGTAGGGAAGACCCCTTAGAGGAGGAAATGACAAGCCACTCCAGTATTCTTGCCTGGAGAATCTCATGGACAGAGGATCCTGGTGGGCTACAGTCCATGGGGTCACAAAAGAGTCAGACTGAGAGGCTGAACAACAGTTAGACTCCTTTAAACACAAAGAGACAGACCATCTCAGCCGTGTGCTGGGCTGAGCATCCCTCAAGATGGGTGAGGCCCTGCCAGAGACTTGCAGGAGGGTGACTGCCCTGGCCACACTGAGTCAGTGTAACTGGAACAGGAGATGCTTACATGAAATGGGCAGGAGTCACCTGAAGTCCCCCCCGGTGTAGGGAACTCTGAAAGTGAAGTCACACAGTTGTGTCCGACTCTTTGCAATCCCATGGACTGTAGCATACCAGGCTCCTCCGTCCATGGAATTCTCCAGGCAAGGGTACTGGATTGGGTTACCATTTCCTTCTCCAGAGGATCTTCCCAACCCAGGGATTGAATCCGGGTCTCTCACACTGCAGGCAGAGCTTTCCCGTCTGAGCCACCAGGGAAGCCAGGGAGCTCTGCGGTCAGTCAATAGTTGCATAATTCCTCTGGGAATCTGCTGCCTCTCACTGGCTCCTCTTACAGGGTCCAAAGGTGGCCCTCTAAAAGAAATGTCCATCCAGGAGCTGTGACTGGGAACTTATTTGGAAAAAGGGTCTTTCGGATGAAATCACGGATCCTGAGATGAGATCATCCTGATTAGGCTAGACCTTAAGTGCCATGACAAGTGTCCTTATTAGGGAAGCAAAGGCGAAAAGACACACAGAGGGGACGGCCGGGTGAAGACGGAGGCAAAGACTAGAGCAATGAACCTACAAGTCCAGGAATGCCGAGGGTGGCTGGCAGCCTCCAGGAGCTGGAAGGAGGCATGGAACAGATCCTTCCTCAGACCTTCCAGAAGGAACTAATGTTCACAACGCCGTGATCTCAGACTTCTGGCCTCCGGAACTGTGGGAGGCAAGTTTCTATCGCTTTCAACCGCCCAGATTGTGGCCGCTGGTTACAGCAGCCTCAGGATCCTAAAACACCTCCCCAAACAGTTACCGTGCACTGACCCCCAGCCCACCCTTTAATCTTCGCCTCATTTTGCAGCTGGGGTATAATTATATACACCTTCCAGGGACACTTAGACTTTAAATAAACTTGACGCTTACCTGATGCTGACCTTGCAGAGGCATTGCTCTTGATGCCAAAAGATTAGGACGGCTGCAGGCAGATGCACTCTGTGAAACAGAGTCAGAAAGAGAAGGGGCCTGAAAAGACCCCCGAGCACCAAGCCCAACAGCTAGAGGGAATCATGCATGTGCCGGCTCACGGTCCCATTTTCCTGACAACCTGCTGCTCGTCATGCACTGTGGCTTCTTGAGGTGGTGGTCGTGGGGGGATGGTGGTATTGCTGCTGTTTAGTCGCTAAATTGTGTCTGACTCTTTGTGACCCCATGGTCTGCAGCCCATCAGGCCCCTCTGTCCACGGGATTTCTCAGGTAAGAATGCTGCGGTGGGTTGCCATTTCCTTCTCCAGGGGATCTTCCCAACCATGGGATGGAACTGTGTCTCCTGCAATGGCAGGTGAATTCTTTACCACCGAGGCACCAGGGAAGCTGGGGGGATGGTGTACAGGACTCATAATAGCCAGCTTTCAGTCAGTACATCAGCTCTAGAATCTCGCTGGCCCAACACAGTGACACAGCGGAAGTTTCCATGCAGCTCGTGTCACAGCTGGTACCAGCGTGACTTTCCTGGAAGAGGTAACTCTGCTCTCTCCAGCTGTTTGCATCGTGGAACCAGAAGCGGGGGGGAGGTCGCGAAGAAAGGCCAGGCTCTCAGAATGGCCCCCTTTTCCCTCAAGCCACTTTGGGGAGGATCTGTGGCAGGCGCCCCCTCAATCCAAGCTTGGGAGCACACAGGGAGCACGCAGGCTCTGCCCTGTGGGATGCGAGGAGGCAGGAGGGATCGCCCAGTAAGGAGTAGGCATGGGCTGTGAGCTGCATCCCGGGATGCTGCATCATTCCTGCCATGCAGGTATTCACGGACCCATCAACTGTCTTAATTTCTGTGATTTATATGGGTCCTCTTGGACATCAGGGAGGTCACGGCTACTGAAAGGTGTCCTGAAATGTGAGATTGAACCTCACGCTGCACTTAGGTCTCAGGCACACCTGGGGTCACACTGCAGCCAGTCTGTGGCTGTGCCCCTCTTGGCACCACGTGCTGGCAGAGTGCCAGAGACATTCACTTCATGGGGCAGATGGCTACATTTTCTGAAAAGTAACAGGTGCCCTCAGTAAGTGGTCTGTGCATTACCTTGGAGAGGCACTGGTTTGGGAAGGCTTTACCCCATCTTTCTGAGCTGCCATAGTGGGGACCCTCCAGCAATTATGAGTTCTTTGATTTCACAGATATTCTGGAACATCTAACAAGTTCGAGGCCCCATCTCTGGGCTCTGCTGGACTGCCTCAGGGTAGGCACACAGGTTCTGCAGTCAGCCTGCCTGGATTCAGTTCTCATTCTGCTTCATGGCTGTTACCCTGGCCAGACACCCAGCATCTCCAGCCAGTTTCCACATCTGTGAGATGAGGGGGATGACACAAATGGCCCCTAGCCCATGATAGTTATTGTGAGGTGCAAACAGGACATCTGCCTAACGTGTTTAGTTCAGGACTTAGCCCTCCACTGGGGCCACTGTTACTGTGATTATCCATCTGTCCGTCTGTCTGTCTGTCCATCTGTCTATTGAAGGCAGGCAGCAGTGCCGGCAGGATGAACCTCATAGTCTTCCAGAGATAATTAAAGGAAATGACTCTGTAAAGTGCTTAATTCATTGTCTAGCATAAAACAAACATTCCATGAATGGTAGCAGTTAATATTATGCTAATCACTTCTTTTGAATGCGTGCTGGTAAAGGGCTTAATGTGTGATGATGTTCTCAGCCCTTACTCCAAACTGCTTTCAAGGTGTGCCGCACTCTCCTGTCTGGAATGTCCTTGGCTCCCTGGTTGTGTTTGTTAAACCAGGAGCTGAGCCAAGCTGGTCATCCTTCCATTCCCCAGCCAGGGCCAATCCAGGCAGGTTTCAATTTGCTTGCAATCTATTGGCACAAAAGTGATGGAGCAGTTTCTCTCACAGAGCAGCTCTTGTGGGTAGCCCTAGACATTTTGTGCCATCAAAGGCTGGTTATGGTATCTGATGGAGCTTATCAGTTGAGGATTTGTAGCTGCAGGTAGTTGGAATCTCAAGTGAAGGGTGATTTTTTTGCTTATAGAACTATAAGTCCTGGGGTTGGGCACACCCAGAGTTGGTTATCTCAACAGTTCAGTGACATCATCTAAGACTCAGATTCCTTGTGTATTTCCCTTCTGACATCTTCAGTGTATGGGCTGGCTGTCCTCATGGTGTCAAGAATCCTGCAGCCATTCTAGGCATTGGATCTTTATTCACTGATGTTCAGAGGCCCCAAAGAAGAACTACCTGTGTTTAATTTTAAAACATAAGATGAAATTCCCAAAGCCCATTGATTTACTCCTCTCCAAAAAGACTTTTCTTTTAGTCTCATTGGTCAGAATCATGTCACATGACCCTTTCTAAGCAAATCATGGACCAGAAGAACTGATAAAGTTCACGGTTCAAAACAATCTCCCCTTAAACTGGGTATAGGGTCACCTTCTCTGAGCACATAACCATGAGGTGGAAGATGTCTCCCAGGGAAAATTGAGGTCTGCCAGCAAGAAAGAGGACAGAGGCATGGATGTGTGGGTAACCCACAGTGTTGGCTTCAGAAGCCTTTACCTTAAATCAGACTCTTAAACCCTTCACCTCATCATCCTGACTACTCAAACAGATGCAGAAAAAGTAGGATTGACTTAAAGTGCATTTCAGAAAGAAGTGGTCATTTTCAAAACTTCTGCAGGAAATTCTAATTTTATAGGAGCAACCTGATTCTAAGACAGATCATCCATCTGTTTCGAAGTTCCTTGGGGTCCACACTAGGATTCACGTTTTCTCAGGATTTCTAGCCAGCTGTGGTGTCCCCTGGGAAGAACTAGAGTGGAGGGGACTAGAGGGCTGAGATACCCAAGAGAGGCCAGTGCCAGGCAAGGGGGACTCTGAGACTGGCCAGGGCCAGCCACTAAGTCCCCAGGCTCTCTCGTGTCCGAGTCCCTTACACGTGGGAGTAGGCCTTACGGGAACAGGCACGGAAATGTCTGTTGGACACAGAAAACGGGGCCAGCTGAGTGGGGTCAGCGGTCTTGGGGGCCACCATGCTGATCCTTGATTCCAGAAGGTCTGTGAAACAGGCAAGAGATTGGGCCGGAGAGGAGAAACTGGAGGAGGCAGTGGTCACAGAGGAGCACAGTGCCCACCTGCCCCTTCTTCCCCCAGGGAGTCACAGGGAGAGCTGGAGAAGGAGACTATGGGAAGCTGAAGGTCTTCAAATTACATGCATCAGAGCACAGAGTACCGGGTTCTTATTTCCAGCTTTACTTCAAGGCTTGTGTGGCATGAAAAACGTGACCACAGTTGAACTGATGACTTCGGTAAGACTGAAGGATGACTCACACTGGAGTCAAACACCTCACTTGATAGTTTAGCCCCGATTCACCATCTAGGATATCAGTCCTCTGAGAACAAGAACCGTATGACAAGTCTCCCTGGGACCTAAGAGTAGAGCGTCCTCCACACAATGGACATCACAGTTGTTGGTGGCTGTTGTCTTTAACAGCATTTTTTACATGATGAATATGGCATACAGCACACTTCAAATTACATAGCAATGCAACATTTCTACTATGTAATCATGGATGCACACATATACTTGTGAAGCAGACTGTTGCAGTTGTCAGTACTTATCATGATGACTTTTAAATTAAACACTGAAATTACTTTGGCTTTTATGAGACACGGGCATTGAAGTTAATTGCACAGGGAGTTGGTGTTTTAGGAAATAAAAATAATCAGGAATGGTGAGAATTCTGATGAGTGGAATGATGAGAATTCTGCCAATGAGAGCTGTAAGGAGGTTTACGCTTCCTCAGAGTCACTTAATGGAAACTGCCACTAAAAGCTCTATGTCTGTAATCTCCCAGGGAGAGACGCTTTCCTTCTTGAAGTCTCCTTTGGTTGACTCTGCGTGGTGGAAGTTCTCTTATCAGTGCGAATGAAGAGGGAGTCAGTGGTGCTGGGCTTGTACAGAGCAGCAGGCACAAAACCAACCCTGGGAGCCAGGCTGGAGAGAAGGGGCCCCCATCCAAGCAGAACATGCAACCTTTGCTGGTGTCTCAACTTGCCTTGCAGGTTGGACAGTGCTTTCTATTATCTCATTTTATCTTTAGAATCACCCTGAAGGCTGGGCAGGGCAGATATTCCCAGCCTTGCTGGGTAGTGGAGGCGGGAGTGGGGGTGAGGGAGATAGGGAAATCTAGGTTGAGAGGTTAGCTTACTCAGACCCCAGTGCCGGAACACCAACAACCCCTGCCCAGGGTCCATCCCCTGTGGTATACAAATGCCCCTCCTGGTGTAAAGCAGGGAGTCATTGCCCCCAACACAGTTTCGTGAAAGTAATACCAGAAAGTTCTGCAACAGTTTCCAGTTTCTTGAAAGTAATACTGGAAAGAAAGTTCTTTAAGGATGGAGAGCCTGGTACAAGAGGGATTGTGTTTATTCTAGACACTGGGCTGTGAAGTCTAAGATGGGAAAACAAGGCACTGAGCTTGGGGCCAGCCCTGTCACTGTGAGTTCTGGGGATTCTGGGGAGGGGGTGGGATGTGGTGGACCCCCACCCCGTGACAGGAGGATCCAGGTGGGTGATGCTGCGGGCGGTGATACCAGCCTCCACTCCTTCTCCCCTGATGCAGAGTCCCAGCTTCTTTCTGCTCCACAAGTGGCAGGCTGGGGAGCTTCTGAGGGCTCGGCCTCAGGGTCTCAGGGACCCTGGAACTCCAACTTGGGCTCCACCCTAGACAGCCAGTGAAGTCAGAGAAGGGGATCTAATTCGCTTTCACCTCACTATCTTCATCTACAAATGCAGATACTGTTGATTAATTTATTTGATGCATGAATTGATCTCTTAGGGCTCTTTGGAGGAAAACAGATGAAGCAGAGAAAACACTCAGAATGGGGATGGCGCCCAGTAGATATCAAGCATTCGGCAGAGACTGACAGTGCGTTCACCATGATTTATTGTTGTTTACCTGCTCCGTTGTGTCTGGCTCTTTGTGACCTCTAGACTATAGCCTACCAGGCTCCCCTGTCCATGGGATTTTCCAAGAAAGAATACTGAAGTGGCTTGCCATTTTCTTCTCCAGGGGATCTTCCCAGTCCAGGGATCAAACCTGCGTCTCTTGCATCTCTTTCCTTGGCAGGCAGATTCCTTACCACTGAGTCACCTGGGAAGCCCCTTTACCATGATCACTCAAGATTAACGGGAATAGAAACAGAGCTGTCCTAAACATAACTATATGAGAACAATTTTCATTAAAAAATGCAAAAGGGATGCCTGCCTTCCCAAACCCATGCTATAGATGAGTTAAGCAATGACTTGTTTTGGTTATTGCATTCATGCTTTGCTGTCACACAATGAGAAGATCACAGCACAGAAGTTCAGATCATTCAAAGAAACACCACTGCATGTTCTGAAAACTTAGGTGTGGTTAAACCACACAGCTTTCATTCTCATTTTTCACTTCTCATCTTGGGGAAGAAGCAACACGACCGTTTCTCAGATACCCTCAGTTTGCACGTTCCTTTTAGCAGCCAGAGCTGCTCCATTCTGAAGTTCAGAAATCATGCAAAACAAATGTATAAAGGGCTCTGATGCTTTGTGCAAATTCCATTTTAAAAAGAGTTCAACTGAGCCAGAAGAACCTGAAGGAGAAGGCTGTTTTCAAGATAAGACACACATCTGAAGACAGAAATGCTTTCTGTCAGGCCAAGGCCAAAGCATGGCCATCCGATATGCACGTGGCCACAGAGGAGGAAAGAGCAGAGGTTAGCTGGATGGGTCGAGAGCGGGGAAATCAAAGCGGATCAAGTTTTGTGGTGTCCTGACTTTTTTGGATCATTTCAGGCCTTTCATCTTCTGCTTTTTGCACACAATTTGTACTTCTTTACTACCATACAAATGTGACAAAATGTGACATCAAAACAGCCTATGGTGTTGGTACAGAATCATTACAAGAGCACAGGACCTGGAGACAAAAGTAAAGGCAGAAAAACAATAACTTGAGACACCCACTGTCTACCCCACATGCAAGCGATGAACTGAAACTCTGCGGGAAAAGTCAAATCAAGGAAAACAAGTCAGTTGCTTAGGGCTAAAATTTGCCTTCTCAGGTGTTAGGGGCCAGAGTGCATGTGCTTACTTCCCTGGGAAACATAAAATAAACTATGTCATCTAAGCACCAAGAGTCACCTGGCTCCCCAGAGATTTCTCTTAAATCAAGTTTGCACCAAAACAAAAGGAGGGGTGGGGGTGGGGTTCAAAGTTTGCTTCTTTTGACTTCTTATATTTTTACTTTTAGAAGCACTTTTCAAGTTTCAGTATTTAGAAATGGCACGTGTGCCCTCTTGGTATAATTTGGCTCCTAAACTTTACCTTCTAGTGCAAAGCGAACGATAAAGGTCAAGCCTTGCTTAGGTACTTTACAAGCATGTCACATACACTATTATCGTATTTCATCCTCCCAACAGTCATTATAAGCCCATTTAACAGGTGGGGAAAAATTGAGGCCCAAAGGCTAGGAACTTCGGCAAATCATGGGACCTTGAGCATGGGTCAGAATTTGAAACTGGATCTTTTAGGTTCCAAAGCCAATTCGTTTTGTTGCTTAGTTCCTGCCAATGGCCTCTATGAGCTATACTTAGAAACTGTCAGAAAGTCTATTGATGTTGGCCCAACCATTTTTTCTTTAGAAAGCGGACCTTTTCTCGCGGGTATGTACAGAGCATGGTGGTCTCACTACACTGACGATTTAAGAGGACTCACATCTTGGAGTTTCTCTGATGGGTTCAGGGGTGATGGACTCAGCTTAGATACCAAGAGAGCACCCAAGACACTGAGCAGAGTGGTGACTAGTATGCTGTTATAATAGCACATAGATACTTCCAATTTCACATAATCAGAGCGCATCTTTGAAGCAATTAAGAATCACAACCTTTTTTAATAATGGAGAGGCTTGGGGTGGGCTAGGTGTTGAGGTCATTTTCTGAAAAGAATGTGTGAGGACCACTGACAGGCATCGTAATGGGGACAGGCACACAGACTCCTGCATCTGAGCCTCTAAATCCTACTCAGGGCAGAGCTAGACATTTAAACCAAAAGAGTAGAGATGATTCATCCAGCCCTGGACCCCATTAGACAGCAGAGACCATCCTGTGATCCATCCCTCCACTCAGGCCTAGAAATAAACAGAGGCAACTTGAAAAACCATCCACAGACGATTTCCCCAAACGTTTGATTGTATAAATAATTTATTTCTGTTCACAGCATCATATACGCATATAAAAGGAAACGGGAACCCAAAGAGCGGGATGATCAGGACAAAGAATTACAGCAGTAGGGATGGAAACAAACCAGGAGACAGTCCCAACACCGTGACAGAGAATCTGTGAAGAGAACTGTGGTGAGGCAAAGCTGGCCTCCCTGTGTCTAGCGGAAAACATTTGAAAAGCTCCTGTGGGGAGGCCAAGTTCCTCTACGTGGACCCCATTCGCTCCCCAAGAGCAGGAGGCATCATAAATCACTGACAGCCACACTGGAGGGCTCTCCCAGGTGACCACTCCAAGGCAATTTAGCCTGTGCTTCCTCCCCCATTGGTCAGAGACGAAATGGGCTATTATTAGGGCAAACACTACAGATATCAACTGAGACTCTTAACTATTGGTTGATACACCACAGAGCTTTACTGCACAATTACTAACAGTTGACCGCACCCTTAAGTATTGATAATCCAAAAAAAGAAAAAGTCATTTTGCATCATTGGTAAAGCATGACAGGATCTGAACAGTGATCTTGGACCAAAATATTGTCAGCACGAGAAGGTTACAGTATTTGGCATCTGCAATGTCACAAAATAAATATATTATTCTCTCAATAGTGTGGAACTACCAAAATGTCAAAGTGCTTAAGAAATTGTTGCATGTGAAGAAAATAAAGAAAGATGGATTTTTTTTTCTTTTAATAATTCTATACAGGATCTTCAGATGACGGGACCAGCCCATTTAGAAATCAGTGAATATGCTGTCGATATGTAAACGGAAACCTTGCAGGGTTTTCAACACTGCTCAGCTATATTTTCTCTACTGAGTTTCTACAAAAAGACCAGCGTTGGAGGGGTACCAAATACACTGACAAAAGAGAAAAGGAAGATGGACTGCTAGGTTTCTTCTTTTAAAATACTTCATAGGGGAACTGGATCAAGCAGGAAGCCAGGACTACTACCTCTGGTTCTTAAACTGACTTTGAGTGCAGGGATTTATTTATAGGCATGGATTTATAATCTGACTAACTCACATGCTCACGCATGACCATGCCCAATTTCTAAAGGCCTCCTTCACACAAGAAATTTATCATTATTCATGGATGGGGGGGGACATAATCCTACCTGTAAACATGGATTTAAAGAAGAAATCAAAATCACACAGTAAGTATAAGTTTCCCTTTTGATACTGTGTTTGGGGGTGAATGACAGCTTCTGCAAACCAAGACTCAGTCCTGATTATAAAGGATTTTTTAAATTACATTATTAAAAATAGGTATTTCTTCTTCTTTCACTTTATTTCCAAAGCCTCTTTCAAGTAAACTGTGAGGAGCCTGAGGACAGGTGACGATTACGTCACATGCTTTCTTTCATCCCAAGCGCTCACCGTGTCTGCATTTGCTCTGCAACCAGTTTCCACAAGCAGGAATCAGGAAGGACCTCCTTGTGCTTTTCCCTCGCCTTGAAATCCATGCAATGAGGTTGGCTTTTGCAACAAGGTGGGCTTTTGTCTGTTGGTGCGTAACATCAAATACTCTAATAAGACATTTGCAATGAAAATACTTAAACCAGATAGGCCACAATGAACCAAATTAGAAAATTTGAACATGTCGCCACTTGCAGTGTAAAGGGATCTAAAAAGGCAAAGTCTTTTTTTTCCCGTAAATTGAGTATTTCTATGGGGAGTATTCATTCGTAGCAGATTTTTTTTTAAGGAAAAAAAAATGTCTGAAAACCATAACCCATCATCAAGCGGTTAGGATTACAAGACACATCCCTTGCCAAAATCCGCTTGTCATTCAGCACACATCTGCAGCTGGTGTGCTCACACAAACCAATCAGCAGGCTAAAAAAAAAAAAAAAAGAAGATTCCACACATATGGGTCTAGAAATGTATGCCGATTACACAGCACTGTATCTACACACACCCCACCCAGCACTGACGTCAGGAGCCTTACCCTTTAAACACCTTTAACTATTCTGCAAAGAGTAAACGCATCACTTGCCACCACCTCCAACAGTTTCTTGTTTGTAATTTTTTTTATTGGTCTCTTTGTGTGATAATGACCTACACATGGACAGGGTCCAAACCATCTGGAAGATGTCTGGTTCCAGGCTGAAAAGCAGTTCTCAACGAAACTGGTCTTCTGAAGCTGCCACAAAGCACCAGGAAAGGGGCGTTCTTCGCGGCCACCCCCCAGCCCCGGCCAGCGCAGCGCCCCGCGCCTCCCGGCTGTGGTACTGTTCCACGCAGTCCTCTGATGGCCCAAACCACCACCTCGGTTGGGCCCAGAGCAGGGCAAATGGATTTTCACAGGGGCCTGCCCTGTGACATGAAATTATCCAGCTTTCATAGCCCAAGGAGAGGCTGTTCCCCCAGCACCTCCCACTGCCACCGTGCCCCCAGTTGGGAACTCCCAGGGTTCTGGGAACCGCATACCTCAGGTAGCTCACAGGTGCGGTCCCCAGTGAGGGCGGGGAAGCCTGAACTTCTGGCCCTGCTGGAGTAGGAGGAAATCGCTTTTGTCTCGGATATCTGAGCCTTCCAACCTGGGCCAGCAGGGCGGACGGTGGGACCTGCACGTCCACTCCCCAGCCGGGTCCCCCACCCCCTGAGTAGCTCCGGCGGCGTTCAGACAAAAGGACCCCTGAGCTGCGGGTGGGCGCGCAGGTCGAGGGCAGGCTGGCCAGCTTGCCTACATACCCAGGTTAAGTCACCAGTCCTGCGTGTGGGTGCAGAGACTCCGCTTTAAAAATTCGAAGCGTCGCTTTGGTTCGCTGTCTTTGTTCGCGGGCGCGCGGGCCACACAGCCTTTCATTCATTCATTCCGGACTCGCTCGCTCCCCGCGCTTAGCTCCGGAACGTCGCTGCCCGGAGCATTACCGCTTCTTCTTCTGCTTGAGGGACTTCCTGCGTTTCAGGATCATCTCGTACAGCTTGTCCATGCCCTCGGTGAGGCCCTCGCCGATGATGGCGCACGCCGGCTGGACGTGGTAGGTGGTGGCCGGGATGAGCTCGTGCAGCGCCAGCTGCTTCTCGATCTCCGCCACGGGCAGCGACTTGGGCAGGTCCTGCTTGTTGGCGATGACCAGCAGCGGCGTGCCCTGGTTCTCGGCGAACTTGGTCACTTTGTGCAGCTCTGTCTTGGCCTCCTCCAGCCGGTCCACGTCCACCGAGTCCACCACGTAGATAATGCCGTCCGTGCAGCGGCTGTAGGACTTCCACAGCGGCCGAAGCTTCTCCTGGCCGCCCACGTCCCAGAAGTGGCAGCTGATGCCCTTGGCCGTGCCGTTGCTCAGCTTTATCTTCTCCGTGTTGAAGCCGATGGTGGGCACGGTGTTCACGAACTCGTTGAACTTGAGCCGGTAGAGCACCGTGGTCTTGCCGGCCGAGTCCAAGCCCAGCATGACGATGTGCAGCGACTGGAAGGCCGAGATGTTGGAGGAGATGTTGCCCATGGCTCCTCGCTGCGGCGCCGGCCACTGCGGCTGCGGCGGGAGGGCGCCGCCCCCCGCCCTCCCGAGCAGCTACGGGCCCGACGCGGGCGGGCGCACCTGGGCCCCGCCTGCCGCCCTCAGCCGCCGGCACCGGCCTGGGCTTGGAGTCCCCGGGGCGCACGGCTCGGCGCGCTCAGACGCCGCGGCCCCCGCGCTCGCGCCGGCCGGGCATCGCGTCTCTCTCGATGGGCTTTGTCTCCCGCGAAGTCTCCTCCGCTGCGGCGCCGCGGGCTGCTCGCGCCCGTCGCCCTCCCCCGCCGGCCCCGGCTTTCTCTCTGCTGCTTCCTCGGGCCGCGCCCCCGCGCTCCAGCCGCTGCCCTGGCTCTCCGCGGCTGCGGGTTCCGGGCTCCGAGCGCCGAGCGCTCGCCTCTGCCTGGGCGGCGCCGCCGCTGGGCCAATCCCACTCCCAGGGCGCGCCTCGGAGGCGCAGGCGGGGCGTGGGCTTCCCCGGGCTTCTCTGCCTGCGCGGTCGCCTGGCTGTCCCCGCAGTCCCCGCGCCGC
>SJYF01000057.1:5632339-5643709 GCA_006410515.1 Procapra przewalskii | reverse complement strand
TCGAAATCGCCCTGGTCGTCTCCTCCCGCGCCGCACCCAGATAATGGGCCCCCGAGCTGCCGGCTCTTCCCGCCTCGGCCCTCTGACGCATCTTGTAAAAATAGCTCCCGGAACTCCACGCCCCGCCAGCCCCAGGCCGGACCGACTGCCCGGCGGGACTGCAGCGTGGGAGGCGCAGCCGGCCTCCAGGAGCGAGGGCCGGGGATCCAGAGTCCAGGGCAAGGCGGGCCGGGGCAGCTCTGCCCGAGGGACTGGGGACCATCCAAGGTGGAGGTGGGGTAAGAGTGCCCCCTCTGGGAGAGAGGGCTGTGGATCAGGCCCCCGACCCCCAGACTCCCCCACCCAGGAGAGGGGAAAAGAGGGCGTGGGCCGCAAGGAGCCAGCCCGGGCACGTGGCCTTTGCGGTGCCCAGGACACTGACCCTCCCTGGTGCCCTGGCTCACTTCCCTGCCAGAACTCCGCGGGTGGGGGGGGGGCGTTCTCCACGGGATCACCGCTGCCCTGGGGCCTAGACCTGCGCCCAAATCGCCCTGGAGGCCTGGCTTCATTTAAGGAGACTTGTCTGTCCCCAGATAGCTCCGGCGACTCAGCAGCCCCAGACAGCTCCTTTGCCACCTTGCTTTGGTTCCCAGCGTCTGCGCGGACATCCCAGGTCAAGTGTGAGCATCTCAGGAGAGCACCCTCTACCACCCATGGTACTTAGAGAACTGAGAACCACCTGCCAGAGGTGAACCAATTCTCCAGCGACTGGTGCTCCAGGAGCATTTAGGCCTGAAACAAAAATGTGTCAGCAGCTCGGAGTAGGTTACACCATAGTTCACAGACACCAGTGCCCAGCCCCTGGCTGGCTTCTCCCATCACTCCGATTCAGTGCCCTCAATCTAGTTGGTAAGCACATAACTAAGGCTTAACGTCTGACGGTGCAGACGAAACTGATCGAACACTGCAGATATGCCCCTGGGGCTCTGGAGGAGGAGAAGCAGAGGCAGCATGGACAAGGGCTTCTTCCCAACGCCAGCTTATGAGGCAGGAAGAGGGAAATGGGGTCTAGGGGGATGGAAATGAGTCTGGTAACCATTGATGTGTGAAAGCCAAATTATTATAGAAAAGCTTTCCTTTACCACCTTCCTTTCACAAGCTGTGATAAAATAGGTGATTTTGTTTGTACTGAACCACATGAGAAGACTTCGTGTCGATGGCAGGACCAACCGTCCGTCCCTCCTGGGGACGCCTCTGGTGACAGCAACCACTCAGACTGGGCCCAAGGCTGGAAAAGTCCTAGTGGATCATTCTGTCCAGTGTGCCAGCTGAGGAAACCAAGGGTCAGGCGCTTGACTTGGCCAGGGTGGAGCCCAGCTGCACACGGCCTTCTTGTGTTCACGCCAGTAGCTGAGGGCTTGCTGCTCTCTCCCACTCCCCACCTTACCCACACACTAAGTTGACAGGGAATGAAGTTGTAAGGAACCTGAATTCAGTTGTACAAGATAGAAATTCCACTCAAATTGCCAATATCCTTTGGATCATAGAAAAAGCAAGAGAATTCCAGAAAAACATCTGCTTCATTAACTACAAAGCCTTTGACTCTGTGGATCACAACAAACTGGAAAATTCTTAAAGGCATGCGAATACCAGACCACCTGACCTGTCTCCTGAGAAACCTGTATGCAAGACAAGAAGCAACAGTTAGAATGAGACATGGAACAATATACTGGTTCAAAATTGGGAAAGGAGTACGTGAAGGGTGTATATTGTCACCCTGCTTATTTAACTCATATGCAGAATACATCATGTGGAATGCAAGACTGGATGAAGCACAAGCTGGAATCAAGATTGCCGGGAGAAAGATAAATAACCTCAGATATGCAGATGACACCATCCTTATGGCAGAAAGTGAAGAGGAACTAATGAGTCTCTTGATGAAAGTGAAAGAGGAGAGTGAAAAATCTGGCTTAAAACTCACCATTCAAAAAACAAAGATCATGGCATCCAGTCCCACCACTTCATGGCAAGTAGATGAGGAAACAATTTAAACAGTGGTGGATTTTATTTTCTTGGGCTCCAAAATCAGTGCAGCCATGAAATTGAAAGACGTTTGCTCCTTGAAAGAAAATCTATGGCAAATCTAGATGGTGCATTAAAAAACAGAGATATTACTTTGCCTACAAAGGTCCATCTAGTCAAAGCTATGGTTTTTCCAATAGTCATATATGGATGTGAGCGAGGGACCATAAAGAAGGCTGAGCACTGAAGAATTTTATGCTTTCAAACTGTTGTGCCAGAGAGGACTCTTGAGATTCCCTTGGACTGCAAGGAGATCAAACCAGTCGATCTTAAAGGACATCAACCCTGAATATTCATTGGAAGGACTGATGGTGAAGCTGATGCTCCAGTCTTTGGCCACTTGTTGCAAAGAGCTGACTCATTGGAAAAGACCATGATGCTGGAAAAGATTGAGGGCAGGAGGAAAAGGGTACAACAGAGGATGAGATTGTTGGATAGCATCGCTGATTCAATGGACATGAGTTTGAGCAAACTCTGGCAGATGGTGAAGGACAGGGAAGCCTGGTGTGATGCAGTCCATGGGGTTGCAAAGAGTTGAACATGACTGAGCAACTGAATAATAGATTCACTGATACAACAGAAAAGTTCATGATTACAGTGCTGTTCAGGCATGTCGAGAAGCCATGGATTTCAGAAGTCCTTAGATCAGTCTCTCTGTCTCCTGTTTTCCTCTGCATTGATCCGTTTTTCCTACTGGCAAGTCTGGGCTCACATCCTTGGTGTAGATCCTAGAAAGAAAAAGGTGGATCTCTTTCCCAGTATCTGGGACTAAAGCCTGGAGGACATATCCCTCTGGCCTGTCTGGCCCAGCAATGTATCAGGTACTACTGTCCAGAGGATGGAGCATGCCGGTGGATGGGGCCCAGAGGCTAAACCTGGGGAGGGGTGGTTCCCAAAGAAGAATCACCGTTCTGTCTGCTCCCCAAAGGGCTAATAAGAGTGAGTAAGCAAAAATAACTGATGTCAGTGTGATTTATAATGATTTCATTTCAGTTTTTGGGAACCCTGGGAAGACAGGATTTTGTTTTCCAAGTGATTTTCCTGGCTTTCTTTAAAGCCTAATTCCTAGATAGCCACCTTCTCAAGAGACTGACTTCTCTCTCCTTCCTCTTTGCTACAGACAGGGCCTAGGTTGGGTGCCAACCCGAGACTGGACTTGGATTAGTAGCCTGGGACCTGGGCCTCTCGGATAAAGACAGATCAGACTAGAACCTTCTCTATCTGGCTCTCACAAAGGATCTTCCTGTAGACTCCTTTCTCTTATTTGCATCTCTCCCTGTCATGTCTAGCATTTATTTTAAGGATAGTAGGAGGGCAGTATTTGAGTAAAACATCCGGTGTGTTTTCTTGGTTTTGTGCTAATTACGGCTAGTGTGATTTTGACTGCAGCCCCCATACTTTGCACCTCCCATTGTGGGGTTTAGTAATAAAGGGCTGTCTGTTGTCCAGTAGAAAAAGTAGATTAATAGACATTAATAGAGCCTTCCAGAACAGGCCATTAAACAGCAACTCACCATAATTGAATAGCAACTGTACTACAGTCTAATTTCACTCACCAGGTGATAAGTTGAATTTACAGTGGATACTTTAACTTCTAACACATAAAAATGCCATTTAGCTGAGTCAACTTTCCTTCCAATACAAATTTCAATGGAAAAATCTTGGAATTACGAGACGGAAAGTAACCTTTACCACGATGTCAGAAATGCAAGGCCCACTTTGAATATAGTGACACGGCTATGGTGTGGGCTGTGTGGACAGATTGAGTGGGTGCTAGACATGTCCCACCACGTTCCAGCCACATGGTAATGCCTAGGTCACCATTTCTTGAGCTCCCCATTTCTAAAATCGACCTAACACGTGGTGGTTGTGAATGTGAAATGAAGTAATGCATGTCAAGTGTTTGGCACGGTACTTGGCACCCCATGTGGGTTTCCCCGGTGGCTCAATGGTAAAGAATCCACCTGCCATGCAGGAGAGTGTGTTCAGTTCCCGGGTCAGGAAGATCTCCCGGGGAAGAAAACGCTAGTAGCAGTAGTGTTAGTTGCTTACTAGCAGTGTTATGCCGGTGGGTGGGGCCCAGAGGCCCCTGTAGTAGCGTCAAGTATTAAGTAGTACTGTTAGTCTGACTGTGTGTGACCCCTAGGGCTGTAGTCCGCCAGGCTTCTCTGTCCATGGAATTCTCCAGGCAAGAATCCTGAAATAGGAAGCCATTCCCTCTCAAAGGGGATCTTCCCAACCCAGAGATTGAACCTGGCTCTCCCACATCCCAGGCAGATTCTTTACTATCTGAGTCACCAGGAAAGCCCAAAGGAAATGGCAGCCACTCCAGTACTTTTGCCTGGGAACATCCCGTGGACAGAGGAGCCTGGTAGGCTATAGTCCATGAGGTTGCAAAGAGTCGGACACGACTTAGTGGCTAAGCACACACACATGGGCAAACAGTGAGCTAGGAAGCTTTACAAAGGCAACCTGTGATGCCTACAAAAAAAAAGAAGAGAGAAAACCAGTTTTATAACGGGTATAGCTGTTTGAATCTCAATGGCTGCCCAAATACTGGCTGCAGTGTACCACTCTCTCCAATTTAATTAATCACAGAATGATGTGCACTTGTGATCTTGCCTGAGATGAGTTTCACATCCAGCAGCAGCAACATTTCCTTTTCATTTTCATCTGCTTCAGAATGCTTCTACATCCAGAAAAGGATTCAGTTCCAGTAAACAGAATGTAATCACTTCGCAGTGATTCTGAAATTGCAAACTATTCTCTTTTTTCTTCTTGAAGGGCTTAGAAATCAAGTGTGCCACCAATCAAAACAATTTTTGAGTCTATCCAGTGAGAAGAGCAATATATTTCATCATCATTATTTTTGGCTTAGGAAAGTATATGACATAAGATTCAAAGGTAAGCATCTCATCCACAGTTGAGTGTGGCTACTGTAGCTCAGATGGTAAAAGAAGCCAGCCGCAATGCAGGAGACCTGGGTTGGATTCCTGGATTAGGAAGATTCCCTGGAGAAAGGAATGGCAACCCACTCCAGCATTCTTACCTGGAGAATTCCTTGGACAGAGGAGCCTGACGGTCTACAGTCCATGGTACTGCAGAGTCGGATATGACTGAGTGACTCACACTTCCACACTTTCACAAGGATAAATATCAGAACAGGATGTGTGTGTCCACAAGCACAGAGTGTGTGTGATTATTTGCCTTTTCTGATTAGATCCTTGGGTTCAGGTTCACGGCCTCCTGTTCTTAACTATCATAATACAGGAGTGCCCTCTACTGAGCTTCTCGTATAAGAGATGGATGCCTCCAGAGGCTGATTTGCCTCTCACCTCATGCCTAGTAAATGTTCCATCCATATGTAATGAATAAATGAATGGATACTTGAACCTGATTCTCTGGGGCTGTGTGACTAGATCTCTGAGAGCCCCATGTGTTAAACTGAGGAAGTGCTTCTCTTTGGGGCTCAGAGCTTAGAGGTGATTTTCAGATGCAGATTTGGGTCTTGTCTCCAGGGCATAGTAGGAGGGGTTATTATTGACCAAGACTGGGGACCAGGAGCCTGGCAGAGTCTGCAGGGATGTCACCAGGAAAGCTGTTCAAAGAATCACAAATTAATGGAAGAGAGAGGAGATCAGCATGCAGGAAACCCAGCTGAGATAAGAGATTGGAAGAAATCAATTTTCGCATTTAATTCAGAGGGCAGGCAGCCATAAAGGGAGAGGGGACCAGAAGTTGAAAATAAAGGAGGCCGGTTGGGCAGAGAAAGAGCAAGCCTTGAAGCAGCCAAAGCCAGGTGGGCCAGGATGGAAGTTCTTTGGTGGGAGTGTTTCCTTAGCGGAGATCCCTGCTAAGAGATCACACCCTCAGAGTCCTGGAGTGGGTCAGACCCAGAGAGGCTCATCTTTGGAGGAGTGCCTGCATCAGGGGACACATGAAAGGGACTAAGACACATTGGTTCCCAGGGGAGTTTTGCGGGAAGGGCAGTAGATTTTGATGGAGTTAAATATGAGTCTGTGATGCTTGCAGACTTTTGTTTCATGCAAGAGCTCAGATGGCCTGAAAATAAAAAGGATCTACTCTTACCGTAGGGCTTCTCAGGTGGTTCAGTGGTAAAAGAATCTTCCTGCCAATGCAGGAGACACAGGGGTCTTGGGTTAAAACCCTGGATTGGGAAGATCCTCTGAAGGAGGAAATGCCAACTCCCTCCAATACTCTTGCCTGGAGAATCCCATGAGAAGCCTGGAGGGCTACAGTCCAGTGGGTCACAAAGAATGGGACACGACTGAAGGCACGCTCTTCATTTATCCCTGCTCTCCTACTTTCCCCTTCGGTAACCATAAGTCTGTTTTCTACGTCTGTGAGCCTCTTTCTGTTTCATAAGCAAATTCATTGTATTATTTTTTAGATTCTACATATAAGTGATATCATATTTTTCTTAGTCTGACTTCCTTCAGACAAAGGAAGTATATATGTACATATATATACACACACATATATTTTATGTATGTACATATATATGTGCATATATTTTAAACTGAATCACTTTGCTGTACACCTGAAACTAACACAACATTGTAAATTAACTATATTTCAGTTAAAAAAGAAAGGATCTCTCCATTCAAGTTCATGGTTTTCATGCTGCTGCTGCTGCTAAGTCACTTGAGTCATGTCTGACTCTGTGCGACCCCATAGATGGCAGCCCACCAGGCTCCCCCATCCCTGGGATTCTAGAGGCAAGAACATTGGAGTGGGTTGCCATTTCTTTCTCCAATGCATGAAAGTGAAAAGTGAAAGTGAAGTTGTTCAACCATGTCCGACTCTTAGCGACCCCATGGGCTGCAGCCCACCAGGCTCCTGGGTCCATGGGATTTTCCAGGCAAGAGTACTGGAGGGGGTTGCCATTGCCTTCTCTGATGGTTTTCATGAGAAACAAACAAACCAAAATTCCAGTTCAGGTTGCCTCATTTCTGATTTCTGTGAAGCAACAAGGCTGAAATAATTTAGGTTCTCATTTTCCCAACAGTCACGACTATGAACATTTAGTGGCTGTTTCTGTTTGGGGCAAAAAAAAAAAAAAACCAAGCTAAAATTTTTGTTTGTTTTTTCTCCCATTCCTGTCTTCATTATCAATAGTCAGTCTCTATTATGTGACTGAAATAGGTATGAACATTTAGAAGTCATTATCTTTCCTGTCAATATTATTTTCAGATAAGATTGTTCTATAGGATCATTTTCAATCTCTCCTTAAATTTCATCACTTGAGTGAACTTTAATCAAGGACATCAAGACCAGACACATTGCAACTAGAAATTAGGGCTGCTAAAAAGACAGAAAATCCTCACGTTAGTGCCAGTCTTTTCAGCTGATGGGGAGGAAAAAGCTTGGTATGCAAAAGTTATTTCTGAGTTCTTTAATAATTCAATCACCATAATTAAATTTTGACTCTCATAGCCACAGTGATGAAAGAGGAGGGAAAAAACCAGCCACCAGGTAACAATGACTCCCAGTGATTAGAGTTCTACCCCATGAACCGAATAGTGTTTGATGGAAACTTGGATTCCTTCGCATTGCCTCCCTCTTCCTCCCCAGGTGAATGGAGATGCCTATTATTTTCATTTAATTAAACCTAGTTGGCTGGACCCAAGAGAGATGGGAACAATCATGCTTTTGTGCCTTCATCAAGCCCTGGCGGCTCTTAGCCGCGGTGGAGGAGGGCGGGGTGGTGCCCGCTCTGGCTTTCTCTACAGTGCGGTCACTCAGGAGGTCTCTTCCCTTCCAGCCTGACAGCTGGCTCCATGTGGCTCTGTCCTCTCTGTGAAAATAGCTCAAGCATTGTAATAGAGTTCTTTGGCTCCTGCTGCATCTGTTAGAGATGTAATCACTGGAGATGATTATTTCTCTTTATGAACTACACTGGGTTTATGTAACTTGAAGCTCTGCTCCGTCAATCATAGAAAATCCCTTTCACTTTCTTGCTCCTGCCCTCTGCCATGTCCTAAATCCGCTCTCCTAAGGGCACTGGTGACCACAGGAATCACCCAAGGCCTTTGTGTTCCCTGCTTACCTGGCCTTTCACCAGATCCTGCTGATGGCTCCATCCTTCTTAAAGCATTTCTCTAAGAAAACCACCCTTTTCATACTATTCATGGGGTTCTCGAGGCAAGAATACTGAAGTGGTTTGCCATTCAGAAACCTGTATACAGGTCAGGAAGCAACATTTAGAACTGGACATGGAACAACAGACTGGTTCCAAATAGGAAAAGGAGTACATCAAGGCTGGATATTGTATATTGCTTATCTAACTTATATGAAGAATACATCATGAGAAACACTGGGCTGGAGGAAGCACAAGCTGGAATCAATTTTGCTGGGAGAAATATCAATAACTTCAGATATGCAGATGACACCACCCTTATGGCAGAAAGTGAAGAAGAACTAAAGAGCCTTTTGATGAAAGTGAAAGAGGAGAGTGAAAAAGTTGGCTAAAAGATCAACATTCAGAAAACTAAGATAATGGCATCTGGTCCCATCACTTCATAGCAAACAGGTGGGGAAACAGTGGAAACAGTGGCTGACTTTATTTTTCGGGGCTCCAAAATCACTGCAGATGGTGACTGCAGCCATGAAATTAAAAGACACTTACTCCTTGGGAGGAAAGTTATGACCAACTTATACAGCATATTAAAAAGCAGAGACATTACTTTGCCGACTAATGTCCATCTAGTCAAGGCTATGGTTTTTCCAGTAGTCGTCTATGGATGTGAGAGTTGAACTATAAAGAAAGCTGAGTGCAGAATAATTGATCCTTATGAACTGTGGTGTTGGAGAAGACCCTTGTGAGTCCCTTGGACTGCAAGGAGAGCCAACCAGTCCATCCTAAAGGAGGTCAGTCCTGGGCATTCATTGGAGGGACCGATGCTGAAGCTGAAACTCCAATACTTGGCCACCTGATGTGGAGAGCTGACTCATTTGAAAAGATCCTGATGCTGGGAAAGAATCGGGGCAGGAGGAGAAGGGGACGACAGAAGATGAGATGGTTAGATGGCATCACCAACACAATGGACATGGGTTTGGGTGGACTCCAGGAGTTAGTGATGGACAGGGAGGACTGGCTTACTGTTCACAGGGTCGCAGAGTCAGACACGACTGAGTGACTGAACTGAACTGAACTGAAGAAAACCAGCTGACCTGGCTAATGGACAGTACTTCCCACACATACTGCCCTGATAAGGCAGGACTGATTTGTGCTGATAACCGTCTGGGATAGAGGTACAAACACCAGTGGGGCCCTCCAAACAGGAAGCTGCAAAGCCACGCTTCCTCCTCTCTCCAGTCACGGCCTAGACTTGTCCTTCTCATCCACAGAGGGCTGGTGGCCCCCAGAGATCCATCTTGGACCCTCTCATCCTCCTGTCTCTGGGGACTTAATCACAGCTACTTCTCATGATTTCTCAGTCTCTATCACTGCAAAGAGTCAGACATGACTGAACGACTGAACTGAACTAATCACTGCCAAAAGCCAGAAGCTATCAACATAGAGTACTGAACTCAAATCTCTGTCTATATATGTCTCCGCCAGGCTTATCAAGCAAGTACAAGCAACACTCAGTAGATAATAGACATACTTGTCTTTCCCTTCTGTTTGTTCACTCCCTACATGGAGTCAACCAGAATTCAGATAATTCTATTTTGAAGTAGCTCTTGGAATTAAAACTATGAGACCTTTTAAATCACATTTATTAATTTTTTTACTTGCATTCAAGACAATTGTGGGCAAGACCCTGATGCTGGGAAAGACGGAGGGCAGGAGGAGAAGGGGACAACAGAGGATGAAATGGTTGGCTGACATTACCAACTCCATGAACATGAGTTTGGGCAAACTCTGGGAGATGGTGAAGGACAGGGAAGCCTGGGGGGCTGTAGTCCATGGGGTCTCAAAGATTCAGACGCAACTTAGTGCCTGAACTGCCATTGCAAATGGTAGTGCAATGCATGAAGAATCACGTGCCAGTGCAGGAGACACAAGTTTGATCCTTGACCCAGGAAGATTCCACATGCCGCAGAGCAACTTAACCCATGTGCCACACAACTGCGGAAACCCGCGTGCCCTAGGACCCTCGAGCAGCAGCTACTAAACCTGGGAGTCACAGCTACTGACCCTGTGCCTACAGCCTGTGCTCTGCAACAAGAGAAGCCCCTACAACGAGAGGCCCGAGTACCCAAGGAAGAGTAGCCCCCACTCCCTGTAACTAGAAAGCCCGAGCAACGCATCAAAGACCTAACACAGCCAAAGATAAAATAATTAGATTTAAAAAGGACAATCACTTTTATTTATGTCTATGGTGAAGGTGGCATTTCCTTCTGTTTCTGCAGGAGCATGCTTCACCTACGTGCATGCCTGCATCTACCCTGCGTGTATCACTGGGAAAGGGGGTAGCTAATCTGGTTGGCTGGAGACTAATTTCACTGCGTTACATCTCACTAGTAACCAGTGGCGGGAAGTGCCTCCGGAGTAGGTGTGCTGTCTGTCTCCACCTGTCAGGGGGTAGATAAGCTCTGTGGGACTGGCCTTCTTGTATTCAGAAGCAGAGAAGGACAAGCCTCACTTTATCCCTGGCCTAAGCTGCTTTTTCCAACCTAGCTTTCACCAGAGTTCTAGCAAAAGATGAGACCTGGTCAGCAGTGTTTGCCCAGCTTCAGAAAGCAATGTTACCTGGCACATACAGGGAGGTGCTAAGCAAAGGGATTCAGGGCTCAAAACCCAATTCTCAACCCCTAACATGGCCCAGGAGGACATTCCAGGAAACCCTGTCATTCGAAAGAATGTGAGGAGACATGGTCTCTACACAACACAGAGAAAGTTCCAAGGAAAGAGAAGACCCAGATAAAAAGTTCCCAAGATGAGATAAAAGGGCTATTGGAGCAACAATTAAAGGCTAAGGGAAATTTAGTCCCATCTTTTTCTTCTTTTTGATACTTTAATTCTGGTCAAAGACATCCCAATATTTATGAGGGTCCAGTCTTTATTTGTTCAAAGAAGAGCCAGGGTGTCTCTCCTGAGAAACTCACGTTCAAGAGAACTCACGTTCAAGATGGAAATGACCAAATGGTCATATTTCAGTGTCAGGTAAAACATACCATTTAATATTTTGGAAAGGCTTCCCTGATAGCTCAGCTGGTAAAGAATCCGCCTGCAATGTAGGAGACCTGGGTTCGATCCCTGGGTTGGGAAAAGCCCCTGGAGAAGGGAAAGGCTACCCACTCCAGTATTCTGGCCTGGAGAATTCTATGGACTCTGTAGTC
>SJYF01000057.1:5615657-5632314 GCA_006410515.1 Procapra przewalskii | reverse complement strand
CTACAGGGTCGCAAAGAGTTGGACATGACTGAGCGACTTTCACTCACTCACAGTCAGTTACCTAGTTCACTGGCTTGGATGTCCAGTGTTAAAAAAAAAAAATATTTTGGAAAGTACTAAGATGTGAAAAAGAAGTGTCTCACCCCCCTAGACCCCCCCTCTCCCGCAACTTCTCTCCTTTGAGGGGACTGCAGTTATCAATGACCTGAATCCCCTTGCAGATATTGAATTATCCTTTTTCAGAGCTACATCTTAGAGAAAATGCAATTATGCTTCTCAAAACTCCTAAGCAAAGGAGGCAAAAGAGAGAGAGTGGGGCTATAATTTATGTATTCTGATAGTGGGTCACCTGGAAGAGCTAAAATATGGCCACAGAATATCAGGGTAAAATTCTCCAGAGAGAAACTAGGAGCTTATTGGAGAAAGGAACATGCTCTCAGATCTTTCCTACAGCCCTGCCCAGACCTGGAGCCCAGCGGGGATTTGGATCCCAAGAACAGCTGGCTGCTCTTCAAGGGCACCCACACCTTGGACCTCAGCCTTTCCACAGTGCCACTGGACACTTGACATCCAGGACACTGGGCTTCACTCCAGCCATCTCTCTTGCTGTCATGACAACAGGCCAGCCATTCAGAAGGCCCTCTCCCTGTCCCCTGTACCTGGACCACAGCTGCCGGCCACGTCTTGTTAGACCCGGGGCAGCCCTGGTTTGCCTGCTTTCTGATGGACTAGCGTGGTCTAGGAGGAGGGGAGAGGCTCGCTGGAAACAGTAAGACCAGAAAACAAGCCAGCAGTTTTCCCGTCTGTTATGGCTTATGGTGGAAAGATAAAGCAAAACAAATGCAAAGAGAATAAATTTAATTTATGTGATGGAAGAAATTTACTATCTCTTATTGCATTCTAGCTTATTTATCTAGTATCTCTTAACTTGATTTTCAGCCTGCTGTTCACAGACCATGTCTTTGTGATGATTTTATCCAGTGCTAAGTGGGCAAAAGAACTGAATAAAAACAGCCTTACGTTTTTTTCCTTGCCAAAGAGGTCATAAATTCAGATATGAAAATTAGACATCAGGGCAGAATGATGATTCAAGAAAGCAAGATTAATATCACACATAGCCATAGAGATTGAAAGTTGACTGTAGACAGAAGCTTTCCGTGAAAAATTGTTTATACTTGTCGGAAACTGAAATGTCCATCTATAGAAAAAATATTAAATAATCTAAGCTACTTCCATGTGATCAAAAACCTCAGAGCTATAACAGGAGATGAATTTGTGTGTTGATGAGGTTAAGATCACCCAGATATTGATAACTAAAAGAAACCTAGTTGACAAATGCCTCCAGCTCCATGAAAAGTTGTGTTTGTTTATATATACAGGCTTCTCAGGGGGCACAGTGGTAAGGAATCCACCTTCCATTGCAAGAGACTCAAAGAACATAAGTTCAATCCCTGGGTAGGGAAGATTCCCTGAAGAAGTGTGTTAGTAATTCAGTCGTGTCCAACTCTTTGCAACACCATGGATGGTAGCCCACCAAGCTCCTCTGTCCATGGAGTTTTCCTGGCAAGAATACTGGAGTGGGTTGCCATTTCCTTCTCCAGGGGATCTTCCAGATCCAGGGATTGATCCCGGGTCTCCTGCACTGTAGCAGAAGGAAATGGCTATCCTCTCCAGTACCCTTGTCTGGGAAATCCCATGGACTTCGAAAGAGTCAGACATGACTGGGAAACTGAACAACAACAAAAAATATATGTGTGTATGCATGTGTATGTTAGATATAAATTCAGATATATGGTATGTATGGAGATTTTCCAAAAGTACACACAAAAACTCAAGAAACTATTACAGTGGTTATCTCCAACCATGGAATAGAAGATGTGAGACAGAAGAGACTCACATTTCATTGCATTCTTTCTGTGCTATTTGAATCCTCTTTCCACATGCATGAAAACACTATTTTCATCTTAACAAAGTCCCCAAACCCTACTTAGCTAATGGATGCATGCATAAGAAGAAAAACTGCCTGCATACATATGCAGATTTAAAAAGCACTAAATTCTCTGCTGTATTCTAGAAAGAATTAAAATAAATATAACAAATGTCCAGAGAGTGAGCTACCACACCAGCAAATGTCAAATATCCATAAATAAGTGATTTATGTTCATCTGCATGAGATCCATAAAAGTTGCCTTCAAGCATGACCAAGACACCGCGCTTCGAAAGTGCTTGCAGAGGCAAATTTATGGAAAGCAGCCTTTTCATCTAGTGTGCTATTCTGCTACCTCAAGGTCAGGCTACCAAGGTTAAATGTAGCATTAACATTTAGGAGGGCTCTCCCGTGGAGTGGGGGTATGAGAGACAGTTAGCTCTTCTGAAACCTTTAACCTTTGGGAAAGGAGTCACATGGCCCACATGCCAAGTCCTTTCCAGGTTTTTAAATGATTCTGTGCAGCTCTGACTCCGAATATGAAACAACGGACAGAAACATGTTCAAGATGCTGGAGACATTTTGTGCTATTACTTAAAGATTTAAAAAATCTTCCCTTCTGCTGTGTGTGCATGCAAATTATCTTTCATATGACATTTCGTCTACATTTCATTAACACTACATCACATGAAAGTGACGGAGAAGTAGCTTACCAGCAGTTTCCGCAGGGAGCAGAGATGCTCCACAAGGCTTTTTCAGACATTCTGAGATCATCTGGGCCAAACGAAGTCCAGCTGTGTGAGACGAAAAGCGGACACAGAGGCAAAGTTGGGGCTTACAGTATGCACAAGACTGAAGATTATGCAGGCAGTTTCCTGGTAGAAAGGGACACCCTCTTCCATAAAGAGTGCTTTGTGTGTATCACTTTTGATTGCTCTAGATGGCTCAGTGGTGAAGAGCCCACCTGCCATGCCGGAGACGCAGGTTCAATCCCTGGGTCAGGAAGATCCCCCCAGAGAAGGCAATGGCTGCCCACCCCAGGAGTCTTGTCTGGGAAATCCCACAGACAGAGGAGCCTGACTGGCTACAGTCCGGGCAGGAGCAAAGAGTGGGACACGACGACTCAACAGCAACAACCACCTGATCAGCCGTGGCGCAGGTGCTAAGCTGCTAGTGCACACTAGCAATGGACGCTCTGGGCCCCTTGTGGAACTGACATTTTCCTGAAGATCACAAGATCACAGCATGATGGGGGAGGTTGCAGGCGCCTCCAGAGACCACAGTTCCCACGCCGCAGATGCCTGGAGTGGGGGTCATCCCAGCGCATTCCCTCTGCACTGTCATCAAGATGCCCATCTTCCTCATCATGTGTTCATCAGGCGCTGGGTTTCCACTGCACACACAGGACTCCTTTAGCCAGATTCACAGTCCCTCCCAAAATACAGCCTTGTTCGAGTTGCATCTGCCTCATAGCAACTCTCTACCCTTCTTCCTCTCTTTTTCTCTCTGCTCCCATCTTTTTCTGTTTCTCTCTCTCCTTCTGTGTCTCTGTCTCCCTATCCCTTTGGTTCCTTCTGTTTGGCTTTCCTGGTGGATCAGGTGGTAAAGAATCTGCCTGCAATGTGGGAGACCTTGGGTTGGGAAGATCCTTTAGAGGAGGGCATGGCAATCCACTCGTCTCCTTGCCTGGAGAATCCCATGGACAGAGGAGCCTGGCGGGCTGCAGTCCATAGGGCTGCAAAGAGTCAGACAGAACTGAGCAACTAAACACAGCCTCCTTCTCTTTTTCTTTCCCATCCCCTCCCATCTCTGTGTCTATGTCTCTGTCTGTCTGTCTCTCTCTTTGATGGCAAACTCTTTGTTTCTCTGTATCTCTTTCTTTCTGGTCTATCTCTGTCTCTGTCTCTGGCAGACTCTGTATCTCTGTCTCTCTCTGTGTCTCTGTCTCTCTCTCTGTGTCTCTGTCTCTCTCTGTGTCTCTGTCTCTCTGTCTCTGTGTCTCTGTCTCTCTGTGTCTCTGTCTCTCTGTGTCTCTGTCTCTCTGTGTCTCTGTCTCTCTCTGTGTCTCTGTCTCTCTGTGTCTCTGTCTCTCTGTTTGTCTCTGTGTCTCTGTCTCTCTGTGTCTCTCTCTGTCTCTCTATGTCTCTGTCTCTCTCTGTGTCTCTGTCTCTCTCTGTCTCTCTGTGTCTCTGTCTCTCTCTGTGTCTCTGTCTCTCTGTTTGTGTCTCTGTCTCTCTGTGTCTCTGTCTCTCTGTGTCTCTCTCTGTCTCTCTATGTCTCTGTCTCTGTCTCTCTATGTCTCTGTCTCTCTCTATGTCTCTGTCTCTCTCTGTCTCTCTGTGTCTCTGTCTCTCTCTGTATCTCTGTCTCTCTGTGTCTCTTATCTCCGGCAGATGCTCTCTTTGTTTCTCTGCATCTTTATTTCTGCTCTGTGTCTCTGTCTCCATCTCTGGCAGACTCTATCTGTGTCCCTCTGTCTCTCTCTGTCTCTCTGCATGGCCCTCTAGCTCTCACCCTGGCAGTTTTACCCCTTCGCCTCCTGGAGGAGTCTCTGCTTCTCCCCACCATCCTACCCTAGTTGGCCAAAACCTGTTGTGCCTTCCCCTCCCCTGTGTCTCTGAACCTGCCCTGGGAAAGGGCGCCTCCTCACTGCTGCACAAACAGGGCCTCTCTGTGTGCTTACCTCACTCACCCCTGCAGCGTCTGGTGCTCTTGATCGCTTTCTTTTCCCCTCAGACTCGCTGCCTCGGTTTTGATGGTTCTTCCTGACAGCCCTGGCTCCCAGCTCCTTAGTGCACCCCCCTCCCAGGTCCCCTCTCAGTGTCCTTTCCTCCCACCTACCGTGGATGGTGAGTGTTTTCTGGGCCCTCTGCTTGGCCCTCTTCCTGCCCCACACCACACCAGCTTCAAGAGCTAGTCTCACTGCTCCAGAGAATTCTTTCCTCCATGTACTGAGGACTCAGATATCATCACAGCTCAGATGTCTGCCTCTGCCTCGCTCTGTGCCGAGACCAAGCCGAGACCAAGCCCTGCTGGTGGTAGCTGCTGGGGTGGCCCTGGAAGGTCCCAGCAGACCTCAGTGTCACCCCCGTCCATGTTCCTCTTCTTTCTCTGCCGTTGGCTCATCTCACAGCCAGAACCCAGCATGCTGGATGCTGGCGAAGCTGTCGCACATGCTTGGATGAACCGTCTCAAGACAGGCCCTACTGCATCAAGAGGGAGTGACCGGGTCTCTGAATCTTGCTTTGGGTGAGCTTGGTGTGTGAGTAACTATGTCCTGGTGATGGGGAAGCAGCACAAGTGAGCAGGGGGATAGATCTTGGACTATGATTACGGTGATGAGTCTTCCATAGGAGACCCTCCTGAGAGCCTTTCCTGCCCCCAGGTAGCGCCAGGCCCCGAGCAAGGAGAGACCTCCAAGCGCACGACCTATGTGATGTTTTTGAGTGATGCTTCATCACATAAAAACCTTGTTCCTGAAAAACCCCAATATTCTATTTGCTGCAACTGTGCTCTAGGCATTTTTCTGGGAAGGCACAGAAGTAGGGCGTACTTACTGTGACTCATGCTTTTCTGGAACGGATGTTTGGTTTAGTTTTTAATAGCACGGCTTGGGAGTTGGTGAGATCTGGGCTCCAGTTCTGTGCAGGGAGACGATGCGGGCCAAGCTCTGTCTAGCTGTTCTTTCTTCATCTGCGAGATGAAGAGAGTAAGGACACCTGTCCCCTAAGGACCCCACAGGACCATCAGAGGAGTCTGGGCAGTGAAGGACCCAGGGCTTGGAGAACAGTAAACCCAAAATGGTGTCAGCCGTTGTGTCTTATCTTCTATTACAGCATGCTGTATTATTCATCTTATTGCTATGCATACTCACTTCGTGGTGTGCCTGAAAGTCACTGAAATACCACCTAACGCGTGTGGTGTAGGTTTTCCAGTCTATAATTATTTCAGTAAATGGTTGTCTATAGACTTAATATGAAAATGTGTCTCCTCAGCGTAGATAAGAGTACGAGGCTCGGGACTTCACTGATAGTCCAGTGGTTAAGATTCCAGGCTTCTACTGCAGGTGGTAAGGGGTTCGATCCCTGGTTGGGGAACTAAGATCCCTCATGCTGCAAGGCGTGGCCTAAACGAAAAAAGAAAGGGAAAAAGTCTTTATTCTCCACTTTCGATTAGAAAGTGAGCATCACATATATGTTGTCTCCTTTGCATTCTGCACACATGTGAAATAACCACGTCAATGACTTTATACATTTAAGCTCTGTCCTTGTCAGACCCCTGGTTCTGTCTACCACTGAAACTGGCAAAAGTCATCTACATTTGAAGTCCTGGCTATGATTAAATGATTCTAAGATGATGACTTTGTGACAGCAATTTAAACTCAGCATCTTACAGTGCTAAAATGATGTTTTGTCTTTTCTCCCGCTTTTAACTTGTATGCCAGTGTATGAAGTGGGGTGTGTGTGTGTGGTATGTGATGAGTGTGGGGTGTGTTTCTGGTGTGTGTGTGTGATGTATGTGCTTTGCATGTGTTTTGTGTTTGGTATCTGATATGTGTGCGTCTAGCATGTGTGTGTGGTGTGTGTGTGTATGTATCACGCATGTGTGGCGTATGTGTGGTACCTACAGGGCATGCTGTTGAATGCGGCATGGCTCTTGGCTATACCCCCAGATCAGGGCATCCCTCTCTAAGGCCCCAGTTGGTGGGAGTAGGGACTGGTTCCATCTCCCCCAGCAAGCCTCTGCCTTGTGGGAGGCTCAGGTGTGGGTTGCCCAGACCCTCCCTGGGGTTCTCACCGGCCCAAAGTCTTGATGAGGAACCAAGAAAGCTGTGACCATTGGGCAGACGAAACTTCCCATGCCAACCTGGCTCACATGCTTGGGAAGTCTGCATTTGAGAAGGCCCATGGCTGGTCTGGGAACTTGAATTTCAGGGGGAGTTTTCCCGCATTCCCTGGACTGATCAGATCACTTGCACTCCTCGTGTGACCAGGATGGTGTATGCTGAGCCCCTGCTCTCCCAGGGAGTCTGGAGTTTGGGTCCTTGCCAGGCGGAGGATGCAGAGGGCCCACCCTGGGGCTAAGTTCTGGGAGTTCTAGCGCGTCATCGACTAGGGGGTGGTCTTGGAGACCCCCAACACGACCTTCCTCCTTGGGGATATATAGGGATGAAATGAAAGTCCTGGTGGTTTTGAGGGGCTCAGGGTCCCTTGAACACCACCCGCCTCAAACTCACACTAGTAAAAGGTCTCTTCAAGCAAAAAAGCTCTGAGTTAGACCATTTCAGAGTCTGAGCAGATAAGAGAAGATAAAAAGATTCCCCTCTATCTTAATTTACCCTGCCCACTAGCTTCAGTTACAGCTCTGCTAGAAAAATTGTGTCACTTTGTACATGAAAAGCCTTATTCTCTAGGCAGGAACATGGAGAGTGCAGAGAAAGATTCTGAATGATGACGGACAGGCTGCCAAGGGGCCGTTAAAACCCCAAGGAGCTCATCTTTCCAATATTGTAACATACAGCAGTGTTTTAACATTTATCTTTTAATTTTCAAAAAACTAAAAGTTCTTGTAATGATAACATTAACTGTTATAATTAAAGCCCTGAAATGTGAAAAGTTGAAGCATTCACTTTTGCAGGAAAAAACAATTCAGCCTTAAAGTTAGAACTTGTACTATTTTGCAATTGTACAAAACTTCCTACCTGCTCCTCAAGAACTACAATCCTGCCACAAAACCAATCCGAACATTCGAGAAGAGACAGGCAGGTTTGTTTATTTATTTATTTTTAATGGATTAAACCTATGCAGGTCAGCAAACCAGATCAATGATTGAATCCCAGGGAGCCAGAATGCTGTGATTAGCATGCAGGGGAAAAGCATGCCTCATGCGTCCCCAGGTGCGTGCCTGCAGGTCACAGGTTATTGATGACTGGAAACTGCATCAACTTTTAGCATGGGTCTATAATTATAAATTGTGTAACTTACACACATGCACACGTGTCAACCCCAGGGCCGAGTGGTCAGGAGCACAGACTGGAGACATACATTGGAATTGGAATCCTGGATTCTTTTCCTAGCTTTTGGCTCTGTGATTATGGAGAGCTTTTCCAACCACTCTCAACCTCATCTTTTTCATCTGTAAAGTGGGCACAGTTAGACCTACATCCTGTTGGTGAAGACTTGATGCACAAAGTCCATCTTGATCCAGAAGGTGCTGCAGCCACAGGACAGGGCGGGGTGCTGAGTGGCCTATGGGGGCCTGTGAGCTTCCCAGGTAGACTCTGCTGCACATCTGTAGGGAGGGGCTTGCTCCGCCCTTGGTGGGACCGACTTGCTTTACTTCTCTCTGCTCAGTTTCCTCCTCTGTTGCACATGGCCGCTTTGAGAATCACATGATTTATTAACAATCCCCATCCAGCACTGAGAAAAGGGCGTGGCCCAGACCCGGGACTCACCCGGGTTCCTACTATCATTGGTACTATCCCCAAATACCCCCAAGCCACACTCCTCTAACGTCTTGCTTTACACAGTGCTTTGCACCCAATCTGTTTCCTTTACACCCAACAGATTGAAAAATAAAAATAAATTAAGAGAGTGTAATAGTCTAGAGAAGAAGGGAGAGTTCAAACTGGCATGCAGAAGAGAAGAGATGCTCTGGAGAAGCGAGGGGACCCAGGTGGGCAGGTAGCATGCAGAGGCCTGGAAATGAGAAGTCCGGAAACCAAAAGGCTAGCAGAGGAAGCGCCTGCCCGGCGGCGAGAAGCATCATTCTGAAAAGTCTGACAGATTATTGTTTTAAGATTCCGCATATAAGCAATATCATATGATATTTGTCTTTGTCTGGCTTACTTTACTTAAAAAAAAGAGATACAAATGAACATTTTTACAAAACAGAAATTGACCCACAGATGTAGATGACAATCTTATGGTGACCAAAGGGGACGAGGTGGGAAAGGGATAAATTAGGAGTTTGGGATTGTCACACATGCACTAAAAGACACAAAATAGATAGCCAACACGGACCTACTGCATATCATGAGCTTCCCTGGTGGCTTAGTGGTGAAGAATCTGCCTTCCAATGCAGGAGATGTGGGTTTGATCCCTGGTCAGGGAGATCCCCTGGAGAAGGAAATGGCAATTCACTCCAGTATTCGTGCCTGGAGAATCCCATGGACAGAGGAGCCTGGCGGGCTACAGTCCAGGGGGTCACAGAGAGTCAGACATGGCTTAGCGACTAAACAACAGCTGTATGGCATAGGGAACTATATTCAATATTTTGTAATAACCTTTAAGGAAAAATAATCTGAAAAAGAACATATATAGGAATCACTGTCTGTATACCCAAAGCTAACACAACATTGCAAATCAACTATGCTTCAATAAAAAAGTAAAAAAAATAAAAATTGTAAAGACTGAAGGAGAGAACAATCTTCTATTATCATAAATATACAGCTGATATTCTTAAAGCATCTCAGGTTTCTTGTTAGAGTAGTCTCACTTACCAAGCTGTAAATGCCAGAAAAATGAAGACCTTACATCATTTCACCTAAAATCCCTCCCCCAGGTACTTCACAAAAGAATCACATTGAATGAGCCACTGACAATTGTTATCAAAAGAAAGTACAGGTGAGCAATATTAGCTGCTTTCCTTTATATTAGCAAGCAGGATCCAAGGTGAAGGACTCTTAAGAATTCGTCAAGCATCCTGTATCACTAGAAACATCTTTAATGAACGAATCAGCAGCAGCCACCCTGCGTTTAGCATCTACTATGCCCTGTTAAGGAAAAGAGGTCAACCTTTATAGAAATTCATTATGTAAGTGAAGAATGTAGCTTATCGGTGACAAAATGTTAATAGAGTCCACAACTGAGTTGCTCGAGCAGTTACAATGTGAGGGAACAGACGGTGATGACTGTCCATGCTATGAATGGAATAAGTTGGATCCTGTGCCAGGAAGAAGCAAAGCTTCATTGAGCACTGGCATCGTCAGTGTTTCCGGCTAGATCGTCTTAAAACAAGTCATGTGGAAGTGGAGGATAACAGAAGTCAGCCGCCAAATGGTTTCAAAGTGAATTCAAATAAGCAGTGACACGTGTGTCCGTGTTGCCATCCATCGCAAAGTGTTCGCTGAGCGCTTATGATGGGTCTGGCTCAATTCTCAGTGGGGAGAAAAGGGGCAGAGCTGGGGGCTTTGTTCAGGCCAGCATGTGGGTGCCAGCAAATACAGAAGTAGACAGGCACACAGCAGAAATACAAAGGGTATAAGGTCAGGTTTCTTCAATCAGAGGTGTGCTGAGCAGTATATAAAGTCTAAATAAATGTGAAACACTTTCACGGAGAAATTTCGCTTGAAACTTTGAGGGGAAATCATGACTTTCAATACAGATAAGTTATCCTGAGTCATGCAAAAATGTCAACAGTTTCTATGGTGAAATGCAATACTTGAAAGAAATTCTCCACGTGTGCTGGCGCCTTTGGATCTCACACCCTTGAGGTGTGAGTTTATTCTCCTCTGTAGTTTCACAGGGTAAAATCTGGAGTCCTGCTTGGGCCTTTCCTCTGTGCATAAATATTTTGTTTAAAATTTTCACTTGAAGTAAAATATAAATACTACTGTTTGCAATAGAATGAGTGTGGTTTAGAAAATGATAGTATTTGATACTAACCAAGATGTAACTGACGTCTTCATGGCTCCGCAATCTTAATGGGATTTAATGATTAATATCATTGTTTTAAGCTATCGTAGCTCAAATATGAAAGCTTGCTCCAAGAAAAGCTGTCCAAATGACGTTACCTTTGAGGAGCCAAAACCTCACACATGAAGGCTGACATTAAAATACACTAATGTCATTGATTTGGAGAAAAACGAAAGTAAGAGTTTGGATGATCCAAGTTCTCCATGTATAGTAATCAAGCTAAGGGTGTATTGACTGTAAAACACGGTTATTGGCCCGGAGGGCTCAGTTCAGTGTAAAGTAACCTGAACAGTTTTGGAAAGAAGCAGACCAGTTCAGGGATCTGCGGGTGGATGTGATCCTAACAACACTTCTCACAGTTCACTGCAGGTGACCCCCCAAGATGCTCAGTGAGCATCCAGATTCTTGGTGTCCATCCCAAAGATCCTGATCCAGGTCTGGGCACCTGCCTGTCTCCACCAGCACCTCAGGGGAGTCTGATCCAGGTCACTATCTGACTTAATGTTGACAGAATTTGACCCACGATGGCCCAGAGACAGACTTCATCCACGAACCCCTGAGATGGAACAGAAATTCAAGTCTGTGTGTTCTTACTCCAGGAGAGTGGACCTAACACTTTCCCCAGATTCTCAAAGGGGTGCTGACTCGGTAGCATTTCTGGGATGTAGGAAGGAGACCCCCGGGGTGGACCCTGAAGTTGGCAAGGCCCAGGAAAGGGGGAGGAAAGAGGGAAAGCACTAAGAAGGTCATTAGCCTGACCATCTTAGCTCATGGATATAAAGAAGTAAGTTTGGACCTTAAATGAAAATATCAGAGAGAAAAAAAAAAAGAGAAAGGAAGAGGCTGCTATAGATGTCTTTGGGCACAGCAGTTTACACCTTCAGGACCTTTGATCTATCTATCTCCTTGTCAACAGATGCAGCGTTGTTATGACAGCAGGGGAGGAAGTGTGAGGCGGCTGCGGGAACGGTCGCAGGCAAGTCAAATGTATTCTCAGACCTGCAGATTATTTTTAACCTCCCTGGAAGACTGACCAAGAGGTCTAGAAAGCTGGAGTGATTTTAATTAAGGGAAGAGAGATTCGTGCTTCTGACTTTGAGGTTATTTCTTCCTCCTGTGGGTGCTCTCGAGGGCTATACAAACAGATGTCAAAGAAAGGTTAAAGGATAGAAGATGACGAAGTTCAATCAGAGAAAGAGAAGCTCTGAGAAACAAAAAGAGGAGGAAGGGGAAGGGTGCGTGCTTACATTTCTGAAAAATGGATTTCTCGAACAAAGAAATTGTTTTATCTAGGTGATCAGACTCTGTGAATTGAGCTTTCTCTCCTTGCGGCTATGAGTCTCTGAAGGGTTAGCCGTTGATTACAGAAAAGAATCTCTGGCTGAGGATTAAAGAGACATGCTCCCCCAGTTAACGTTGAGGGGAGCCCAGGCTCCAGGTTCTCAAACCTCCACACCCATGACCCTTGTCTTAAGCCTTTCACCCAGGACTCTTCGTCTGCTTTCCCTCTGGGATTGACATACAAAAGCAAGGCTGCAAGCTTGAGGGGTGCATTTCTGTTCCCCTGGTTCCTCATCCACAGAGAGGGACCCTATATCCACCCTCACCCCATCCCCAGCTCCTGAATGAGGCCTGGACGGTTCCTGTGCTGACATTTTGGTCTGAAAGGAGGGCTTTGACGTCCCCTCTATGTAACTGTCCTCAGCATCTCCCAACCTAGAGGGGGCTCTACTTGAACTTGGCAGAGAGAGTGTGTGTGGGTTCCTGGGGGTGGAAACGTGAAGAAAGGGTTCTGACCTTCTTGTTCTGTAGAGCCAGGCTGGCAAAAGTGGTCCCAAGAGGAAGATAAGGTCAGCTGATAAGCCCCCCTAGACCCAATATCTGAGGAAGTGGCCTCAGCCAGGTGAAGTGAGGTAGTGAAGGGTCTATTTGCAGAAGGTTGAGCAGGATGGGGGAGGGGACCCACGGGCTCTTCACTTGATCCCCCACCAGGGATCAAACCCTCATCCTGCAGTTGAAGCATGGAATTTTAACTGCTGGGCCACCAGGGATGTCCGTGGGGCTTATATCTGACGCAGTGTTGATTAGATAATATGGCAGATCTCTTCTGATCCATGGTCATTCTTGACGTCTTACTTTTACCTTGGTTTCAGCCACTTTGGAGATGGTAAGTATGTGTTGCCTTGAGATGGTTTCCTAGTGGCTCAGAGGTAAAGCGTCTGCCTGCAACACGGGAGACCTGGGTTTGATCCCTGGGTCGGGAAGATCCCCTGGAGAAGGAAATGGCAACCCACTCCAGTATTCTTGCCTGGAAAATCCCATGGATGGAGGAGCCTGGTGGGCTACAGTCCATGGGGTTGCCAAGAGGCGGACACAACTGAGCAACTTCACTCTCTTAGTGACTTCACTTTCTTTCTTTCTTTTGCTCTTTCCTTGAGGTGCCCAGGAAACCGAGGGTAAGCCCTACATAGGTCTCATGACCAGGTATTCCAATATGTCCTCTAAATTTGGTGAAGATTTTCTGTTTTCACAAGATACAATGACAAAAGAAAACTATTAACTTTCCTTATAAATTCCCTATGATAAAATCCCCACCATAAATTATATTTGGTTTGGATATGCTGTTGTTTTAATGCATCACTTAATTCTTTTTGCAAAGATTTTATTGAGGACTTCCACTTCTATACTTGCGAATGAGATGTGTGTAGAGTTTCCCTTTTTATATAGTCTTAAAGCATTTGGTATTGGAATTAAGCTAGCTTTGTAAAATTTATTGACCTACATGAAGAAAGCAATAAGACTTCACTGAGAGATATACAAAATATTTTAAAAAATAGATGGAGATATCCTATACTGAATGAGAAGAGAAATTTTTAAAGTGTTAATTATTTCTAAATTGACTTTTAGCATTAATGAAGTTCTTATCATCCCGTTGCAATTATCCTTTAGAATTTGATAAAATGACTGCAAAGCTCATCAGAAAAAGAAAGAAATTGGAACAGTCATTTTGCTGTTAGGGTTCTCAGTGTCTTTTCTCAATATGCAGCATATGGATTTAATACTTTTAGTGGATGATCTTTTATGTTGAACCGATGTTACTGATATCACCTCATATGAGGAAATTGTTATTGTGGTCGGGGGATGTGATCTCTGAGATTTCTGCTTCTGGGAATTTTAATGATATTTTCTTTGTAGCAAGCAAATGGCCTTTTAAAATTTTTTTGAAAAATTTTATTGGAGTATAGTGAATTTACAATATTGTGTTAGTTTCAAGCGTACAATTAAGTGATTCAGTTATACATATATACGCACCTCTTCTTTTTCAAGTTCTTTTCCCTTTTAGGGAATTGCAGAATATTTAGCAGAGTTCCCTGTGCTAAAAGTAGGTACTTGTTAGTTATCTATCTTATATATCTGTTGTTGTTCAGTTGCTAAGGCGCATCCAACTCTGTGTGACCCCATGGGCTGCAGCACACCAGGCTTCCCTGTCCTTCACTATTTCCTGGAGTTGGCTCAACCTTATGTCCGTTGAGTCGGTGATGCCATTCAGTCATCTCACCCTGTGTCGTCCCCTTCTCCTCCTGCCTTCAATCTTTCCCAGCAGCAGGGTTTTTTCCAATGAGTCAGCTCTTTGCATCAGGTGGCCAAAGTATTGGAGCTTCAGCTTCAGCATTAGACCTTCCAATGAATATTCAGGGTTGATTTCCTTTAGGATGGACTGGCTGGATCTCCTTGCAGTCCAAGGAACTCTGAAGAGTCTTCTCCAGCACCACAATTCAAAAGCATCAATTCTCTGGTGCTCAGCCTTCTTTATGGTCCAATTCTCACATCCACACATAATTACTGGAAAAAAAAAAACATAGTTTTGATGATATGGACTTTGCAAAGTAATATCTCTGCTTTTTAAAACGCTGTCTAGGTTGGTCATAGCTTTCCTTCCAAGGAGCAAGCATCTTCTAATTTCATGGCTGCAGTCACTGTCTGAGGTGATTTTTGAGCCCAAGAAAATAAAATCTGTTGCCACTGCTTCCACTTCCCCGTCACTTCATGGCAAATAGAAGGGGGAAAGTAGAAGCAGTGACTGCCAGGCAGGCGCCTTGGACAGTTACCCTGGAGTTTGGCCTGTGCTGAGCTGGGGGAAACCGAGGATATGTGGGGTCAAGGGAGGCTTCCGGCACAAGGGAGGTGAGGCTGCTAAGAGGAGGTGAGACCAGGCTGGGGTCAAGAGGAAGAGTGTCGCTGGCAGTGGGAACAGCAAGTGCAAAGGCCTCAGGCACGAGGTAAGTAGGAGTTTGGTGCCCTGAGTGGTGGGCAGCCAGGGTTCTTGGACACAAACAACAAAAAACTGACTCTGGCTTCTGAAGTTGAAAAAGGAGCTTATTGGAAAGTTACTGGATAGGCTGGAGAATCAAAGATGACTGGACACCCAGGCCGGGTGTAGTTCAGGGGTCTGGAGGCTCGGGACCAGGACTAAATCCTCACTGCAGGAGGGATATGCCACTGTGGATGGCTGAGAGGTGCTCTCACCAGGAACACTGCCACTGGGCGCCGGAGCCACCAACTGGACTGGAGCCCGTGCCGCCGCCTGGGTTGTAAGCCACCTGCTCCACCATCAAACTCCAGGGCCTGTGCTCTCTTGGCCAAGCCTGAGCCCCTGGCCTGGGTCTGACTGTCTAAGGGAAGGGGCACCTTTGCCAACTTGCTCCCTGTGTGACGGAAGCCTGGGGCTGGGGGATTGAGTTTGACCAAGTCCAGACCATGTGCCTGACCCCAGCTTCCAGGGAGGGCAGGGAGGAGCATCCAGAGTTGGGGGATGCTGCCATGAGAGGCGGGTACCAGCTCCCACCCGGCCCAGTGCAGCAGCATTTCCCAAAGAAAGGCAAAGAGTTCAGCACTGGGGTGGCAGAAGACTGACCCATGTCCCCCACAGGGAGAGGGCAGAGTGCAGTGGGCGGGGCTGCGGGTGGAGAGGGCCGGGTCACAGAGCAGACCAGCACCTCGGCTTAACAAGCTGAGCCTCGACCCGGAATCACTACAGGGGACGGGGATGTTCTGGACTCCGAGATTGTCTGGACTGCCGTTCTCTCCTCGCGTGGTGGGACATGACAAATGGTCCCCGGGCCAAGCCTCTGAGCACGTCAGGACCCCTTCCAGCAGACCGTGGCAGTGGTTCCTCAGGGACTGTCTATTTGAGAGCTGACCCTGCGTGGCCTTTCCCTGTCCTGGAAGGGAGCCCGGGACCAGAGCTGACAGCTGCAGCGCCCGAGGGCTGTGCGTCTGTGGATGGAGCGGGTTTATGGGAAGGGCTGTCACTTTCATGACTCACAGCGCACTGAACTTGAATTTATGAAATCTGTTCCTTTTGCGCATTTCTGAGAGAGGTCATAAAGGCAGCTCTCAGAGATTAATCCAAGGACAGCCAGGATGTTGTAGTTCAAAGGATATCCCTGAAGGTCAGCTCCCCAGGGCCAACCTCTCCCACCTGGAGCCTTGCATGCTGGCAGGGACTAGGGGCCACTGGGGTGCAGGCAGAGAGCAGGGCCCCGGCCTCACTCCACAGACAGACTTCATTTTCACCTTGAGACTTCCATGGCCATGGAGGCCTGCAGAGCGGGAAGGAGGGGGTGACACCATGCCCTGTGCCCATCACACTGCGTGTTTCACATTTTTAAATAAATTCCGTGTTTACTAGGTGAATACCTTGATTGTATTTTTGTGTTAAAAGCATTCATTTGTTCCATGTACATTTTAAAAACGTACCACAGGAGTTGCCTGGTGGTGCAGTAGATAAGAAGCCGCCTGCCAGTGCAGAGGACACAGGTTCGATCCTTGGTCTGGGAAGATGCCACGTGCTGCAGAGCAGCTGAGCCCATGTGCCATCACTACTAACCTGCACCCTAGAGCCTGTGCTGCACAACAAGAGAAGTCACTGCAAGGAGAAGCCGGAGCACTGCTTCAAAGAGCAACAAGGAGTAGCTCCCGCTTGCTGCAAATAGAGAAAGCTCGCGTGCAGCAACAAAACCAATGCAGCCCC
>SJYF01000057.1:5571301-5581660 GCA_006410515.1 Procapra przewalskii | reverse complement strand
GAAAGAGCTCAGCTGGTATTCCATCACCTTCCCTAGCTTTGTTCGTAGTGATGCTTCCTCAGGCCCACCTGACTTCACCTTCCAGGATGTCTGGCTCTAGGTGAGTGATCACAGCATCGTGGTTATCTGGGTCATGGAGATCTTTTTCGTACAGTTCTTCTGTGCATTCTTGCCGCCTCTTCCTTCCATATTGTAATGTGTGTATGTCAATCCTAATCTCCCAGCTCATCCAAGCCCCAGTTGTGTCCACACACCTGTTCTCTACACCTGCATCTCTGTTCCTGCCCTGCAAACAGGTTCATCTGTACCACTTTTCTAGATTTCACATACATGTGGTAACTTTTGACCAGATGGTTTTCCTTCTCCTAACTTCTTAGCCCACTGCCCTGTAGCTGAACACTGCCAGCAGCGATATGCATGTTCTTGCTTCCCACGAAGATGCAGCAAGGCAAAGTACCATACTGCTTGTCCTGTTTTTCTCTTGTTTCCTCCCACAGCTATTCTTTCATCAATAGTGCAAGGCGTCAAGATGGCAGAGCAGAGAAGGCAGAGGAAACTGTCAGCTGATCTTTTTATTCTACTCAACCAGGGAACTGAACAATGCCAGTGCTGGAGGGGACCACAGCGCCAGGGAGAGGCAACCTAAATAATGCTGACGGTTGGTGCAGATGTGAAGGAGTCAGAACATGTAAGGCTGAGATGAGCCGGATAGTTTGGGGCTCAAGCATGACTGAAACCAGACTTGTCTGATTTGGCAATATTCCTACCTACCCTGCATTATGAGTAAACAAGACCTCAGACAATGTCATTGTGCAGACTTGAAAAATCCTACTCTACTTTCTTTTCAAATAAAAAGTTTCTTAAGTAAAAATTTTTATTTAGGAACAATTATAGGTTCAGAGAAAGTTTCAAAAAAGAGTACAGAGACACAGTATCCATTCACCCCATTTTCCTCACTACATAAGTACAGACAATTTCAAATCCAGGAAATTGGCACGGGAGCAATCCATTGATGGTATTCAGATTTCACCAGTTTTACACACATCTGTGTGTGTGTGTGTGTGTGTGTGTAGGTGTGTGTGCCAAGTGTGCAGTTTTATCGCATGTGTATATTCTTGTAATTATGACCACAATGAAGATACAGAATGCTTTCACCACCAAAGAGATTTTCCTTATGCTGCCACGTCTCTTGATGCTTTAATGCTCAATTAGTTTAACAGTATGATTGGTCTCTTCTAAATTAATACACTGCGTACAGAATGCATTGTTCTTCTATAGATCCCAGATACAATCAATTGCCACCAGACCAATGTGCCATTTCTTGTCTGGAAGCAATTGACTCTAATTCCAGATAACAATTGTGAGAAAGGAAACAGTCTTGGGACTTTGTTCTTACGAGTGAAACACATGCCAGGTAACTTGCCTTGTGTATTCTTTCAGCTGGAGCAGTGGAGGCTGGTTAACGGTCATTAGAAGTCAGGGGGTCAGTGGCCTCCTGTGGCTGGACTGCCCTCTGACATGGCAGAGACAGCTGAAACTCGACCTGCGTCTCTAACCTCTGGGCCCCAGCCCTCCCCAGACTGCTCCCTGCCAGTCTCTCTCAGTGAGCGGCAGCACCATCCACGCTCCCGGACACCTGGGCATCCACCCTGATTCCTTCCTTTGGGTCCGTCCTCATCCAATAACTAATCCAGCCTATAAAGTCTTCCTCCAAAACCCCTCTGAATTCTGCATTGTCGCTTTATCCCATTGACATGAACATTGTTCAGGACACAAATGTCCTTTACGTGGATTCATGGCATCCTCCTAAATGGCAGCCTTGCCTCTACAGCTCCCTCCTGCAGCAATTCAACCTAGATGGTACCACCACAGGACTCTTTGCAGAGAGAAAAATCAACAGGACAACATACAGGTACGTCCTGTTGCTCATGGTCAAGGATGCTTACAATTCTCACTTTTAGAAAGGCAGTCCATGACTTCATTGCTGAGATTTCTTGAGTGTCCTTATTTCTCGCTCTCCCCATGCCTGGTGACTCAGCCCTCACATCATTCCATCAGCTTCTGGAATCCTTCCCGTACATCCTCTTCCCTGCTTCTCTTACCTGAATCTATTGCCACCCAGGAGCTGTGATGGATGCCCTTCTCCACGTAAGCGGTTCACACTTCTATTTGCTGCTCCATTCGTCAGGACTCTGTCAACTGTTGGTCACAGACACCAACCCAAACCAGCTTAGGCACAAAAACACAATCAACTGGTTCATGAAATTAAAAAGGCTGGTCATATCTCCTAAATAAATCCTTATGTTTCTGTTTCTTGTTCCATCTCCACAGGGAAGGACTGATGTCTGCTGGAAACCCTAGACTCACATCCTGTCAGTTTAGTGGCCTGATGCTGATCAATAGAAAGCATTTATCTTTATATATCTATAAGGGTCTCAGAGAAGAATCTCACTGGACAAGAACAGGCGGGGTGTCTGTACCTCAGCCAATCACTGCAGCCAGAGCAGTGGGGTATGTCACTGGTCAGACCTGTGTCTTGTCCCACCCCTGTGGCTGGACATGATATCCCGGCCGTTCAACAGCAGGAAATGGTTTTCCTTCAGGAAGAGCTCTTCTTCACCAGAAGAAGGAGGAAAGGATGCTAGCAAGCAAAGCCAGTGCAGATCTATAGGCCTTAATGATGAGCCAAATACTTCTGAAACCCAGACAGTGTCCTCTGATGAGCAATTCTCAGGCTGAGGAGGCAGGAGAGTTATGGGAGCAGGCAGAAAGCTCGTCCTCCCAGAGAAAAGCCTATACAGTTCATGATGAGGTTCATAATTTCCCAGAGATAAAGTCCAGGGCAGTTGCCAAGTGGTTAAAATAAATATTATGCTCAGCTGCCTCCCACACACACCTACACTTTGATTTGTTGAAGGCAAGCTTTTATGCTGTTTCCCACCCAAACCCAGAGGAGTCAGTCTAATAGACTGAGTTCATATAGTTCTTTTCCTTAAAGCGCCCATAATTCAGTGGAAGAGCCAGAAAGGCAGAACACTCTGAGAAGGGCAGCGAGAGGAAAAGGCAAGGGTTCTAAAGAGGAAAACCCTTATCGACCGGGACATCAGAGAAGGCGCCTGCGAGCAGGCGAGCCCAGGGAGGGTCTAGGGACAGGACCTGCTGCCCCAGCTGCCCTGCCAGCCTCAGCCTCTGAAAGACATCCGGACACGTCAGAGAGGGTTTGGAGGAAGATACTCAGAAGGTTGAAGGCATCACGACGGTGTCATGTGGGAAACAGCTGAGGGAACTGCAGTCCTAAATGTTCATTTGAAGAACTGCTTTGGGGAGAAGCACCTGACTTGTGCGCATCCTCGGGAGGTACGACAACGAACCCGTTCCTGGGCAAACCCACAGGGACTCAGGGGTCGTTCCCAGAGAAGGAAGCACTTTCTAACCCAAGGCCACCCTGGAAAGGAATGAGATATTTGGCGAGGAAATGAGTTTACCATTACTGAAAATAGTCAAGGACAAGTTGAATGGCTCCTTGTCAGAGATGCGATAATAATCAGTGCTCAGAAACCTACCGCTGTAACCACATCCGTGCTCTTTAGTGTGCAGTCTGTTTAGTGTTTTCATAGAAAAATATTGGAGAGGAATTGCCTTAAAAAGTGAAAGATATACAAACGTTTCTGGGAGCTGTGTTTTCCTAGAATTCCTTCCACAGTAGCAGTTTATGCAAAGTCACCACCAGCATCCTTTCTCGGTTAGTAGCTGTGCTACCACCTCTGACTCTGCAGAAAGGTGGCATGTCAAGCACTGCGTCATAAATAAAGATCCCAGGCAACTGTTTTGTAGTCGCCTTGTCATGACACACCAGTGAGCTATGCCCCGCTCATCGGAAACTTTTCTCACTTTTCCTCCTCTCTGTTTGTATAACTGTTGGCTGGGAAGCTGTGTGTACAGATAGGTATAGTGGACAATTTATTAACCCACAAATAAAGCAACTTGGTCTCTCTCCTCTACGACTTTGGACGTCATTTCACCTCTGCCTTTCCTCCCTCAGAGCGAAGATTAAAGGAGGTGAGTTTGAAAGAGCACTGAATTTCTAGACATTACGCTTTCAAGTTTATATTGTGCTTAATTTTGCACTCTGTTGGTCTCAGCTACACACACACGAAGGTATCTCAAAAATAAACCCGAGCTTTAGTCTGCATGCCCCAAATAGAATACTGATTTGAGAAAGGGAATAGGAATAAATAGAAAGGGGAAGATGACATTCCAAAACACTCTAAATAAGTTAAAGAAGTCCTAATATGTGTTAAAGTAATCCATATGAAGGCAATCAAGGAGAAAAAAATAAGAACCAGAGGAAACAGAAAACAAACAATAAAATGGTAGACTCAAGCACTAACGTATCAATAATTATCTTAAATGCAAATGAATCAGCTATACCAATCAGAAGACAAAAACATGATTCTACTGTGTCTGAAAGAAACTTGAAATACAATTATATAGTCAGGTTGAAATTAAAGGATGGAGAAGATATACCATAGAAACATTAATCAAAAGAAAGGAGTGGTTTATTTATACATAATAGAAAATAGACTTAAGAACACAGAAAATTACTAAAGACAAGGAGGATTATTACATGATGACAAAAAGATCAATTCACTAGGAAGATATAATGGTCCTAAATGTGCACCCATCAAACAATGGAACCTAAAAATAGATGAAGCAAAAACATACAGTGCTAAAAGGATAATCAGAGCTACAGTTATGCTTGGGGACTTCAATGTTCCTTTCAGCCACTGCATGCATGCCTGCCTAGGTGGCTTCAGTTGTGTCTGACTCTTTGTGACCCCATGGACTCTCGCCCACCAGGCTCTGTCCATGGAATTCTCCAGGCAAGAATCCTAGACTGGGTTGCCATTTCCTTCTCCACCCAGTCACTGGCAGAACTACAAGACAGAAAACAGCAAAAATATAGAAAATCTGACTAATACAATCAACCAACAGGAACTAACTGACTTAGATAAAACGCTCCGCTAATAAATACGGAATACACTTCTTTTCAAGTGCCTGTGCAACATTCACCAAGATAGACCATATCCTGGGTCATAAAACAATCCTTAGCAAATTCTAAAAGAACTGAAATCACACAGTGCATGGTTTCTGATTGTAAGGGATTCAAACTAGAAATCCATAATAGGAAGGCTACTGAGAAATCTACCACCATGCAGAAAACTAAACAGCACACTTCTTTAATGAGAACAAAAACACAACATGTCCAAATCAGTGAGATGCAGCTATGGCAGTGCTAAGAGGGGAGTTTATATCACTAAGTGCTTATAACAGAAGTGAGGCATCTAATCAACAGTCTAAGTTCCGTTGCTGTGTGTGCTAAGTTGCTCAGTCGTGTCTGACTCTTTGTGATCCCATAGACTGAAGCTCCTCTGTCCATAAGATTCTCCAGGCAGGAGTACTGGAGTGGGTTGCCATGTCTTCCTCCAGGGGATCTTCCCAACCCAAGGACTGAACCCAGGTCTCTTGTACTGAAGGTGGATTCTTTACCAGTCGCTACCTCAAGAAATTAGCAAAGGACGAGCGAAATAAATGCAAAGCAAGGAGAAGGATGGCAGTAATGAAGGTAAGAGTACATGTCAATAGTAAAAAAAAAATAGCAAAACAAAAGAAAAAAATCATTAGAACACTTTGTCTCTGAAAAATTAATAAATAAGGCTTTAGCAAGACTGACAAAAGTAAAAAGAGAAATGAAAGGCATATAGATCAGAAACACAGTAATAAACTTGTTTCTGTTTGCAGATAACCTGATTGTCCTATAATAGCTAAAACAATCTTGACAAAGAGGGCTAAAATCTAAGGAAAATCTAAGGAATTATACTACCCAGTATTAAGCCACAGCAAGCAAGATTGTTGTATTGACAGATGGATAAATATATATATCAATGGAACAGAATAGTCTCAGAACCCAGAAATATGGTCACACAGATATGGTCAACTGATTCTGTTAAAGCTGCGAAAGCAATTCAACCATAAATGACCTGTGCGTGTTAGTCGCTCAGTCCTGTACGACTGACTCTCTGCAACTCCCTGGGCAGTAGCCCACCAGGCTCCTCTGTCCATGGAATTCTCCAGACAAGAGCACTGGAGTGGGTTTCCACTTCCTTCTCCAGGGGATCTTCCCAACCCAGTTCTCCTGCATAGAAGGCAGATTCTTTACCATCTGAGATATAGCCTTTTTAACAAATAGCACTGAGGCAACTGGACATTTATATACCAAAAAATTAACCTCTACCTAAATCTTATATCCTATACAAAAATCAACTTATAGTGGATTTGGATTAAATGAAAAAGATAAAACTATAACAATTTTAAAGAAAAAAACCATAGGAGAAAATTCTCACAATTAGGGCTAAGCAGAGATGTCTTAGACTTGACACAAAAAGCAGGATCCATAAGGAGAGAAAAATGGGTGAATTGGACATCATCAAAATTAAAAACTTTTCCTTCCTCCAAAGTTCATACGAAGGAAAAAAAGAGGACAAACTATTGACAAGGAGAATATATTTGCAGACTTAATGCCCGACATAAAACTAGTTCCTAGACTATACAAAAAAGTCGCAGAACACAACAGTAAAAAATTAAACACTCTGATTTAAAAACGAGGGGAAAACGATACTGAAGAGGAGACACAGATGGCAGATAAGCACAGGAAAAGATGTGCAACATCGTTAGCCATCTGGAATATGAATTAAAATCACAATGAGATATTATTTTACACCAATCAGAATTAATAAAAAAACAAAAAAAAAAGTGAGAACACAATGCTGCTGAAGATGCAGAGAAATGGAATCACTCGTGCACTGGTGTTGTGTGCTAGGCGTTCAGCCACGTCCCGATATTTGTGGCCCTGTGGACTGTAGCCCACCAGGTTCCTCTGCCCATGGGATTCTTCAAACAAGAATCCCGGAGGGGGTAGCCATTCCCTTCTCCAGGGAATCTTCCTGACCCAGGGGTTGAACTCGGGTCTCCCACATTGTGGGCAAGTTCTTTACCATCTGAGCCACCAGGGAAGCCATACATTGGTGGTAGGAATGCAAAAATGGTACAGCCACTTTAAGAAATGATTTGAGAGTTTACTATAAATCTAAACATACAATTGCATATAACCCAGTAACTCTAGTCTTTGGCATTTATCCTGGAGAAATTTTTTAAAATATAACTTTTTTTACATGAAAATCTTTACATGAATGTTCATAGCAACTTAATTTATAATGGCCCCAAACAGGAAGCATCAAAGAGTGTTTTAAACAGGTAAAAGTTTAAACAAACTGTGGTATATACATACACTCCATATACTAATCAACAATAACAGGTACACTACAGATGAACAGAACAGCTTGGATGAATCTCCAGGGAGTCGTGATGCGTGAAAAAAAGCCAATAGCAAAAGATTATGTACTACATGACTCCATTTACATATAACTTCTAAATGACAAAATTTTTAAAAGGGAGAACAGATTAATTGTTGCCTAGGGTAACGGACAGGGTGAGGTGTGGAGGTGGGTTTGGTTATAAAAAGACTCCAGGACAGATCCTTGTGGTGATGGGATATCAGTGTCTTAATTGTGGTGATGAATCCATGCATCTAGACACGTGATAAAGTTGTGTAGAGTTAAGCATACACACATGTACGAGTACCAGGGAAGCTGGGCTTCCCAAGGGGCCCAGTAGTGAGGAATCCACCTGGAACACAGGAGAAGCAGGAGAGGCCAGTTCCTGGGTTGGGAAGATGCCCTGGAGGAGGAGACGGCAACCCACTCCAGGATTCTTGCTGGGAGAATTCCAGACAGAGGAGCCTGGCAGGCTGCAGTTCATGGGGTCACAAAGAGTCAGACAGGACTGAACATGAACAGAAGATACAGACTCTAGTGAAACTGGAGAATCTGAGTGAATCCAGTGGATCACGCCAGTGTCTACGCTCTGCCTGTGATATTCCACTAGTTTTGTAAAATGTCACCATTAAGGGAAACAATAAAGTCTTCGTAGTATCTCTATGGGTTACGTTTTAAATGGCACAGTCTACAACACTCTCAATAAAGTTTCAGTTAAAAAGACATGACATCCCATCACGAAAGGCAGGCCCACTCTGTCGAAGCGCCAGCAGAAAGGGGCCAGTTAGAGCATGCAGACTTTCGACGGGTTGTACTGAACCAGTTTCACCGCATGGGTTAGTATCGCCAGTCTCCTCCTGCAGCTGGTTCTATTGCTGTATCCTCCGTCACTCTGGCTGGGCGTAAGGACCCTCCAGCGCCAAACACACCACAAGAGGAAAACATCTTGGGAAACTCCAGTGGGAAAGCTTACTGTTCAAAAGACAATCGAGCACTGGGCTGCAAACTCTAGCTTTTATTACAATTGGAAACAACTATAAAAGTCACACTCTCTTCCTCTCCTCTCCAACAGGCACCCAGAGGCACTGACTGAAACACACATGGAAGAAATAAAGAAACCCCGAGACTGAATGGCACATAGCTTCCTCAGACTAAAGGGAGGCCCCACTTCTACTAGCAATACTCTTCTCTTTCCTGCAGGTGATTCCATGGACCGACAGTACGAGCAAGGTCTAGGAGCTTCTGAGAAATGGAGATCTCAGGCTTCCACTAGACCTACTGAATTGGGATCTTCATCTGGACAGAATTCCACCTTCAGTTCTGAGAAGCACTGTCTTAGTTGCAATTTCCTGATGTTCTCTAATTTAATAGCGTTCATCTAGTTCCAGGTGAAGTTGCATGAGTTTATTACAGCTAAAATAATTTAGAAATGGTTCTTAAAATCCATTAAGAGCAATGCGTTACCAAAACCTTTTTATAAAAGATCCATTTTCATTTTTCCCTAGTGGTTCTTCACGAAGTGGCTGGAATTTTAGGATGACTGGCAGCCTGGCAGATGTGCAGGTGACAGCAGCCTTACGGCAGAAAGTGAAGGACTAAAGAGCCTCTGGATGAACGTGAAAGAGGAGAGGGAAAAAGTGGGCTTAAAGCTCAACATTCAGAAAACTAAGACATGGCATCTAGTCCCATCACTTCATGGCAAATAGACGGGGAAACAGTGGAAACAGTGGCAGACTTTAAACTTTTGGGGGGCTCCAAAATCACTGCAGATGGTGACTGCAGCCATGAAATTAAAAGACGCTTACTCCTTGGAAGGAAAGTTGTGACCAACCTAGACAGCATATTAACAAGCAGAGAAAGATGCTCAACATCACGCATTATCAAAGAAATGCAGATCAAGACCACAATGAGGTACTATTTCACACCAGTCAGAATGGCTGCGATCCAAAAGTCTACAAGCAATAAATGCTGGAGAGGGTGTGGAGAAAAAGGAACCCTCTTACACTGCTGGTGGGAATGCAAATAGTACAGCCACTATGGAGAACAGTGTGGAGACTCCTTGAAAAACTGCAAATAGAACTGCCTTATGACCTAGCAATCCCACTGCTGGGCATACACACTGAGGAAACCAGAACTGAAAGAGACACATGTACCCCAATGTTCATTGCAGCACTGTTTATAATAGCCAGGACATGGAAACAACCTAGATGTCCATCAGCAGATGAATGGATAAGACAGCTGTGGTACATATACACAATGGAATATTCAGTTCAGTTCAGTCGCTCAGTCATGTTCGACTCTTCGCGACCCCATGAATTGCAGCACGCCAGTCCTCCCTGTCCATCACCAACTCCCGGAGTTCACTCAGACTCACTTTCATCGAGTCAGTGATGCCATCCAGTCATCTCATCCTCGGTCATCCCCTTCTCCTCCTGCCCTCAATCCCTCCCAGCATCAAAGTCTTTTCCCATGAGTCAATTCTTCTCATGAGGTGGCCAAAGTACTGGAGTTTCAGCTTTAGCATCATTCCTTCCAAAGAACACCCAGGGCTGATCTCCTTTAGGATGGAAAAGGTCAGTTTTTGTTCCAATCCCAAAGAAAGGCAATGCCCGCAATCCAGTATTAATACTGGAGTGGGTAGCCTTTCCCTTTTCCAGGGGATCTTCCCAAACCAGGGATGGAACCCAGGTCTCCTGCATTGCAGGCAAATTCTTTATCATCTGAGCCACCATGGAAGCCCATAAATGCCCTAATTACCACCTGACCTGCCTCTTGAGAAATGTGTATGCAGGTCAGGAAACAACAGTTAGAACTGGACATGGAACAACAGACTGGTTCCAAATAGGAAAAGGAGTATGGCAAGGCTGTGTATTGTCACCCTGCTTATTTAACTTCTATGCAGAGTACATCATGAGAAAGGCTGGGCTGGAGGAAGCACAAGCTGGAATCAAGATTGTTGGGAGAA
>SJYF01000057.1:5553138-5565254 GCA_006410515.1 Procapra przewalskii | reverse complement strand
AAATTGTCCTCCTCATTCTTCTTCATCATTCTCTTTGTTCCTCAGCACTGTAACTCCAGAGTCACCACGTGAGGGGCTCAGCAGGTGTATTCATTTCCTAGGATAGCTGGACCGAGTCACCGCATACTAGGTGGCTTAAAACAGCAGCAGTGTGTCCTGTCACGGCTCTGGAGGCTGAAAGTCCAAAATCAAGGTGTCAGCAGGCCAGATGCTTTCCGGAGACTCTGAAGGGGCGTCTGTTCTGTGCTTCTCTCCTAGCCTATGGGGGCTGCTGGCCCCCCATCGCTCCCATATCCACCTCTGTGTTTAGATGGCTTTCTTCTTTATCATCTCAGTGGGTGAGCCCAAATGCCCTTCTTTTCATAAGGACACATTCCCTGGGTTTGGGCCATCCTGATCTAGTTAGAGCTTCCCAGGTGGCACGAGTGGTAAAGAATCCACCTGCCAGTGCAGGAGACAAAGGAGACGCAGGTTCAATCCCTGGGTCGAGAAGATGCCCTGGAGAAGGAAATGGCAACCCACTCCAGCATTCTTGCCTGGAAAGTCCGATGGACAGAGAGGCCTGGCAGTGTACATGAGTTAATACAGTATACAGTGTACAAAAGAGTTAATACAGTATATTAATGCATATATATGGAATTTAGAAAGATGGTAACGATGACCCTATATGCGAGACAGCAAAAGAGACACACATGTAAAGAACAGTCTTTTGGACTCTGGGAGAAGGCGAGGGTAGGATGATTTGAGAGAATAGCACTGAAACATGTATATTACCATATGTGAAACAGATCACCAGTCCAGGTTCGATGCATGAGACACGGCGTTCAGGGCTGGTGCACTGGGATGACCCAGAGGGATGAGATGGGGAGGGAGGTGGAGGGGGGGTTCAGGATGGGGAACACATGTCCTCCCATGGCTGATTCATGTCACTGTATGGCAAAACTACTACAATATTATAATTAGCCTCCAATTAAAATAAAGTAATTAATTTTAAAAAAGAACTGGACAAAACTTAGCGATCAAACAGCAACAATCAGTAAGACCTCATCTTGACTTGATTAGATGTGCAAAGACCCTATTTCCAAACAAATTGATATTCATAAGGACCAGGATTCAGATATATTTTTTGGTAGGGTTAGGGATGGGAACACAACTCTACCCACTATAATACAGATCTGCTATTTAGAAGCATTTAAAATGGATGATTGGAGAAGGAAATGGCAATCCACTCCAGTACCATTGCCTGGAAAATCCCATGGACAAAGGAGCTTAGTAGGCTACAGTCCATGGGGTCACAAAGAGTCGGACACGACTGAGCGACTTCACTTTCACTTTCAAAGCGGATGATAGCTTTCTTTTCAAGAAGTCATCATCTAACCCCTACATGCATCAGATCATTCACATTTTCTTTCCTAGAGGGAAGACCGTGAACTATGGAATTTTCAACCTCCTCTTCCTCACCCACATCACCACATCCTCTATTCCCACGCCACAGTCCCCAGCCCTACCCTCACCTGTGTATCCAGGGCTGGCTGTCCACCATTGCCTCTCCTTTATCCCTAATTTACGGACTCCACTGCAAAATGACCTGGCATCTCTTTGATGAAACGGCCACCTGAAGCGCCCCTTGCTTCAAGGGCACATCATTCCTCTAGGAGCTGCGAGCACGTGCCCTTCTTGGTTCTCCGGCTTTCTGCTCCCACATGGAGACCATCTTCACCAGTCCCCCCCGAGCAAGCAGAAGCTCACCGCACCTCTAGCTGATGCCACTTCACAAATAAGCTGCTGTGGGGCCCACTTTCCCGGCACCCAATGGATGTACCGAAGAGTGGCTTCTTCCTGGGGAACTTTACTTCTAACTAGCTGTGGGGGTTGCTTTTAGCTTGCTGCATCCCTTGGCTATTTCTCCAAGAACCACTCACTGAAACACCCTTGGAGAGGGCAAAGTCTTCTAGGCCCCTGGTCTATCCTGTTTTTCACAAGCATTTAGGCCACAGTTAATGGCTTTTTGATGTTGTTCAGTGGGTAAGTGGTGTCAGACTCTTTGTGAGCCCATGGACTGTAGCCCTCCAGGCTTCCTTGTCCTTCACTATCTCCTGGAGCTTGCTCAACTCATGTTCCTTGAGTCAGTGAGGCCATCCAACCATCTCATCCTCTGTCATCCCCTTCTCCTCCTGCCCTCAGTCTTTCCCAGCATCAGGGTCTTTTCCAACGAGTTGGCTCTTTGCATCAGGGGGCCAAAGTATTGGATTTTCAGCGTCAGCATCAGTCCTTCCAACGAATAGTCAGGGTTGATTTCCTTTAGGATGGACTGGTTTGATCTCCTTGCAGTCCAAGGGACTCTCAAGAGTCTTAGAGAGTTTGAAAGCATCAATTCTTTCAAAAGCACCACAGTTCAAAAGCATCAGTTCTTTGGCACTCAGCCTTCTTTACGGTCCAACTCTCACATTCATACATGACTACTGGGAAAACTATAGCTTTGACTATGGGACTCTTATAAACTTGTCGAGCAGCTTCCTTTGGGTTCTAAAGGCTGTGGAAGCTCTCCTGAAAATGGGAAGGACTAGGTTTGCAGAGATGTCGATGGAGACTTTGGGTGGACTGTGGGCCAGGGGCATCCTTAAAGCAGTGCAGAGACCAGGGATAAAAAGGGGACTGCCAATCAGCAACTGTCATTGTCATCTCTCCTGAAAGGAAAATAAGGTGAGTTTCTGCAAACTGTAGCTCAATGAGCTTGGCATTGATTGTGGAAATAACTCTATAATGTACTATGGAAAGGGTAGTTCATGATCCCAAAGAAGGAAAGAAGGAGAGGCTTGCTAAACCCCGCTCGTTTTCTTCTGTGATGGGGTTGGTAGGGTCTAAAAGGAAGAGGTGAAGTGCCCCTAGACTCACGTCATCCTGCTCTGTCCCTAGATGTCATCCCAAGTGCCCCGCAGTCTCCATTCAGCACCTTCCATTAAGAGCTCCTGGGCTAGAGCTCAAAACTGAACAGAACATGCTATAGATATGATCTCATTACCTCCCAAGGTCATTCATTTCATCTTTCAGCTGCTCAGAAGACAAGAAAATGTCTTTTTCCTATTAAGCCAAAATTCGGCACCCTGAAGCATCTACTTATGGCTATTAAGTATTTATAAGTCTGTCACGTCAAAGCCATCAGTACCTGCATCCCAATGCTGCACTTCTGTCCACTTAGTCTGGCATCAGAGGGGCTGGCAACCACCTCTCTCCATCAGCCCCCCCGGAGCACCCTTCTCGGCTAAACACCAAGCCCGCTAAGGTGCAGCAGGAGCTAAGTTGTGACGCCATGTCTGGAGTGTATTGTCAGTGTTCTTGCTCAGTACAGGGTCTGATAATCTTTGTATTGATTTTTCTCATATTCTATTCTGTTTTGAGGTCCAGCACTGTAGCTTTTAGTTAAGAAGCGATGCCAGAAATGTTCTTAAAGTACAGATGTCTGGTCCTATCTGTAAACTATAGAGGCTATGCACTAGTGGTAAAGATTCCACCTGCCAAAGCAGGAGACACAAGAGTCTCAGGTTCGATCCCTGGGTCGGGAAGATTCCCTGGAGTAGGAAATGGCAATCCACTCTAGTATTCTTGCCTGAAAAATTCCACAGGCAGAGGAGCCTGGCAGGCTACAGTCCATGGGGTCATAAAAGCATCTGACATGCCTCAGCGGCTGAGCAGCCATACACAAGAAAGAGAGATTATTTTCTCTGTTTGAAGGACTGAGAGAGACAGAACACAGGCAGCAGCCTGAACAGATGGCCGCGACAGACACAGAGTGTCCTGAATGAAAGGACCTGCTGGGTCTGAGAAACACAGTTGTATTACAGTTATTGCCCTCTTATCATCATCTTTAAGCAGGCATGTTCCCCAAAAGCATAGGCTATGAAAATTAAAAAGCGTCAACAAACTAGAGAACAATATTCACAATAACTGTAAGAGACGAAGCTAGTATTTTAATACACTCTGAGTCCATAAATGTCAACAAGAAACACAGTGGCAACCCCAGAGGTGAACATGCTAATAGTGACCATAAATGACTGATGAAAAGGGAACTAGGAATGATGGAAAATATGGAAACAAGGCCACAGTGTGTCTGGTACTCACAGGAACAGAAGTTTAAGCAACCCCGAGTTGGTGTTCAGAGCTGTTCAGTGTTCTCCAACGCAGTCATTACACGCTGCTTTTGAAAATGGACCAGCAGTCGTGTTTGCTACAGCAAATCCATCATAAAGAAGGAAAATCGCATTCCAAAAATGTATGCTCCAAATATGAATTTTAATAACATTTCATAGCTTTTTTAATCTTGGAAAAATGGAAATGATCTACATGACCAACTGTAACCAAAAGTGGGGTCTGACTGCTCGCTGCTCAAAAGCCAGAAAAGAGGCCAGGTTGGTGGAAGGCAAAGTTTGCTTTATTTTGGATGTGGAGGAAGACTCCTGTCCAAAGGCCAACTCCCCACCGCGACAGTCGGGCGACAAGAGTTTTTATAGATAGGGGGAGGGGGCCACCTGCAGAAAGAGCACAGTCAGCCCCGACAGTCATCTCGAAATAGGTCCTGCGGCGGCAGATCGGCATCACCTTGATTGCTTTAAGGACAGTTAATCTCCACTCCTGGATCGGTCTGTTTCCATCTCTTGAGACCACTTCTTGGAACTGTGGCAGCTTCTGTCCTGGGTAAATTCTGGCCGTCGTGTAGTTAGTGTCGTCCCCCAGGAGGGGTTTCAGCGTCTATAGGACAGCTCGCAGGATGCGGCTCAGATGCCACCAGTAGCCCTTGAGAAGGAACTAAGGGTCCGTGACTTTGCTTAGTGACGGAACTATTATTGTCCGGTCTCCTTTGGCTGTTTCCCTCGGTTTCTGCATGTTCTCATCTCATTGATTAAACTCATTATTTGGCTAAACTTTTTCCATAGACAAAAGGCAGGCAGAGGACGTGGACGGTGGCCACAGGGTCCTGCTCCATTTCACAGCCTGAGGGGGGCGGCTATGTAAATCGCGGTTACGCGTGCATAAAGCTACTCATTTCCACCCCCCCTGGGAGCACGCAGGGTTTTCTGTTCAAGTCTCTCACATTCTCAACCTCAGACACTGTGATTACCTGTCTAAGCACCATCTGTGAATTCCTCATGGCAAGGACACTTTCTGTTTCTCTCTATCCTCACTATCAGCCCAATGATGACCAGATATTCACTAAATCTAACCCACCATTTCTTCAAAAATAAAGTAGCCCATGGGTTGATTATGTCAGGAAAGATCACAGGTGTGTGTCTGTGGGGGGGGAATTACAAAACTTTTGGGATTTGTACATGTACAGATTTTAAAAGTTTGGGAATATGAAGCCAACAATATACCTTAAAAATATCAAATTAGGAAGCACAGAGATTTTTTTAAAAAAACTTTATACTGTCCTAAGAGACTCATAGACTGATTCCTTCTATACAATACTCTGAAGATGAGCTATAATAGAAGTAATGATTTGGGGTACACAAATATATGAAAATGCCCAAATCAGTAACCAAGTTGAATTAATCAATAAAGTTAATCAACCACTAGATGTAATTTGCATTTTTGTATGAAATCCATACAATTTCAAATATCAAGCCTTTCTTAAGAAAAATACTAAATGGCTAGCTGTCTGTTATTGTAGAAAAAAGAAGGAGCTTTATTTGTTAAATGACTAAGAACAAAAATACATATGGAATATCCTATAACTGTTAAAATAATGTCTATGTATGTCATATAATAAATACTTATGTGAGAATAGGTAGAAAACATCAGGGTACTTGCGGTCATAATCATGAAAGAGCTCATATTTATTAAGTATCTTCTCTGTTAATTTCAATATATAAGATGCATATATTATCTCCTTTAATCCTTATAATAGTCCTTTGAGTTTCCATCTATTTTTTAAAACTTTGTTTTTAGCTTAATTAATGTAGTTTAATGTAGTTCTTTAGTTAAACGTAGATAAGATTTTGATCCCTATTCTGCTGAATAAGAAGTCTGATCTTGGGGGTTAAGGAACACAGTCAACATGGCCCTCCCAGGAGGTTGCCTGGACACATACCCAGGTTTTTTGGGCCGGGCGGCAGCCTCTTAACCACCAGGCTTTCTATCTCTAGACCTGCCCTGGAAAAATACTGTACAAAACTCATCGAACTTTTCACCTTATTGTCTCTGCTTGGCAGGACTGTAGGGGAATTCACGTTTCTCTTTAAAAAATCTTCTATATTGTCCCCGTATGACATTTACCATGGGAAAAATACTTTAAAAAAGGAGTGGCAAGTAGCGGATATGTGTTCACTGTGAAGGGGCTTCCCTGGCAGTGCTAGTGGTAAAGAAACTGCCTGCCAATGCAGAGAACATAAGACACTCGAGTTTGATTCCTGGGTTCGGAAGAGCCCCTGGAGGAGGGCATGGGAACCCACTCCAGTGTTCTCGCCTGGAGAATCCCACGGACAGTCTGTGGAGGGGCAGGCTTCCCCTCTACTGGCAGACTGCAGTTGGATGCGACTGAGTCGACTTAGCACGCGTGCATTCACCGTGAAATGAGAGTCTGGCTTAGAATCCACCCAAAGGCTCCCCTTTGCCTTTGTTAGCTTCTCAGAGCTGGGTGGCCAGGTGGGCAGACTTCCCCTCTACTTGGGGCACCAACACAGCCAATAGAATATTCTAGCTTGAATAATTTATGCAAAAGCCGGAAAGTCTAGGAGAAGTGATCTGATGGTTGGAACGTTCGTGAGCTTTGCTGTGCAGCCTGGTGTTACCTTTATTGTCCTGAGATCAGGCTTGCAGGGACCTCCTGAGCTCGAGGTCTCTAAATGACTACCTGGCCAGCTCCTAGATGAGCATTCCACCAAGGTGAGTCCACAGAACGGGCTTTGAAGACAGTTGCCAGTCCCAATATAATTTCAAGTTAAAAAACCCAGGCGTAGATTGTGCAGACCCTCATAGAAGGGGACTGAGTTAAGGGAGGCCTCTGGTCAAATGTGGCCACCTGATGCGAAGAGCTGGCTCACCTGAAAAGACCCTGATGCTGGGAAAGATTGAAGGTGGGAGGAGAAGGGGACGACAGAGGATGAGATGGCTGGGTGGTCATCACCGACTCCATGGGCATGAGTCTGAGCAAACTCCGGGAGTTGCTGATGGACAGGGAGGCCTGGTGTGCTGCGGTCCATGGGCTGGCAAAGAGTCGGACACTGAACTGAACTGGCCAAGTGTTCACGAGGTCACAGCACAGTGCCATTGGACTTTCCTCTGACGCTGTTAACTGAGGGTGCCGGAACTTGCCTTTCGAAATGCATCATGCCAGGGAGTCAAATTCAAAGTCATGTCAGCAGGACACAGCTGCACAGGCTCTGGGGTGGCCGGGTAGCTATTGAACGTGACATAAGTAGTCCTGTTGGTATTTCATTGTAATTTGCCATAAATTTCAAGCTGACGCCAATGAAATAAGACACTGTGACAGGCTAATGGTTTCCTGCCCCCTGCTGAGGGCAGCTGGAATGTTTATTTTCCTAGCTGGAGACACTGATCCTGTGACCAGGGGTCAATCACAAACACTACCCAGTGAATTATGACTAATTTAAAAATATTTTGTGAAAATACAGTTGGGTTTGATGAGCATGTGATACATGTTCACGGAGTGAACGCTGAGAATTCTCAGTAGGACAGAAAGAGTAAACAATGTTCCTGGCAAGCAGAGAGGAAAACGAGCAATTTTCTAGAGCCTGCCACAAGCTTTAATGGCTTATTTGGGATTCGGTACGATGGAGACACACTTTCACTTATTTTGTTGACTTTGAGCATGGAGATTCAAAAAAGAACCGGATGAAAGATGGGCTGTAAGAAGACCCAGTTCTCAAATACCTAGGTCTTTCTTAATGAGATCCTTAACCAATAACGGATGAGAGAGAAGAGGAGTTTGAAATGTCTCATTTCTTTTGTTGCCCATTTCAAAACATTGTATGAATTAAGTGTTCACTCTCACTAAAATATTTAAAACCTCTTCCAGCCCAACTTCTGCACTATCTTTCTAGAACTGCCTCACCACTCTGTCCACCCTAGCTCCCTCCCACGCTCTCTGCAGCTGCACCGCATCGCAGGACACGCTTCTCTGCTGAACGTCTAGGGCGCCAGGGGGTGCCCCCGACATACCATTTACAGCCACAGAACTTGAGCAAAACGGCTTTTCGTTTGGCCACATCACAGGATTTCCTGGCTTGTGATCCTCGGATCTTTTTCTACCATGTGATTCCAGCAAACTGACCCACTATACCTCAGAGGTTAAAGCATCTGCCTCCAATGCGGGAGACCCTGGGTCGGGAAGATCCCCTGGAGAAGGAAATGGTAATCCACTCCAGTATTCTTGCCAGGAGAATCCCATGGATGGAGAAGCCTGGTAGGCTACAGTCCACGGGGTCGCAAAGTCGGACACGACTGAGCGACTTCACTTACTTACTTACTTATACCTCAATTTCAGTTGCAAGTATTTTGAAGCCCAGAGCCAATTTCTTCTCCTTGCATCTTCTGTTCTACTGGTATCACGTCAAGAAATTAAAGGAGCTATTGCAAAAACAGTATCTCCTTTGCTTTCAAAAGGTGTGGCCAGAATGTTTGCATGACCCATGGACTGCGGCTGATGAAGATCATTTTAGCAATAGAGCTATATTGACATCTCTTGAGCAATCAGAAGTCAATCTTCATATTACATGTTATTACATCATGCTATTACATCATTCATAATAGCCAAGACATGGAAACACCTCAAGGGCCTGTCAGCTGGTGAATGGATAAAGAAGATGTGACAGACGTCTGTGTCTGCATCTCTCTCTCTATAACACAATGAAATATTATTAATAATTCAGCCATGAGAAGGCAGACTATCCTGCCATTTGCAACAACGTGGATGGATCTTGAGGGCATTATGCTAAGTGAGATACATCCGACAGAGAAAGAGAAATGCTGTATGATATCACTTACTTTTTTGCTGTCGTCCGGTTGCTAAGTCCCCATGGACGGCAGTGTGCCCATGTTTGTGACCCCATGGACGGCAGTGTGCCAGGCCTCCCTGTCCCTTACCACCTCCTGGAGTCTGCCCAAGTTCATGTCCATTGAATCAGTGGTGCCTTCCAGCCATCTCATCCTCTGTCACCTTCTTACGCTTCTGCCTTCAGTTTTGCCCAGCCTCGGGGTCTTTTCCAGTGAGTTGGCTATTCACATCAGATGGCCGCAGTATTGGAACTTCAGCTTTAGCATCAGTCCTTCCAATGAATATCCCAGTGAATATTGATTTCCTTTAGGATTGATTGGTTTGATCTCCTTGCAGTACAAGGGACTCTCAAGAGTCTTCTCCAGCACCACAGTTGGAAAGCATCAATTCTTCAGCACTAAGCCTTCTTTATAGCCCAACTCTCACGTATTGCTTACTGCGGCTGCTGCTGCTAAGTCACTTCAGCTGTGTCTGACTCTGTGCGACCCCATAGACAGCAACCCCCCAAGCTCCCCCATCCCTGGGATTCTCCAGACAAGAACACTGGAGTGGGGTGCCATTTCCTTCTCCAGTGCATGAAAGTGAAAAGTGAAAGTGAAGTCGCTCAATCATGTCTGACCCTCTCGACCCCATGGACTGCAGCCTTCCAGGCTCCTCCATCCATGGGATTTTCCAGGTGAGAGTACTGGAGTGGGGTGCCATTGCCTTCTCCGATCGCTTACTAGTGGAATCTAAAAAACAGATTACTGAACTTGTAAAAACAGAGTAAGATGGTGGTTTCCAGGGACTGGGGAGTGGAGAATTGGGGAGATGTTGTTTACAGGTATAAACTGGAAACAAGTGAATAAATAAGTCCTAGAGACTGAAAGCGCAGTGTGGTGACTCTAGCCAACAATGCTGTAGTTTAAACTTCAAAGTTGCTAAGAGACTAGATCTTAATTGTTTCCACTACCAATAAGAAATGATAATTATGTGATGTGATAGAGGTGTGTACGCTATGCGGGCAATTACAGTGCAGTATATACAAGTGTCAAATCAGCACGCTGAACACCTGAAACTTATACAGTGTTATGTCAGTTACATTAAAAATATAGTAGAAAAGCAACCGATTAAAGAAGAAAAGAGCCAGGCTTCCTCAAAATTACACTTATCCTGAGGGTTTGTTACTGTTGTCTTTAACCTTTCAAAGCCCCCAAATGAGCAATGAAAAGATTCTAATTGAAATGAAATTATAGATGCAGATTTTTCTTTTCATATTTTCCACCTCCCGCTCCATCCTGACCCCCCTTAGAGCAGGTCCATAGCCTTGAGCTAAAAAAGAAGAATGTGATAGGGTAAAAAAATCATCAGTTCACAAAGCTGATATGAATCAAGTTTCTCTTTAAAACTCAAAGCCCTAAGGACACCAGAAAGGGTTCAGAGCATGGATCAAATGCTTGAGAATTCCTCAGAGGCAGGAAAGATCCTTCTGGACTGGGAGCAAAGGAGATGGGAAGAAGCCAAAAGACTGCAAACGTGGGGGTCTTAAGAAGGGCTGTCTGAAGTCCAGCCATGGGGGTATCTGTATCCTAGGGTAGCTTTGAAACAGAAGCCCACTTCTTTCCCCTCTGTCGACACCAAGAGCCACACTGGAGGAGACAGCTGGGTAGACAGATCAATCATGGGAGCCGCGTCAATGCCCTCCAGCCAGCCCACCAGGAGCACGGATGAGGCTGAACACAGCTGGCTCTGCTGACGCATTGCCATGCGCAGAGCCCCATGGGGCCCCCCAGAAACAGGTGCTGGAAAGGATTCATTCTAGAATCTGGGTGTGTGTTGGGTGATATGGGGGACGTTCAAGGATGTGGGGCCTCGATCTGGATGGGAAGGCTCCAGGAAACAGCTGCAGTTCTCTGAGTGGGTGTCTCTGTGTAGACGTGGGGGAATGAAGGGAGACTGAAGCTGTAACTGGCCAAGCAGCAGAGGTCAGGCACGTCAGCCACCAGAGGGGAGGTCTGGTCATTGTGTGGCTTAGGCAGTGGCCAGAGTTTGTCTGGCTTCACAAGTGATTATGGAGCAGGCTTGTCTGATCATCACAGAATGACCCTCCAGTGGCACTGATGTGATTAAATGATATTCAACAGACACGAGGGGCCAGCCACAGGTAACGGGCCACTGGCAGCTCCAGGCCAGCTCCCTTTACCAGTGGGGACTTGCGCACATCAGTCCCCTGGGTATTTACAGGCATACCTGCCCACTTTGATGGCCAAAATCTAGAGAGCCGGGTCCCCCATCCTCGGCTCCACCGAGACCACCAGGATCCAGGATCCAGGTGACTTACCTGGCCTAGGGACACATCAAGCCCCCTTCCCAGGAGAGAGTACCGTCCTGAGGACAGAGGCCACATCCAAGTCTATGTGGCTGGGAAGTCTGTTTGCGGGTGTGTTTGTGCATACAAACAACCTGCGTGAGACAGACAGACGGACGGACGGACGAGATGGAGGATGGACCACGTGAGCGTCAGATGGAAGAGCCAAGTGATCAGGAGAGGGCTAGTATCCGTGAGAGAGTGGCTGGCGGCCCTGCATGCTTGACTTTGCAAACGATGGGGAGCGAGGGCAAGGTGGACTTGCTAGCTTGACCTCAGGACATAGTCCTGGTCCATGGGGAGTCGTGGTGGCTGGAGCCAGGACTCAGGAGAGTGACGGGGGAGAAAGAAGGCGGAAGGGGACCAGTGTTGAGGGCCACGGGGCTCTTGTCGAAGGTGGACACTAGTGGGCTGCGAGAAAGGAGGTGGGAACAATAAAGGACGTTTTCCCACCTGTTCTTCGTCTCCAAGTGCTCAAACTGACTTCAGGTGGGCTGAGCTCCCACTGACGATGGGCTTAGCCGGCAACATTTCTCGGCTCACTTAAGCTTGCTGCAAACACACACACCATATCATTAATACATACACACAACTCAACAACGCACACCCCACACTGCACACACCACACCCTCAAACACACGTGCCATGCACACAAACATCTGTTCCTCAGTTTTCCTCTGGCTTGTTTTGAATTTTCCAGACCAAACCCAATCTCTGTTTCTTCAGGAGCCCCGTAGAGCTAGGGAGCCAGAGAGAGAG